>JAJTTY010000012.1:6420-145779 GCA_036971295.1 Dactylellina cionopaga
TCGCCAATGGTATTGCTAGTTCTAGCTGGACTAAGGATCTCGATCGACCGCTGTCCGTCCGAAACATTTGGAGGAGCAGGCATAGGAACAGGGGGAGCAGATCGAGCCTCTAAGTCGGGAGGCGGAATTTGAAACGGCACAAGAGGCCGGAAGCCGATCGATTGTTGAGCTTGAGTCGACTCCATGGTCTCTGGTCGGCGAGAGAAAGCCGGAGTAGACGGCGATAAAAAAGCCTGGTGAGCAGCAGCAGCAGCAGCAGCAAACTCGTCTGAGCGTGCAGCTTCATTTCTGTTTTTCCAAAGATGAAATACTTTCTCCGAAAGAGACATGCACTGATGTATCTGACTCGTGGATACTCCCACGAGCGTCCCAGCACAGTTGATATATACATTATTGATTCCTCGACTAAACTGTAATATATCCGAAACAAGACGGAGAAAGAAAGAGGGAGATCGGTTTGTTAGCTTCCAAATATCTTCCACACAGAATAAGGCAAATATATTCTAAGAAAAATAAAGAGAGGAGTAAAAAGACTTACCGCACCATCAAGCGCCTGCATCAACGCTTCAACCTGATCACCAATGTCCGTACTGCCATTCACAGCAACAGGCTCCACGGCCTTTGGCGAATTGGTGATTCGACGTATTAACGGCCAGAACACCTCTCGACGGGATTGTGCCGAGACGGAGAAAGGGTCCACGCCGGGAACTACAATGTTACTAAATATCGCGATCGCATCTGAGATCACAAAGGGGAAATACAGTCCAGGCGGAAAGTATCAGAACGACCCACTGGGCCCACATTACTTGATTTGTGCACGCCTCTCTCCTCTACCAAATAAACTACCAGAAGCAGTAACGTGGGGCTGTGGGTCGTTCTGATATTTTCCGCCTGGACTGTAGAGTGAGATGGTGGATTGGCCGTCCTGTGGGGGACGGGACCCTTGGCCGCAAGGACCCAGGAATACCCTGGCCTCGGAGGCAGCTGCCATGATATATAGGGATTTGTTCTGAAGCGGAAAGCGATTAGGTCATAAAAGAGTGGTAAAAGGAATTGGGAGGGGGTTAAAAGGAGAGTGGAAGAGTGGAAGATTAATCTGATTTGATTGATTGATTACTTCGTATAAAGAAAGGATAGAAGTAGTTAGGAGATAAGAACAAGAATACAGTACTAGGACAAAAGTTTACGTCGTTTGATGTTTTCGCATACAAATCCTGATTTTTCACAATCACCCAGCTATCCCAATTCTCCACCGAAAAAATCAAAAAATAGTTTCGCGAAAAGAACTCTTATTTTTTTAATATATATAATTTATTCAAATTTATTCAATAAATTTTCATCCAGCAATAGGGATATTAAAAACTTCAGTAATAAATTTGTATGGGAAAATTAAGCGAGCCCATACAAATTTGTAATTGAAGATTTTCAAGGTCCTCTGACTGTTTGAATTCTGGAACGAAAACTTGGTGAAAAATATATATAATAAAAATAGGTATTTCCAGCCTGGACTATTTTTCTTGATTTTTTCAATCGGAAATTGGTGGGTTTATGCGATAGTAAAAACCGGGGTTTTGTATGGGAAACTAGCAACCGACGTAAACTTTTGTCGTCAAACTGTAGGTATGGGTGGGTCGAGGCCACAACACACAAACGCACATAGCTCGGTGAGTGATCCACTTGTTAATAATAATAGGTAAAAGCAGGAACTCAGCGCTTTAGTTAGCTGACTTGGGGATACCACACCATACATGCCAGATTGAAAGTAGTTACCGCGTAATGTCCTTTGTAGCGTCCGACACAGTTCTCGATCGGTTTGAATTGCAGCCCTAGCCGAAAAGTCTCCAGACCAAGACAATTTCCGATATCAGAAGCGGTAAGCGGGTGCTTCGAAAAAATTTATTTACTTCGTATTTAGGAGTATACTACTCGCACACCCATGCAAAGTGGCGTCGCAATTAACCCCCATGTTAAAATGCAAGAAGCAAATTGAATTGAAATTCATTCTAGAGACTATATTAAAAATAATAGAAAAAGGTATGGTTTATCGACAGGCTCATATCTTCTTTGACATAGAGCAGTTTTTATTGCTACGTCTATGGCCAACTAGACCACATGCACTGCATCTAGTAGATACTGTCGATGAAGACGGCGTTGATCCTTCCATATCTTGAATATAATGAAACGGGGTGTCTGCAGAGGGGATTGGATCGGTCAAATTGACGGAGATCGTCTTGGGTTTTAACCTTTATGGGTAATTTTTTGTAAACGATTGAACCCTTTGGCCGTCCCTTTCCCTTTTGCATGACAGGACCTTGAATATGCGTGACAGCCTTACCATCTACTAGAGACGAGAGGTTTTGTTCAAGCAATACGCGTTGATCTGCTGGCAAACTGCTTAACATTTCATGCAACTTGCTCACAATATCGTTGCTTTTCAGAGACTTCTCATTTATCGTCTCGTCAATGGAATTGATATGCCATCGTTGATGGAGATCTTCCACCTTCCATTGGAAAGGTCTGGGATCAGGATGGCGAAGGTTATCGCGGAGAGTATGCCAACATGGGATCCCGTACGTCTGGAAAAAGACTCCACTGCATGTGGCCTCAACTTGAGGTGGGGTACCTGACTTCCACGTGGTGTATTGGTCATGCAACATCTTCAATGCATATGGCGTGATCTTCTTCACTAATTGTCCATATAATCCATTGCACTTGGATGCGTAATCTTGAAATGCATATACTTTATACTTATCTAGATTACTCTGGAAATCGCGATATTGATCCTCCAAAGCGCGCTGTATATCATAAAACACCTCCAAGAGAGACTTTGTCGAGATTTTAATATAAGATTTGATGACATGATGAGATCCTTCGACCCTGGAAGAGTTTTTATGCCCAGTATGCAGAAAATGGTCAATCCAAGCATCGACGAATTGATATCGATATGGGTACCATTCCTTTTTGATATAAGCTGCAACATTTCTGTATTGCTCTGGTTCGGAGAAGGTTTTCCATCGGGTATCGAATTCAGATCCAGATTTTGATTCCCAGAGGGATTGAAGGGTTTGCAATAAAGTGGTCCAATCTGCCTCTGAAAAACCAGACCTATGGTGTTTTGCAATATTTTGGTAGACGTGCCAGCGACATAGAATATGCTTGGACTGAAATGTGCAGAGTTTTGGATTGCATTCATCAAGGCAAGATCTCGATCGGTCACGATAACATCTAGATATGCGATATCATGCTTTTCAAAAATCTTACTCATTGATTTCAGTGCCCAATGATAGTGGCTTTCAGTCTCCATACTCATGAAGCAAAAAGCTACCTCAAAAGTGGTATGAAAACCAGTAACCCCAATGATATTGAGCAAGTGCATCTTATAACGATTGGTCTTGTATGTGCAATCCATGAGTAAAATCTCTGGGTAGCGACGAAGGATTGCGATCGATTTAGTATGGATGAATAGGAGGTTGATGACGCTGCCAGTTTTGTCGAGACGAATGTCCCATTTGTACTTGTTGATTGATCCAGTGTCATCTAGTGTCTTCAAAAGATGAGCGATTGGTGTATCTCCTTTTAATTGGATTTGTTTTTGTCGAGACCGTGCATTGTGTATCGATCTGATAGAGACAGCTGAATCTGGATCAAGTTCGAGGATGGTCGATCGTATATCCCGGGCGTTAGAATGCTTCATCCTATTTATGAGGACGCGTTCTGATGGCGATACCCTGGTGTATACAGGGTGAATAGATGGAGGGTCAGTTTCATGATTATGATCCTGGTTGAATATATGTACGCGCATTGACGGCTTCCCTTCTTCCCTTCCCTGTAGATGGCCATATCCCGTGTACAATCGGTGCGTTTGGATGAATTCTGGCGTATTTGGGCAAAAGCTTATGTTGTATGAATGCCCCAGCTGGGAATCGATCGCTCACAACTACAGTATTGGTAGATTAGCATGGCGTGATACGGCTGCTTTATTCTGCATGTGGCCTTCGACATTCCATTTCTGCGCCAATGCTAGCGCGACTCGTGATCGTTTGGTTTTGTGTTGGAATAGCGTGAGAATAAAATTTGCCAAGGAGAGCTAGTATCGGTTACCACCACTAATTGCCCGGTTCGTGCGCCCAGAGTCGCTTCCGATGTTATTTTTGGATAGAAATGCCCATTCTCGTTCGATTATAACCAGCCATTGTGACACGAGTTGATATCCGAATATGCTCTCAGCATGTTGATCTGCCTTCCTAAGCACTTTATATGATCAATTAACAGCTCAAAAGAGTAAAAGTAAAGAAAAGAGAAATATGTGTAGATGATCAGATTCAGGAGAATTCAGGAGATCGGGTTTGGGGATGCGAGCTTTAGAATACTCAAGCCTAAAGATACTAAATATATAGAGTAAACAAAAAAAAAGAATTCTCTGTGTGTAAGCTTCCTTGATTTAATATGTAGGAATATAAGCTTAGAGGAAATATGACCCGGAGTCGTAAACTTAGCCTCGGGATCCTAAAAGGAGCAGCGTCAGAGATATGCCCTAAGATTCTTAATATCTATATATGACTGCTACATGACCCCACCAACCCACCACTAAGGACCTTCTACTACTATATAAGAGCTGCTTCACCGCCCTTCCTACCTTTTATTACCCATTTCTATCTATTATCTATTGTCTTCTGATTACAACATCCTCTCGCAGTATTACCATTCTTTTACAGAGCGCTTAGTAAAGAGCCGACCCTGCAGAGTTTGTCATCCCTTTTGATTAGCATATTTTGTGTCAGAATTTGAGACTGCGACTAAGCATCTCAGCCAGCGATAATAACATTTCTCGGATCGAGGCTGACAATTATTAGATATTTCAAAGTCGTTCGATTTTCATATCGCCGTTGATTTATTTGATATATCGGATAGACTCACCCAATCCTCAAGTTCAACATGCACGCGCTCATTATCCTGACAGGACTGTTAGCAGGGACATCGGTCTCTGCTGCTGGTATTACACCAGGGTACAACACGCTACTTTTTATCTGTGACACCCCCCAGCAGGCGCAGATTTTTGTTGAGAGAACCCGGAAAGGGACATACTCATCTTGCGAATGGGGTAGCGTAGGCATCGGTGCCAATCTTAATATTGGTAACTGCCAAAATTTCCCAGCCTTGAAGAAATTGAATGCAGCGGCAGGGATAAACTGCAGATTCCTCAACGGTTTAAATAATTAGGACGCAAATCTAACGTGAGGGATGTCATGTCATGCCGCTCAATTTACTCAATTTGTTCTATGATCAGACGGAGTCTAGAAAATTGGTTATCTCCGCCAATTTAGTAAACTATACATGAAGCGAGGAACCCTATGAACAATGCAGAATCCAAGAGAGCGATAACGATTTGCGAGTCTGGCCCTAGGAAAAAATGTGAAAAAAATGCCAGTGCGACTATAAAGATAGCTGCGACAGAGACACCGAGTAGCGCGTCCGTGTCTTCGTAGAGGAAGTAGCCAGCGCGGTAAATTCTGTTATGGAGCCACGCAAAGATACCGTCAGGACGAGAGCGAAGAAAAGCTGAAGAGATCGATTCGCCCAGAGGGCAAATATAACACTACCTGAGTGTGTCCGCGTTGTGGTATCCGTCGTCTCCATCCTGCTTGAGTTTTGCATGAAATGGAAGTTATGGATCCTGCAAAAGAGTATGGGCCTAATATATAAGAGCTATATGATAGATGTGCAAATTTTTACTTGAAAATATGCAAGTTTGAGTGTCTCGGACAGAGGAATTTTTAGCAAACAAAAATTTTCATTTTTGAACAAAACTATATAGATTGTCTAAAAGAAATTATTAAAAATATATAAGATACAGGCTACAGCTAACTTGCTATTTTTTTTGTTTTATTTTTTTGTATTTTTTTTCGTTAATTGGTAAGGTTGCTTTAGTGTTCGAAAACAGCCACTTTTGGTGTGAAACCAGCTGAATAACGCAGACTTTTTGTCTAGTACTATAGCACCGCTGACCCTGAAGATATCCCGTTGATGTTGCTTCTCTTGGCTACCTTTCATTGCTGGGATATGAGCGAGTCACAAATTAGCACAAGTTGTAGACTCTCTTTTTTTATTTAACGTCATGACGTGTTAAATGGATTTTAGTACAATTACCAGAACTCACGATGAATTGATTTCTTTTCAGCGGAAATTATATTTATCTGATGCAAAATACTAGTGTATTGCAGCTAAGTTAATATAGATTATGTCAAGGGTCTTGTAACTGTCTTGTTCGTTTACAATAAAACGAGGAAGCCAGCCTAAGCTTAAGCGAATCCGGGATTTCGTCGAAAGAGCCAATACAAGACCTCCTTGGCAAACCTGATTCCAATACCGCTCCACAGCCCTATATGTGTTGATTTACGTAACTTGCCTGCAAAGTGCTTCTGGAGTGCGTGCGGATCTGACTTTAGAAGGTAACGTTACAACCCCAAAAGCGGGCCAGGCCCTCCCAACGAGCCACCAAGTAAAACTGGCCAAAATACCAATTCCACACTCAAATCCAAAGGGTCCCCCCTTCGACCTCTACAACTCACTGAATCGAATCAACACCATCGAATAACTCTGTCAGTTTACACGTTACCGCTCCCAAACGCTCGGAATAGACGCCAATCCACTATTAAATACGTATATTCGATTTTTACGCTGCCCACCCCCCGAACTACGAATCGCGACCGTTGTAAACAAATCCGTAAACAAACAACAACATACAAATTTGGTGTTCGAACACATACCCCCTGCAAATTTTACGAAAATACGTCATTTCGGCTTTAAACTTGGGAATATTCCTGACTCTCTTATATAATAGTGCTGTGAATTTTTGTGAATTTTTTGAATTGAAACTGGTAGTTTTCTGACTATCGTCGTCGTCGTGATTTGTGTGTTTTCGAGCTGGCTTGCGGACTAGGGTTGACTCGCTTTTGGGGTTGTAACGTTAGGACCCCGCTTTCAGCCACGTGAAAGATATGTAACTCGAGGCGCTAATCTAAGCAACACTGTAAAGTAAATAATCGGAAACCGAGACAGATCACAACACGAGACACTAATCCCATTTTGGTCGTAGAGAGGCTCTTCCCCGCAACCCCCTATTGCTTTGGAGGTTCTTCTTCCATTCTTGTAGATTATTTCTCTCGGTGAATTCATACTTTTTTCATTCGATACCGTAGGGGGG
Source organism: Dactylellina cionopaga (assembly GCA_036971295.1). Classification (NCBI taxonomy): domain Eukaryota; kingdom Fungi; phylum Ascomycota; class Orbiliomycetes; order Orbiliales; family Orbiliaceae; genus Dactylellina; species Dactylellina cionopaga. Next base: position 13,625 of record JAJTTY010000012.1, read on the forward strand.
ACCCCATACATTTTCGTCAAATTCGTCGGGATTTGTTGAGTTATGCCAAAAACGATAGATCCAGAGAAAGAAGAGAGAATCCAGGCGGCGATAAAGGCATTGAAAAATGGAGAAGCCAGATCAATAAGGGAGGCAGCGGCAATGCATGAAGTGCCTCCGGCGACCCTAGGCCACCGGATCAAAGGACGCACCGCGTATGCCGGCAACAAGACAGCCCAGTTGCTCACGAATCCCAGGAACGGGTGTTATCGACTTGGGCCCAAGAACTTTGGGCCCAGAACTTCCCCCCCCGCTACGACTTAGTCCGATCAATGGCCGCGACGCTTGGAGGTCGGCCGGTCGGTAGATGTTGGATTAACAGATTCCTCAAACGCCACCCAGAGTTAACCGGAGTCCGAAGTCGCCTGTTGGAGTCTAAACGTGGGAAAGCGAACGACGTTGAAGCTATTGTTCATTGGTTCCGTCTTTTCCACGAAACCATGAAAAAACACAAGATTCTTCCCGAAAACGTATGGAATATGGACGAAAAGGGGTTTATCATCGGATATGCGAAGACCGCCAACGTCATTGTGCCAACAGCTTCAAAGAACCAGAGGTTCTGCGTCCACGACGGTAATAGGGAGAGTGTGACTATGGTTGAGTGCGTGTCGGCAACTGGGAAATACTGCGCCCCGCTAGTTATAACAGCTGGTAAGGTGCATCTATTGGACCACCATCGGGACTATGAAGTTCGGGAGGGGTGGCTCTGGGGCTTAAGTAATAAAGGCGTTACAAATGAATGCCTTTCCAGAGCTTGGTTGGAGCAATGCTTTGAGCCGACATCCGCACGAATCGCTGGTCGATCGAAACGACTTCTAATATTAGACGGCCACGGTAGTCACATCACCGAAGCGTTCATTGGCTTCTGCCGGGATCACAACATTGTCCTTCTCTGCCTTCCACCGCATTCGACACACTACCTTCAACCTCTTGATGTCGGCCTCTTCAGTCATTACTCCAGAGCGTACAGCCACGAAGTTTCTGAATATTGCCGCCTGGGTGGTACTGGCATTGGGAAAGCTGAATTTATTCAATTAGTTATTGCTGCTCGTGCCCAATCTTTTACGGAACAATATATCTTAGCGGGTTGGAAGAAAGCCGGACTGTTCCCATTCGATGCACTTCATGTTTTGGAGAAAGTACCAAGTTTTAAAAGGGGGGACCACATGAATTCACTCGCTGGGATAGTACCAGAGGCGGTATTAGGGGTAGCCAACCTTGGTCCCCCGAAGACTCCTGCCTCTGCCCCCATTCTGAAGACTATGGTGGAGGAGCTTTACGGCGTGCTCGATCCACTCTTGAATTCCACTTGGAAGTGTAAATTAAATAAATTGCCAAGCTCGCAGAAGATTCATTCACAAAGGAGAAAGTACTTAAAGCAGCGAATCAAGAGTTAAGGGACGCTATGTACAAGCGCCGGACTAATCGAGAGGGCGGGCGGACGCATCTATCGAAGGCCCGGGTGCTTACCGACGCCAAAATTGGTGAAGCCGTTCAGCAGGCAGAAGAGAGAGTAGCCCAAAAAGCGGCCCAAAAAGAGGCCCGCACTACCAGGGTTACCCGATCTCAGGCAGCAGCAGCAGCAGTAGCAGCACCTCCTCCCATTCTCCCGGTGCCTACCAGTGTGCCTGCCGTCGCTATCGTACCTGATATGGCGCTCACGTACAATAGACAGTTTTGGACCTGGCAGACAAAGTAGTAACTACAGTACTAGACAAAAAGTCTGCGCGCACCCCACCAAAAAATTCATTTACGCGATTACCATCACCACCACCACCACCACCAAATGCGTGATATCTCCACCAATAACGGTGCCAACGATTCGAAAATATATTTATGGAGCTGCTGAAATCTGAATCTACCAACGATGAGCTCAGCGATGCGCAGAGAGGTGCCATTGTTGCAGTATATGCAATGACAAAGTCATACCGGGGCACTGCACGCGTCTTCGGCCTCAACGAGAGCACTATTCGAACATTGCTCACCCACATCACCAATACTGGCACTATTAGTGCCAAACCACGCTCTGGCCGTCCCAGGGCCTCTACGGATCGAGAGGACCGGATTTTATGCCGGGCGGCTCGCAACAGCCCGCGCATGACACTCGGAGAGTTGTCCATTAATATGGAACAAAACTACAGCCTTCCCCTCCACATTAATACCATCAAAAGCAGGCTCAGAGGGCAGAATATTCGAAAATGGCGGGCGAAACAGCGTCCTGAGCTTCTGGCGCATCATGCTGCCCAGCGGCTGGCCTGGGCACTAGCGCGCCGGCATTGGGGGTATGACGATTGGGCACGCATTATTTGGAGCGATGAGTGTTGGATCGAGAGGTCTGGCGACCCCAAGACTGTCTGGGTGTTCAGGACGCCTAGTGATAAGTGGCGGACCGACTTAATCGAGCCATACTGCAAGCAGGGCGATGCCAAAGTCATGATCTGGGCCATGTTTATGGGTACAACCAAGGGCCCTCTGCATATTGTCGAAGGCAACATGAATAGTGAGCGATACCTTGGGATTCTACGTGAATATCTACCCGAATTTATGTCAGAAAACCGCGAAATCGGTGTCAATGGAGAGCCTGACACCTGGCCAACCTTCATGCAAGATAATGCCCCCTCACACCGCGCCAGGATTGTTACAGAGTGGTTGGCAGAGACTGAGTGCATGACAATACCATGGGCGCCTTATTCGCCAGATTTGAATCCAATTGAGCATGTTTGGCGGCTTCTGAAAGATCAGGTGCATAAATTATGCCCGAGCTTAAAACTATTACAAATAAGCGAGCTGCAATGGCACGAATTCAGGCTGTAGTAGCCCAGGCATGGGCTGCTATACCAGACAATTACCTTCGTAGGCTCGTAGAATCTATGAATGATAGGGTAGAATCCGTTATTGCGGCAAAGGGGTGGTACACACGCTTCTAAAGACTACAGCGTCGAAAACAAAGATTTCGGCGCTATCGAATGGTGGGGTTTTCATATCCAGCATGGTGAGTGGCAGTTTGAATCGAGTCTACCGCCCTTTACCAATAAGGCCCTGAATGAAAATTATAGGTTTAAACTCTGAGATATCAAGAGCGAAACAACAAGCAGAGCTCGCGGAGATAAAGGCAAAGGGCCAGATCGAGGCGACAGCCCGACCGTTTCAAAAACTTCGGAGGCCGCCCTTGGCGGTATGAATGGTTCTCTAAATCGGCTTCATCGCCTTGGAGTTGCTATCCGAAAGGCCTCTACGTCTGATCTCACCCTTAGAGTTAGGGCATTCGCGCGGAGGGCAGATGATGATTCAGCCTGATTTGAGCGGGTAGCCATGCTAATTTTGAGAGAGCTGTATTCTGATATTAGTGATTCTTTTGTAAACCAGCTTGCCCACTCTGTTTCCTTTCGGAGACAGCGACTTCTATACCAAAACACCAAAAGAAATTAAAATCCCGGCGACGACCTCGCCCAGTGCCAGAAGCGCCTGCAGACTTCGAGCCAAGACGAAGTGAGACCGAATCAAAATTCGGTCTGTTCGAAGCCCATCAAAGCCATGAAAAGTCCGACCGCATGAGATCTTTTAATTCACACGTATTCGAAGTATCGACCGTAACGCATCCATCGGTATTGGTTTCCTAAAACTTTCGATTACAAATTACCGAGGCCGAAGACATTATCTCCGGTCCTCCAACTGTAACTTCAATCGCCCATGTCAATCCATATCTGCCTCCTCCTAAAGTCCATAACGGTGCGAAGCACACCCAGTGTAGCTGGTGTTCTAACAAACTCGAGGTTCCGGAAGAGAACACAGAGTGGAAGTATAAATGGAGGTATGTTTGCAGAGCCCCCAAGATAGCTAACCCTACGTATGACTAAGGCGCTTATTTTTACGAGATCGCATTTTAAGGAGGACCTTGAGCCCTACGTTTGTATCTCAGAAGAGTGCAGCGATGAGCCCTGGTAGTGCGGGCCACTTTTTGTGCCACTTTTTGGGCTACTCTCTCTTCTGCCTGCTGAACGGCTTCACCAATTTCGACGTCGGTAAGCACCCAGGCCCTCGATAGATGCGTCCGCCCTCTCGATTATTCCGGCGCTTAAACATAGCATCCCTTAACTCTTGATTCGCTGCTTTAAGTACTTTCTCCTTTGTGAATGAATCTTCTGCGATCTTGATAACTTTACTTAATTTACATTTCAAAGTGGAATTCAAGTATTGCTCGAGCACGCCGTGAATGTCTTCCACCATGGTCTTCAGAATGGGGGTAGAGGTAGGAGTCTTCGGGGGACCAAGGTCGGTACACTCTAATGCCGCCTCTGGTACTACCCCAGCGAGTGAATTGATATGGCCCCCCCTTTTAAAGCTTGGTACTTTCTCCAAAACGTGAAGTGCGTCGAATGGGAACAGTCCGGCGCCCTTCCAACCCCCTAAGATATATTTTTTCGTGAAATATTGGGTACGAGCAGCAGTAATTAATTGAATAAATTCAGCTTTCCCAATGCCAGTATTGCTCAAGCGGCAATATTCAGAAACGTCGTGACCGTACGCTCTGGAGTAATGACTGAAGAATCCCACATCAAGCGGCTGGGGATAGTGTGTCGAATGCGGTGGAAGGCAGAGAAGAATAATGTTGTGATCCGGGCAGAAGCCGACGACGGATTCGGTGATGTGGCTCCCATGGCCGTCTAATATTAGAAGTCGTTTCGATCGGCAATGCTTCGGACCAGCGATTTGGGCGGATGTCGGCTCGAAGCATTCCTCCAGCCAAGCTCTGGAAAGGCCTTCAGTCGTAACGCCTTTATTACTTAAAGCCCAGAGCCACCCCTCCCGAACTTCATAATCCCGATGATGACCTAATAGATGCACCGTACCCGCTGTTATAACCAGCGGGGCGCAGTATTCCCCAATTGCATGATACGCATTCGACCATAGTCACACTCTCCCTATTACCGTCATGAACGCAGAACCTCTGGCTCTTTGAAGCTGTTGGCACAATAACGTTGGCGGTCTTCGCATACCCGATGATAAGCCCCTTTTCGTCCATATTCCATACATTTTCGGGGAGAATCTTGTGTTTTTTCATGGTTTCGTGGAAAAGACGGAACCAATGAACAATAGCTTCAACGTCGTTCGCTTTCCCACGTTTAGACTCCAACAGGCGACTCAGGACCCCGGTTAACTCTGGGTGGCGTTTGAGGAATCTGTTAACCCAATTTTTACCGACCAGTCGACCTCCAAGATTCCCGGCCATTGATCGGACTAAGTCGTAGCGGGAGGGGGGGAAGTTCTAGGCCCAAAGATCCTGAGCCCAAGTCGATAACACCCGTTCCTGCGATTCCGTGAGCAATCGAACCGTCTTGTTGCCGGTATATGCAGAGCGTCCTTTGATCCGGTGTCCTAGGGTCGCCGGAGGCACCCCATGCATAGCCGCTGCCTCCCTTATCGATCCTGCCTTTCTATTTTTCAATGCCTTTATGGCCGCCTGGATTCTCTCTTCTTTCTCTGGATCTATCTTTGTTGGCATAATTCAACGAATTTTGACGAGTTTGACGAAAATGTACCGTACGGACTGTTGAGTTATTATATAATAACTCACGAAACACACGGTCAAGCAACCGAGACTTTTATATATAAATAACTCACAGTACCAAATAAGTCATGGTACCCAATATCTCAAGGGACATTTTCGCACTGAGTTTCAAGTACTATGCAAAATGCAACACAACAACACAATAAATAGGTATTCAGGGTGCTCTACAGCTAGCTCACCATCATGATACCTGAATCCTGCGCTTCTGCATCTAAAATATACTCTCCTTCATCGTCATCGGTCTTAATTTCTTCGTAGTCGTCAAGCTCATCGTCACTGCCATCGTCACTATCCCAGAGCCTGTTAAAATGACGATTATCACGATATTTATCAAATGAAGACATGAAAGAGGTGACTACTGGTAATTCATTTGAATTGGCTTGTCTTCTATTTCCCTCGACAATAGTCGTGGTATACGTAAGTGGCACCTTGTACCCCTCCAACCCTTTGATATTGATTTGATCGTCCTGGCTACCGTCGATAGCAACCGTGATCCCACACTTCTGAAACGATCTCTTGATAGTATCAGTGGACTTGCACATGCGCTCCCATGCCTCCCCAACCCAATTTGTCATGAAAATCCTTTGTTGTGCTGCTGTAAACTTCTCAGTCTCCCATTGCTCAATATTTTTTTCAAAGTGCCGTTTGGAAGCTTCCACAATGTAGTCTTTGAATGGCTTGTTAATAGAGATATCCAGTGGCTGTACAAGTGGCGTATAACTAGGCGGGATAATTGCTGCTTTAGTTTATAAGTCATACAATAAATTGCGAATTGCCTCTGTCTTTTGTAAACGATGGGTGTCGAAAACCAACAAGCGCGGTTATTTATTATTGCTGAAGCCATTAACTGGGTCGAAAGCTGCAGGTTTCCAGTGATTAAGTAGCCATTGCTTAGTTACTGCTTTATCTACCCATGCATTTTTTTGGAAGATTACGCTCACTCGCTTGTTATATTTATACTTTTCTATCTGTAGTTTCGTTCCCTGGCCTTTGAAAACAATGAGAGGCTTGATTCGTAGCACTCTATTGGTAAATATACACAGTTGAACGGTTGCCTGGCGTTTATCTAAACCGCTGCCTTTTGAACGTGACCATACAGTCTTCGCGCCAGTACTTTCATACGTTTTTCTACCAATAAATTTAAACTGAAGTGGTGTTTGGTCCATGTTGGCGATGTTAGCGAGTAAAAACCTCCCAATATTACAGTGATTGCCCTTATTGATCAGTGTAAACTCTAATGATTCATCTTCTAATACTTGAGTCTCGTTGGCGGTGTGGCGACGAATGAAACCGTGAAATTCTTCTATTAAATCATGATAATCTTTAGGTATCTTTTGAGCCTTATTTGTGACAGTTTGAAAAGATATTCATTTTCAATGTTTGAAGCCTCTAAATTACCCCCGGGAGAACTTAAATTGGATGTTATCTTGTTCAGTATCTGGGTACAGCTCGTGGTAAATGCTTTTGGCCAATGATGATGAACCAGGTCCGCTTTATCATTAACCCTTTGGCACGCATATCTGCAAATTTGTCGAAGAGACGATCCTCGATGTCTGGAAAGGCGGGAGAACGACCCTTCGAGTCGCAGCGTTGCCCCGTTCGCATTTTAAGGATCTTCTCTTTATTTTTCACCCAATTACTAATTGTAACCCCATCATCGGGGAGACTAAGCTTCTCTGATATTTTATACGCGGACTATCCCTCTTTTTATACTCCTTGTACATTGTGATAGCTGAGAGCTTGTACTCCCGGGTGTATGTTTGCCGTCGTTTGCGTGGGGGTGGCTCATTGTGATGTCGTTCGTATAACAGTTGTAGCCTGGAAGGCGCACGAGGGAGAGTATCAGTAGATCTGGGGCATCGTCCCATTGCGTATGGACGCTTGAGAGAGGAAGAGGCGATTGTAGACTGCATTTTCGAGGATGCTATCGTGATAAACAGTAACTATCTGGAGAAGATCAGGGGCAGGTGTTGACTCTGTTGCAAATTTATAGTAACAAAAGGTGAGTCAGGGGTTGTGGTCCGGCCTTCTATTGGCCGGTGACTTATTATATAATATCTCTTAGGACATGGTTCCCACGATCAGAGCGAAACTATTAAATAACTCACGGGGATCAATAACTCTTGAGTACCAAATAAACAGTCAGTACGGTATATTAATAACAAGAGGTTTCTTTTAATGATGCGTTGGTGATTTGATGTATCTGTGATATGTAGATCTACTTAAGAATCTTTGGGCAGTCTTCTGACACTACTTTTTTTGGTATCCCAAAGCTCAAGTAATATCCCAAGGTCTACTTTTCCGAAGCGCTTTGGGAGGTAAATAAGCACAGAAAGCCTTCGGGGTTGAATTTGGTAGCGGATCGGTTATTTACAATCAAAAGAGACTAGGCATTTCTATCCAAAAAGACATTAGAAGCCGACTTAGGGCCGCAGTGTATTGCATATGTTTCTTTTAGTAATAGAAATCTCCGCTCATATATATTAAGATCATTAATGATGTTTGCTGTGACAGATGTATTTACTATTACTAAGATGTACTTGCTATTACTAATTCTGTCAGGTAAATATGCTGGTTTTGTAAATATCATCGAGGCATTTTTAGTGCTATAGATGTCTCCATTGCCATCTACTGTTAATTGAGTTTCGTTGATGGTAGTCATTTCGGTAAGCTGGCTGGATAAGCAGCACATGGAAAGTTAATCGGGATCAAGGACCAAAATGGGACCGGCACCATGGATAGACGCCCAATCAANAGGGAATGCTGTGGTCCAGCACCAACCCAGGGTTGGGTGGAAGCCAAATACTGTATGGCTCAAAAGCCAGTTCTTCCACTTAAGCCTACTAAAAGGCCTATTCCTATTCCTGTGGAACCGGAGGTTGAAGATGATGCACAAGAATAGCCAGAGGAGGAAGAGCCAAAGGAAGAAAAGCCTGACTAGAATTAAATCAATTGCTTCATTTCTAAGGTTCACCCATCAAGTATCACTAAAGCAACAGGGCGGCCCGTAGATGATATTTGTATATGAGCAACGGATTTCTACGCCAGGAGGCGATGTAGCGAAGCAATTATCAATATGTATGAGAAAACCAAGATATATGAGAGAGATTTCGTACTTCCATTTGTTCATAGATATATAGAGCCTCAGAGGTGCGACTAGAGGAGGGAATTCACTCCCTTAGGTTCATGAATCCAATCAATATCAAAGCTATGAGTTCATCAATATAAATATCTTGGTGCTGTGACCAGAGGAAGAAAAGCCCGAACGACCACCACAGTTACAATAAGACAGATTGCCAGCAATATTAATAAAGCCACCAGAGCTAGTAGAGGCGAGGGACTCAAACTAGGGGCCCAGCGTGGATATATACGATCCTGGTGTAAACATGCGCAGTGCTTGGAACAATGGCCCATAAATAGTAAATATTTTGGAATAAGCTTGTACCATTGCATTTGATAACTGGCTCTAGTGCCAATATACCTCTCTCTAAATCAAATATGATTTGTTAAACGCTTTTGTCTAACCACTAGCATTGATAATAGGGCCAATCGAGTAGTATCCGGAGCCTCGATGGTCGCTCCGCTTTTATGTGGAGTGATCGCTGACCAGCTTAGCGGGAACCGCAAAATAAATTAGTTATGGGAGTTCCCCGGTTGGCGCTATTATGAATGCATGTATACGAGTGTTGTTCAAAGTGCTACTTAGTTAGGATATGAGAAATTACACCGTCGCGTGAAATTATGTAGTGATAAAGCCGTTGGACCGAGATGAATGCGGAGCTTGCCCCTTTTTGAAATTAAAATAGGGTTGCGGCTTTGAGTGGAACAACTGGTGTTCGTAACACCAGATTTAACAACTCTTTGGATTGTACACAATCCTATCTTCATATGATTGGCGATGAATGTGCATAACAAATGAGCCTTATAAAGGGCAAGAATGCTAGCTCTCCGGTGTGGTGTGTATTGGTGGTTTTAGCTATAATTTCGATGGTTTTTGACACCCAACCATAGGGGGACTACGTGCAACTGTGTAAATATATGGAGATTTATAACGGACGAGGGAAACCATGGAATATAATCATTCTGCCCCTTTTGGCAGCTTAATTGTGAAGATTGTGAAGAGATATCTGTGGTGATGGCGGTAAAGTAAACCACCGGAATGCGAGACAGATCACAACGCGAGACACTAATCCCATTTCGGTCGTAGAGAGGTTCCTCCCCGCAACCCTATTGCTTTGGAGGTTCTTCTTCCATCTTGTAGATTGTTTCTATCAATAAATTCATACCTTTTTCATTCTATACCAGGGGGGGACCGTATACCGTACTGACTGTTGAGTTATTTGGTACTCAAGAGTTATTGAATCCCCGTGAGTTATTTAATAGTTTCGCTCTGATCGTGGGAACCATGTCCTAAGAGATATTATATAATAAGTCACCGGCCAATAGAAGGCCGGACCACAACCCCTGACTCACCTTTTGTTACTATAAATTTGCAACAGATCAACACCTGCCCCTGATCTTCTCCAGATAGTTACTGTTTATCACGATAGCATCCTCGAAAATGCAGTCTACAATCGCCTCTTCCTCTCTCAAGCGTCCATACGCAATGGGACGATGCCCCAGATCTACTGATACTCTCCCTCGTGCGCCTTCCAGGCTACAACTGTCATACGAACGACATCACGATGAGCCACCCCCGCGCAAACGACGGCAAACATACACCCGGGAGTATAAGCTCTCAGCTATCACGATGTACAAGGAGTATAAAAAGAGGGATGGTCCGTGTACAAAATATCAGAAAAGCTTAGTCTCCCCGATGATGGGGTTACAATTAATAATTGGGTGAAAAATGAAGAGAAGATCCTCAAAATGCGAATGGGGCAACACTGCGACTCGAAGGGTCGTTCTCCTGCCCTTCCAGACGTCGAGGATCGTCTCTTCGACAAATTTGCAGATATGCGTGCCAAAGGGTTAATAATAAAGTGGACCTGGTTCATCATCAATACCCAGATACTGAACAAGATAATATCCAATTCAAGTTCTCCCGGGGGTAGTTTAGAGGCTTTAAACATTGAAAATGAATATTTTTTTGAGCTATCACAAATAAGGCTTAAAAGATACCCAAAGATTATCATGATTTAATAGAAGAATTTCACGGTTTCATTCGTCGCCACGCCGCCAATGAGACTCAAGTATTAGAGGATGAATCATTAGAGTTTACACCGATCAATAAGGGTGATCACCATAATATTAGGAGGTTTTTGCTCGCTAACATCGCTAACATAGACTAAATGCCACTTCAGTTTGAATTTATTGATGGAAAAACATATAAAAGTACTAGCGCGAAGACTGTATGATCACGTTCAAAAGGCAGTGGTTTAAATAAATGCCAGGCAACCGTTCAACTGTGTATATTTACTAATGGAGTGCCACGAATCAAGCCTCTCATTGTTTTCAAAGGCCAGGGAACGAAACTACAGACAGAAAAGCATAAATATAACAAGTGAGTAAGCATAATCTTCCAAGAAAATACATAGATAAACAAAGCAGTAACTAAGCAGTGGCTACTTAATCACTAGAAACCTGCAGCTTTCGACCCAGTTAATAGCTTCAGCAATAATAAACAACCACACTTGTTGGTTTTCAACGCCCATTATTCACAAAAGACAGAGGCAATTTGTAATTTATTGCATAACTTACGAACTAAAGCAGCGATTATCCCGCCTAATTGTACACCACTTATACAGCCACTGGATATCTCTATTAACAAGCCATTCAAAGACTACATTGCGGAAGCTTTCAAACGGCACTTTGAAAAAAATATTGAACAATGGGAGACTAAGAAGTTTACAGCAGCACAACAAAGGATTTTCATGACAAATTGGGTTAAGGAGGCATAAAAGCGCATGTGCAAGTCCACTAATACTATTAAGAGATTGTTTCAGAAGTGTGGGATCACGGTTGCTATCGACGGTAGCCAGGACGATCAAATCAATATCAAAGGGTTGGAGGGGTACAAGGTGCCACTTATATATACCACAACTATTGTTAAGGGAAATAGAGGGCAAGCCAATTCAAATGAATTACCAGTAGTCACCTCTTTCATATCTTCATTCGATAAATATCATAATAATCGTCATTTCAACAGGCTCTGGGATAGTGATGATGGCAGTGATGATGAGCTTGACGACTACGAAGAAATTGAGACTGATGACAATGAAGGAGAGTATATTTTAGATGCAGAAGCGCAGGATTCAGGTATCATGATGGTGAGCTAGCTGTAGAGCACCCTGAATACCTATTTATTATATTGTTGTGTTGTATTTTGCATAGTACTTGAAACTCAGTGCGAAAATGTCCCTTGAGATATTGGGTACCATGACTTATTTGGTACTGTGAGTTATTTATATATAAAAGTCTCGGTTGCTTGACCGTGTGCTTCGTGAGTTATTATATAATAACTCAACAGTCCGTACGGTACTAACCACATTATCAAAATTAGAGATTAAACACGAACTCTCAAATTCCATAATCCCCGAATACCTACAAAAAATAAAAACCAAATATCCCAAATTAACCGTAGCAGCTAAATACTTAAAATCAAACTCACACCAAGACATCCTATTCAAAGCACATTACAAACATATTAATAGAAAAAATACTGTAACGAAGCTTCAACAGCATAATGAACTCAAAGCAGAAATCGAGGCAGCCGGCGGAGCCATGAGAATGGTTGTCGGAGATATACAAGTATTGCTGGGTTAGAAGAAAAACCACAAGGACAACACAATACTAACACATCGAAAGAGGATGGCACCCTGAACAGCACCCCACCACTCCTGTAACAAAATAAAGGTTTTTATATTCATCAAGCCCAGAAAAGTCCCAATCTGGCATGTACCCAGTTACGACTACATGTCTGTACAGGCATTAGTCACAATCTTATATCCTATCCAGTTCATGATCTTATTTCCTTTGTTACTTGTTATTTAAGCACAGTCATTTACAAATTACCATCATGTATTTAGAAGTCAAGCAACAACTTAAGTATCAATCTGTATACATATTAGCAATCCTTCACCTTGTGACATTTATATAACGATTTCTTACAAAGGGGCATACTTGCCTGTACGGGAAGTAGGGGCAACGATGCAAGTTCGGTTACTATCAGAGCAATATTGACAGCTTATGGCACAAATATACCGATTTGGATTATTAAAGATGGCATTGAGCGCCCCACCCCAGTTGTATCATCTCCATCTCCACCCGCACCGCCTCTCTTTCTTTTGGCTGCTGCTGCTACCATGACAGTATGTATAAAATCTCGTAAATAATGAAATATATGGAGCGGTGTAGTGGATATAAGAAGAGGTAATCTGGTGTGTGTACTAAAGAGAGATGAGAGCGGTAATTCAAGGGAGGAAGTAAACAGTTAAATATTCTATTCTTTCATATAGGTACTCTGAAGTTCTAGAATTATATATTAAAACCACTACATTAATAATAGAGATCGAGATTTTTAACCTGGGGACAAAATACACTGTTACAATAACGACTAGTTCGCACAGGTAGTCTACAGACCAAGCCTTCAATAGTATCCTCTAAGCACTATTATGTATGATGTTGGCGCTGTTCTGCATAGTTAACGTTAACTAGTTAACTAACGTACAACACAAATAGCCCGGACACACAAGTAGCCCGGACATATTTTGAATTTGTATGGGGCTTGGCACCTTTTTGGTGTGTTTTCACAAATTCGAAAGTCGGTCAATTCAATTATCAGCTGATTATTCAGATACGAAAAAAGCGAGAGATATTGTAACGAAGCTCCAACAGCATAATGAACTCAAAGCAGAAATCGAGGCAGCCGGCGGAGCCATGAGAATGATTGTCGGAGATATACAAGCTCCGCCGGCTGCCTCGATTTCTGCTTTGAGTTCATTATGCTGTTGGAGCTTTATTACAAGATCCCCTCTCTTAGCATCGACGTCCCATCGATGCTCTGGCCTGAGATCTAGGACGACCTTGGGTCCTTTTTGTCTGCGGTATCGTTTACTGATTCGTGGTGGCATTAGCCCGCGGTGGCTACTCTTTTTATGCCGTCCTAGGATGCTGGGTTTTTCTGTCTTCTGGTCTTCTGCTGATTCATACTCGGATTCTGGACTGGATTCCCTAGGTGACTTCTCGGTCTGAATATCTGGACTGAACTGGATAAGGGGTGAGGTCGACACCTCTCCTTCTGGATTCTTCTCTGGATTCTTTTCGTTGATCATGGCTATTTCTTTATCGATGACTTGGAGCCTAGTCTCTGCTAAGGCGATTTTTAGGGTACAGATTTCTTGTTGCAAGGCCGCGTATTTCGGATCCCACTCGATACTGTTTTGGATTTCCACGGGGTTCCGGTTGAAGTCCGGGTCGATATTGAAGATTGCGAAGGGCCCGGATGAGTCTGATTCCCACGATGATGAGAAATTTTCCTGAGTGGGGTGTGGTGTTGTTGGTCGTGGATACTGGGGTATGTTGATTGGTTCGCTTGTTCCTACTAATTCGGATTCGTTTGGAAGCTGTATATCGAACAGGGTCACCGGATCTTCGATTTCTGGAGGCTGTTCAAGTTGAAGGGCGGGGTCGTCTGGGGTAAGATTGGTGAAATAATTCAACCAGTTCTCTGGCATTGGTGATATTGGTTGCGGGTTCCCAAGCTGGCTCATGATATCCTTTCCACTTGACTAGATATTGGAGTTTTCGATAATGTATCCGAGAGTCCAGGATTTCTTCAACTTCGTATTCGTCCTCGTTGTCAATGGTAATCAGTGGTGGGTGTTCTTCTCAGTTTTGGTTAAGGAAGGCATTATTCTTTGCGAGGTGCAGAAGATTTGTATGGAAGACGGGGTGGATTCTTATGGAGGGGGGAAGGTCGAGTTTATATACTCTCTTCCCTACAGATTTAAAGATGGGAAATGGACCTTCCATTTTATTAGATAATTTCGGGTAGGGGCAAGTTGTAGCGATATTATGCATGTCAAGCCAAACTTTGTCACTAATTTGGTAGTTGGGTGCCAGTTATCGCCTTTTATTTACTTATTCCTATTATATTTTTGTGGTACAGTTAATTTCTGCCTGGATGGCTTCCTGTAGGTTAGTCATTTATTATACAAAGTCTGTGGCTGGCTGACTTTTCACTGGTCGTCGCAATCCTTGGAATTTAAAAATATCTAGGTTCCATCCATAGTTAGCAGCAAATGGTGAGATACCTGTGGTATCCGAGATTTTGTTATTATGGCAGTATTCCGCTAGGGGGAGCCAGGCTACCCAGTCATCTTGTTGGTAGTTAACATAAGCCCGAAGGTATTATTCAATGATTGCATTTATTCGTTCCGTTTGCCCATCCGTCTGAGGATGGTAGGCTGTGCTGGGTCGGTGTCGGATTTTTAACCGTGTGTTCATTTTATTCCAAAAGTTGTCTAGGAAGTTTATTCCTTGATCTGATATGGCTTCTTTAGGGAGTTTGTGGAGTTTCCATATGTCTCTTAGGAAGATTTCTGCTAATCCTTTGGCATTGAGTTTTTTGGTTGTTGGGGATATATGAATCATTTTTAATAATTGATCGACTGTGACTAAGATTGCATTGTATCCATTACATTCAGGGAGGCTTGTGACTAGGTCGAAGGAAATACTCTGCCAGTTTCTTTCAGGGATTTAGAGGGATTGCAGTAGCCCCTAAGGGGCGTTCCTAGGAGCTTTGGTTCATTGGCAAGTATGGCAATTATCTACATATCTATCAATGTCTTTGCGTATTCCTTCCCATGTATATTATCTCTGAATTAACTCGAGGGTTTTTGCCCTTCCGGGGTGTCCGGCCGTAGGATAGTCATGAAATTGCTGTAGGATTTCTTCCCGGATTGCCTGGTTGTTTGGTACCACTTTTCTCAAGTTATGGTAAAGTTCTCTTTGTTGTTCTTCTATGTCCGAGATTTCTATTTTTGGGTGTCGTTTCTCTCCCTTTCGTAGGGCTTTTAGGATATCTTGGATGTATGGATCCGCTGCAGTGGCGTCCTTCCAGTCGTTTTGCGTTGTTATTGTGCCGATTTGTTGTATTTTTTCAGGTGGGATTAGTATCCTGATTCGGTCTCTTATTCTCTCATCCTCCCTTCCATGAGGGAGGTCTCTCGACCTTCTGGTTAATACATCCGCTTTTGTGTTTGTTTTTCCGGGTATAAAGCTTATTTTGAAATCAAATCGGGACAGGAATTCCATCCACCCGACTTGTCTTTATCGGAGGTGTTGTTTTGTCATGAAATATTCCAGATTCTTGTGGTTAGTTAAGATGTGCACTTGTATGAACACACTCATCAAATATCGCTCCCAGTCCTTAAATGCTTGAATAACAGAGAGGAGTTCCTTATCGTGGATATCATAGTTGTGTTCTGCCGGTATCATTTTTCTTAATCAGTAAGCTACCGGGTGCCAGAGTTCGTCCGAGTGCTTTTAGGATAGTACTGCAGCACAAACAAAGTCTGAGGCATCTGTTTCCACCTTGGTTTCCAAACTGGGATCCTAATGTTTAAGAATAGGTTCTGTGGTAAAGGCTTGCTGCAATGTGCGGAAAGTTTCTTTTTCCTGGTTTCCCCAATGGAAAATTCGGTCTTTCTTGGTTAGGTTGTACAATGGTTTGCAGATCTTTGCATAATCTTTTATGAATCACCAATAGAAGTTGGCAAATCCTAAGAAGGATTAGACTTCTTTAACTGCTCGGAATCCTTCTTTTAATTCTTCCCAGTCCAGGATGTCTTGTACTTTTTTTGGGTCCATGGTAATACCATTTCTTCCTACGATATAGCCCAAGAATTTGGTTTGTTCAGTGAAGAATTTGCATTCAGAAAGTTTAACATAGAGTCCTGTCTTCTGAAGAGTTTTTAGGACCTTTCTGACCTATCAAACATGCTCTTCTCAAGAATTGCTATATATACATATATCGTCTAAGTATACCACAACAAATTCATCAAGAAATGGTCGGAGGGCCTTGTTAATATAAACTTGGAAAGCAGCTAGCACGTTAATCAACCCGAAATACATGACCCTAAATTCAAAATATCCATACCATGTTCTGAAGGCTGTTTTTTCTTTGTCTTCTTTAACTATTCATATTCTATTGTAGGCCCCATAAATGTCTAATTTAATGAAATATTTGGCTTTCTTCAATCTATCCAAGGTTTCATCTATTCTGGGCAGTAGGTATCGATCCTTGATAGTAATAGCATTTAATTTTCTCCAATCTACATAAAGCCGTAGGCTGCCGTCCTTTTTTGGGACAAAGAGTATGGGTGCTCCATATGGACTGTTAGATTTTCTGATGAATTCCTTAGTCAGATTCTCATCAATCCAATCTTTTAGTGTTTTCAGATGTTCTTCGCTCATTGGTCGGAGGGGTTCCCATGGTGGCTTGGCCGTGGGGTCAGTAGGGATCCTCATATCTTCTTTTCGTCGTGGTGGTAAAGTATCTCCCTTTTGTTTGGAGAAGACTTCTTTTAGGTCTTCATATTCCGGGGGAATTTTGATTGTTTCCTCTGAACTGGTACCATAAATAGCCATGACAGGTCCTTATTTCATAGTTCTTAAAAATACTTCCGCACTTACAATTGCAATTCCAGGCGTACAGCCAAGGTATACTTTGTGGTTGTTCCAGTTGATTTGAACTTAATGTTTTTTATACCATGGTTTTCCTAAGTTAAAAGGTTTTGTAGTATTGACTATATCTGCTTGGACAGTCTCTTCGTGGTTTTGGATTTTCATTCTAAACTGAATAATCTCTCTAACTGATTCTCTGTTTCCGTTGAAGTATTCTACAATCTCAGGTTTTTCCTTTAGATAAAGTGGAAAATTATTTTCAATTACAAATTTGCGACTTATGTGTATGCCAGTGTCACCACTATCTAGACATACGAGGACTTGGATAGGTTTCTGGGGGTGGGGGTATAGGGTAACAGGGATTTCGATATAAGGCTCGAACAGGGTTTCTAATTCTTCTGGGTTTAAACAAGAAAACATATTCTAAGATACAAATGAAACTTGAGGTCTACTTCAGGGTTGATTTTTCCTCAAAATGACAAGTATAATTTTGCCTATCCATATGTCACAATTCATGGTTAGGTGTCTTCTTTTCCCACATCCTCTTCTTCCTCTGCAGCTTGTCGCAGTATATTGGTCATGGTATCTTGAACTTCTTCGAAAGTGATACCTCAGATGTTCTAATTTCTGGTGAGTCTAGGGTCCCCTGGTTAAAGCCTTGAAGTTTGAAATGGTCGACCCATCATTCCTTAGATTAACTTCTTGGGGTAGTTGCTGGCGTAGTATCCCTTTTCCCCACAATACATACACAACCCTTAGGTTCATCATCAGTTCTTTTCTTCCTGGGTCAATTTTATTCGCATTGTTCCTACAGATTGATCCATTGGTCCAGGATCATAATAATTGTTGCCCCAAGTGGGTGGAGGACCATTGGGGTTGAACCGGCTCTGTATGCCTGATGGGTTCTAGGGCTTAGTCATGGGGTTACGTCAGGGCAAACTGGTGTTTGCAGAGTATCTTGACTTCTTTTTAGCTTCCAGGGTTCGCCAATTATTATCCAGTCATTAGCACATGGCAGCGAAATCATCGAAATCCGTGGGTAGCATATCTCGGGTAATGAGGAGTTCTTCGATTTTGATGCATAACCCATTGCGTAGATAGGCGATTTATACAGCATCATCATAATTTAATCATCCCATAAGTCGTCTAAACTCGGTTAGGTAAGTCGAAAATGGTCTGTTTGCTTGTCGGAGGGACCGAAGGTCCCGTTCGGCCGTTCCTGCTGGATCTGGATCTCCAAATGCTTTTTCCAGCCATTCAGTGAATTCTCCGAAAGTATCCCACGTCCACATACTATTATTGGTATCATACTCATTAAAGGCTAGTTCTGCTGGGTTTTCCTTAAGGAAACTAACAGCATAGGCGATTTTCTTTTCATAGGTGTTGAATTTGATTCGTTCCCCTTTATATTTATTATGAAGTTTTGACAGAAAATTACGGAGTTTATGAGGATTGGTACCATCAAAGGTTTCCGGGTCAGGGAATTTGATTTTGTCCGTGGCCGGGGTAGGTGCTTGTGTGGCAGCTCTCATTTGTGCAAAGATAGCCATCAAGGCCCTAGTTTGATTTTCATCGAAGCCTGGTATTAGGACAGGAGCAGGGGCAGGCGTTCCGGAGGCGTCGTTGGTTGACATCTTGGATATTAGGTTGATAGGGTTGCGAAGCAACAAAGTGTAAGAAATCGTATAGTGGACAATGCTCGAGGTATCGAGGTAATACACAAGATGTCACAGTGTGGTGTCTAGGTGGTAGGCAAGTGTGTATACAGATTAAAACTTAAGTTGTTGCTTGATTTCTAAATACATAATGGTAAATGAATGTGCTTAAATACAAATGATAAAAGGAATTAAGACATATGAACTGGACAGGATATAAGACTGTGAAGTGGACATGACGGATATAGACTGATGAACTGGACAGGAGATAAGACTGTGGTGTAAACGAGCGGATATAGAACGCTGATCTGGACAGGACATAATCCTGTATAGACATGCGTCGGATATAGACAAGCGAACTGGACAGGAGATAAGACTGTGAACTGGACATGACGGACATAGACTAACGAACTGGGCAGGAGATGGAACTATGAAGGATTGGACGCCTGTGTAGGCATGTAGTCAGAATTGGGTGCGTGCTGAATTAGGATGTTCATTCCTTGATGAATATAACATCTTTTATCTTGTTACAGGAGTGGTGGTGTGCTGTTCAGGGTGCCACCCTCTTTTGATGTGTTAGTATTATGTTGTCCTTGTGGTTTTTCTTCTAACCACAGCAATGCTTGTATATCTCCGACAACCATTCTCATGGCTCCGCCGGCTGCCTCGATTTCTGCTTTGAGTTCATTATGCTGTTGGAGCTTTGTTACAGGCTTAAAATCAATCATTTCTACGATAAACTCAAGAGCTAGAGAGCTCAGTTTATATATGAAAAATTAGATTAAAATACTATTTAATATATATACCTATATCCCATACCATTCCGGAGAGCAGGTATCGCTCCATTTGTTCATACGTGAGTAATCTGTTGATATCTAAATCGATTGACTTTTCACTTTTCAAAAAACACACCAAAAAAGTGCCAAGCCCCATACTAATTCTCGATTTTCGATTTTCGTGTCCGGACTTCTTGTGTGTCCGGACTGTGTTGTACGTTAATATATATTGCTTACATCAGCAAAAACCAAACGGGCTGGAGAATCTGGTAAGCAAGCGAGGCCAGACCCCTGCCGTCTGAGCGAAAATGTATGGCTAGCGAGCCAGCCACCAAAATGTGTTGAGCTTGGCATACCACATCAAAAAAATCTCATGATCTGGTTCTCAGCTTCATTCAGCCGGGCAGCGTCTGTTGAATGACTAGCGACGGCCAGAAACATCCAAATATACATATAATTAACCCTTACGATGGTGGTTAAGGCACTATTTCAGAACCTTCCAACACCAAAAAAACTTCATCCCGAAAATATTCTCTGAACGCGTCAAAAAAGACTCGATGTCAGCAACAGACGTTGGTAGACAGCTTGCAGCCGTTGATTATTAGTATTAATCTCATTCATTCTCGTAAGTATCATGGTTCATATCTATTTATCTCGTAATAATGATAAATTCTTTTATCTACTTTGTTCCCAGTCTAATCTACTTCAAAACACAATCGCGGAATTCTTAGAGATAGAAGCGCTGGGCTAGTGGATGTTCTCGTGTACTACACTCCGATCCTCCTAATCAATCCAATCAGAATGCTGCTTCACTCTCACTTGGAAATGGTATTCATGTCGGCGGCGGCGATGAGGCTCCAATAACCAAATCACTAATCTTAATTTGCCTAATAGGATTTTCGATGGGAATACAGCCTCCAAGTTTCCAATAACTAGAGAAGTCCTTAGAGGAGCTAATTATTGGTGTGCGAGAAATCTGGGGCGTATCTGAAAGCAGAGAGTAACAGCTGGCAAGCTCATACGTTCTCTTGAGACACAAAACCCGTTAGCACCGAATCAAGATGTTCACTCGCCAACAATGGGCTTAGAGTTAGAGACGGGAGGTTTACACTTTTCAACGCCGGGTCTATAGCCGAAGGATCGATATTATACTAGAACGTGGGAACCTGCGGTCAGTGTGATGTATATGACCAATCTTCATAGGTATGTAAATATTAGGTTGAGGGTAGGGATAAGTATGTGTAAGATATAGAATGGGCCGGCCAATAAGACAAATTCTGCTAGTGCCAAACACGGAGATACACTTAGGGAACCTGCCTCATCGGCATTTCGTTGGGTATTTCCTTGAGCATCGATTCATATCCCAAACATTCGCGTTTCGATTTGGCGCAGTTCTCGCACAGAGGCTGAGCCTCATCACACTGTAATTCCGGATCAGGTCAGCACTATAACTTTTAGGTCATCCCAGCTAACCAAAACGCAAAGGGTAGGAAGGTGTCAATTGGGTTTGGTGGACCTTAATTCGTCTTTTCCGGCAAGTAAGACAACCGGTTTTTGTACGTCTCTTTACCTTCTTTTTCTGTATGTCACTAGATATAGTTCGCCCCGAGGGTTCTGAGGGTCGCTGCTTGGTAGAAATTAAAGGATACTTTGTTTTCAAAGGCTGATAAGGCTGGTTTCTTGTTTGTGAAGGCCCGCCTGACATTGAGTAATGCTTGTTTTATAGAGTAACGATGAGGATGGAGTTGGCACGCAGCTACTTTTTGTAGAGGCTGTAAACAGGTGATAAGATTGGTGAAAAAAATAGGCAGTCAAGGATAGGATTGATAGGATGATAACTACGACCAAAAAAAGGAAAAGCAATTCAGAAAATCGCAATATGGCTCCTCAGTTAAGTGAGGCTAGAAAACACGAGCGGCTCAGATGATGTGGAGTCCCTTGCTGAGATCGTCTCTAAAATTTCCGATATCAGACATCGGCTCATGGGCCTCGCGAACGAAACGCCACGCCGTCGGTTCTCGTGCAACGAATCATTCTCATGGTGGAGTCGGAAAGCAAGGGCCGAAGCCTCAGCTGTCCAAAATAGCGACGCGGAAAGAGGTCTAGAACATGGCAAGCCCCCACACATCTGGGCCAAGGCAAGGTCAGCTGCAGTACCGATGCAGGAGCATACAGAGTGACACTCATAAAAAAGCTTTGAAGCGAATCATCCAGCAGATTCACTTCATTAAATCCATCCAAGAGTTTACGGTCTTCCGCCCTCCAATGTATCAATAGTTTGCAAAAAAAAAAAAGGACTTGGTTTGGGGAGACAGTCGCCGGAGCCCGGGTTCGAAGGTTGAAGATTTTTATTTTTCGGTCCTCCCGTTGTTGCAGGTTGCCAACTGTAGTCGGGAGTGAATAACAAGTTCCGAGGAAACGCGATAGTTAGCAGCCTCACATTTTGTGTTGGTTCGCGGGAAGACCCAATTCCTCGTTTGAAAGGAACGACCTGCTCACGAGAAAAATTAGACTTGCAAATTCCGAAGAGATATACTTTGCTATAAACTGCCTGACAGGAGAGGCTGAGTGGGTGTTTAAACGGGATTTGGAAGCGCTCGGGGAGGAAGATATGGAAGACTACGACATAGCCATACTGATGGCAACCGGGCCGTCTCTATCATCAATTCTTAAGAACATGGAGTTTTTGATGAGTCCAGAGATTTAAATTTAAGCGAAAGCCACCTTTCGAAAGTGATACAGCGAGCTTTAAAGGCTTCTTTCCAGCTCCCTATAATCAAGCAGACGACCAGTCTGGCGAGTGCGATTGTGACAGTATCCACGAAGACGCAGAATACGAACCAGAAGACAGGATGACGACTACGGATTTGGTGAACCAAAACAGTCAACCCGACATTCACGGGTACAGACCCCGCTAGCGCAGGCACCTGCACAGTTGCCCATCCGTATGTACCGCTGGTATATCTGTGACACGTTACTAGTACTGAGCACTACGCGCTTATACAATAACATCAAGTTTTAATATATAAACAAGAAAATAATAATAAAAACGATGAAAATTGAGGAAATGAAAAAAATTATAATATAAAAGATTTCCTGATCGGGTAGCCAAGACCGTCGGACGTGCTTAGATACTACTGTAACAGATAGAGGTGTTTGAAACTAGCTTATTTATCAAGTATTATTAATAAAAGTGGATAAATTAACTCCTGGTAGTATTACTATTTACTTATTTTAAAAGAAAAAAAATATTTTGAGAGGCACTTAGACCTGATGCCGTCGACAGATATAGTGATAACGACCGATTTCAGTCGGGCTTAAGTGCCTCGCAAAATCCGCTATGTCGCGACAACTCGGTCTAGATTAAGGTAAAAACCCAAGGCGCATACACTAAGTGACGAAAAGACTTGGCAGCCTCAATCGTTCTAACGCGTTTTTGGCCGGTTTTAGTGAAATTGCCAAGGAGACTTTCTTTGTTTCATATGACTGACCAGTGCTTCGCTAGCTGCTTTTTATATTAAATTCGAACGAGTTGTCATTTTCTTAGGCTTAGCTATATTGGTGGCAAACTTGGAATTCAGGCATTGAGCAAGAACGGCCAAGATACATCGTATATATGCTTGTAATTTCTTACTTCTAATACATGAGGTGTCCAAAAAACAGACCAAGGATATGAGATATGTCATATGACTGTATTATGTAAGCGGTGGTGAAACACATAACGTACAACACAAGTAGTCCGGACACGATTTGTAGATCGACGCACCCTTCATCATTTCAGCTATATTTATTAAATACACAAAAAACAAAGCGAAAATTGCAATATATACAATTACTTCTGAGGGCAAGTCCTTGCAGTATGAGAAAGATCCCTGCAAACACTGCATTTGCTGCGCGCTCTTTTGGGATTACTAATAATTGGAAGCGAATCATTCGCCGGCATGGCTGGGAGGTCAACAGGCTCTGGAACCTCAGATATACTAGCCAGCAATACCTGCTCTGTAGAAAGGGCGCCGCCCTTGCCTATGTATTCGCGTCGTATACTATTTTTTTTCTTTAGCCGATGGCTTTCTCTTCGAAGAGCTGTGATCTCAGGCGTCATCATGGCAACTTGTTGCATGAAAAACCCGCAACTCTTCCCCAATTGTTTGACAGCCAGCTCTGTCGATTCAATAATTTGTAATTGGTTATGGAGCATGCCATTGATTGTAGTTACCTGCCTTTGAACTTGGGAGAGCTTCTGAGGTATTTGGGGTATCTAATTCGTAGGTGCAAGGATTGGTGATGATGGGGGGAGGGGACCGGCTGGTATAAGCATAATTTTGTTAATATTTCGTCTGGGCAAAATGGGATTATCCCAGTAGCTCGAAAACCACTTTTTATATTGTGTGCATTTAAAGCTTTGCGGTGAACAGCTGAATAAGTGGCCAGAAACTCAAGTTTGTCGATATGATTGATTCCTTACCGAATACCCTCCATGAGTTGGCAACTATAGGCATGTTTTAGAGGACCAAAACAGCTCATATCGAGCGGTTGCAAAAGGTGGGATGAATGAGGAGGTAATAAGAGATAAATAATCTTATTTTCTTCGCAATATTGGTAAAAGCCGGCTGATATATGACTCGCATGGCCATCAGATGAGAGGTTGGTAGTCACTATGACTTTGCTCTTTGGTATTTGGATTGAATATATTCTCCAGCCAGTAGATACCCAATTCATTGCTCGTCCATCCATTGGGGGAAACGCCAATATGCCAATTATTATCCTTTGGTGCCAGAGCTTGATACCATGCCTTTTGATGCTGGATACTTTTGAAAATAATTAACGGAGGTGTCAGGTATCCCGACTGCCCTATGCACTCAATAACAGTCGTCCACTCTCGGTTTCCAGGTTGCTTATATACCTGCTTGTTTCTAATCTCAGAGCCAGTCACCATTCTAGTTGTTGATATAATCCCCATCTGAAATCCGGATTCATCCATGTTGTATACGTCTGCATCAATAATACTATATTTACCAATTGTCTCCTTGAGCAGCTCATACCAGCTATTGTAAATAGCAGGATTCTCACACATAGCGCGCTGGTAGTTATACTTACGACCCCAGCCTGTAACCAAGCCTGGCTGCCGTTGTATAAAGTTGGAGACCCAATTAATGCCCACAGATGGTGGAAGCTCGTGAGGCTGTGGCTCCCACCCAGTTCGATGAATAAGCAAAGTATTCGCCATCCGCCGAATGTCTTGATGCATAGGTGGGTATCCTGCATTAGCGAGATTCAGTATTTTCTTTACCAAGAATGCTTCGTCATCTGGCAACATTTTGCGGTTGGTGGGCGAAATCGTCGCGTGATGGGATGTTTTTAAGTCGCTCGAATAAGGTGGATTTGGGCACGTTGAAAAGCATCGCGGCTCGCCGGATGGAGGCTATTTGCTTATTTTTAATTGCATTGATTGCGAGAAGCATCCTCGCCTCTCTACGAACGGGGGTATCCATGTTATGCAAATGTGAGATATTGAGGTTGCTTTGCATTGAAGGACTATTGTTATGATTTGTAGACGCGTCCGGACTACTTGTGTGTCCGGGCTATTTGTGTTGTACGTTAGTTATATTTCCACAGAAACCATTCATATCTAGTTAGCGCAACACATCTACGATAATTATGTAATTAGCGTATAGACTAGCTCGACCAGCCTCTTGGATTTATTAATTCATCGATGGCCGCTTGTGGGGAACAAGACACCTAATCAAGTAATCATACATGATTTTTCTGACACCAACTACTAAGTTAGAATAATAACATAATATTTTACTATAATCCGACATTCTATACTTTAGTTCAGAATATTTTTTCCAATTAAGTTATTGCATGTACGATTAATAATTGAATTCGAACGCTTTTTTTGTCGTAGTGTTGCGTTTGACTTTTGTTGAAAACATTTTGTCGTCTTACTGTATAACCTGCCGTCCGGTTATCTGACACGCCGTAACCCTTATGGAAATAACGTGTTGTTGGTAGGAGTGGGACATCGGCAGAAGCGGGACACGCAAAAAGCAAACAACGCGATCTCATCGCACCTTCTTCTTTCAACATCACCTACTTATTACATATACACTTAAATTTAAATCGAATTAACATCGAAAATGGCTAGGAAGACAAATAAATCTCGCTCTCGTAATCACAAAAACAATGCAGCTTCCCAGAAGCAAGCCATGGAGCTGGCTATGGCTTCATATAAGCAAGATAGACACGCAACAATTCGCGATGCTGCAATGGCACACGACGTACCGAAGTCGACATTAGCCGCCAGACTCAATTGCAGGGGTGGAGACAGAACCAAGGCACACCAGCACCAAATAGCTCTAACTGCTGAAGGCGAACAATCCCTGTTTCGCTGGACGATTCGCTGTATGGCTGGGGGTTTCCTCCACGACTAGATATGGTGCGCCATATAGCTACCGTACAGACTCATACTACATTTGGTACTCTAGAGTTATTTGGTATCGTGAGTTATTTGGTAATTTCGCTCTGCTGGCGAGACCACGGCTCCAAGAGTTATTATATAATAAGTCACAGAGCATCGAAGGTCTGAGCGCACCCCTGACTTACCTTTGGTATTATACGAAGTCAACACCACTCCATCTTCTCCATTACCAACCTTCATAATACCATCGAAAAGAGCAAATATGATAAGCGCGTGAGCGTGGTTTTCCAAGGAAATGCCTGGGTAGACGAGGCTGTGACCAAGTATTGGCTAATCAACTTATGGAAACCTGCAGCTTTCGATCCGATTAATGGTTTCCGCAATAATAAAGAGGCGCGCTTGTTGGTTTTCGATTGCCATCGGGCACAAAAGACAGAGGCAATTCGCAGTTTACTGCATGACTTGCAAACTACAGCGGCAATCGTCCCGCCTGGCTGCACATCGGTTGTACAACCACTGGATGTCTCTATCAATAAGCCGTTCAAAGATTATATTGCGGAAGCTTCCCTTCGGCACTATGAACAAAATATTGAGCAATGGGAGACAGGGAAGCTTACAGCAGGAGACAGAAGGATTTTAATGACAACTTGGGTTGGGGAGGCATGGGAGCGCATGTGCAAGTCCACCGATACCATCAAGAGGTCGTTTCAAAAGTTTGGGATTACGGTTGCTATCGACGGCAGCGAAGACGACCAAATTAATATTAAGGGGTTGGAGGGTTACAAGGTGCCAAACACATATACCACGACGATTGTCGTGAGCAATGGAGGGCAGGAGGTCAATGAATGGCAGAAGACCAATGAAGGGCAGGAGGCCAATTTATATGAGTCATCTTTTATGTCTTCGTTCGACAAGTATCGTGACAACCGTCACTTTAACAGGCTTTGGGATGGCGACGACGACGACGACGACGATGACGCTGGCGACTACAATGAAAGCGAGACCGATGACGATGAAGGAGAGTATGTTCTAGCCACTGAGCTGCAGGATTCAGGTATTATGATGATCAGCCAGCCGTAATTTTGTTTACCGCCGCCGCCGCAGAGAGATTTTGTGTTGTTTTGTGTTGTATTTTTCTGCAGTAATCTCAAACTCATAGCGAAAATGACCCGTGAGATATTGGGTATCGTGAGTTATTTGGTACCGTGAGTTATTTATATATAAAAATTTCGGCGCCTCGACGGCGTGTCCCGTGAGTTATTATATAATATGGTACGAGTCTGTACGGTAACAAACTGGCTGGCCGTACACTCAATAACAGTTGGGTTTACAGCTTCTTACAACAACATGCCGAACTACGCACTGCACATTCGAGAGCTTACGATAATGCCTGGGCAAAGGCGGACAACCCGGCCTCGATCAGCCAATTCTACAAGCTATTCTTAGATACTAAGGTGCGCTACGGCTTTACAGAGAATACACTTTATAAAATGGACGAAAAGGGCTTCATGATGGGCTTGGCTCAGTCTTCAAAGGTGGTGGTGCCTACCAAATCTAAAAGCAAATTCGTTACACAGCCCGGCAGCCGTGAATCAGTCAC
The DNA here is from genome assembly GCA_036971295.1 of Dactylellina cionopaga. Classification (NCBI taxonomy): domain Eukaryota; kingdom Fungi; phylum Ascomycota; class Orbiliomycetes; order Orbiliales; family Orbiliaceae; genus Dactylellina; species Dactylellina cionopaga. The sequence continues at coordinate 41,313 of JAJTTY010000012.1, forward strand.
TTCCATTGAGTGTATTAATGCCCGAGGCAGGACCCTACCCCTACTCGTTATATTCAAAGGCAAATACCACCAATTTAACTGGTATACTCCGGAAATCATTAATGAAAACTCAGGACCGGCTCTTTGCAACGTCACCCAATGGCTGGTCGGATGTTGACCTCGGGGTTCAATGGCTTGAGCGGCTCTTCGATCCATACACCAGCAATGGCTTGCGCAAAGGCCAATGGCGCATGCTTCTTCTCGATGGCCATGAAAGCCATATCTCGGCCCAATTCATCTCATATTGTGTACACAATAACATTGTAGCTCTCTGCCTACCGCCTCATAGCACCCACCGCCTGCAGCCTCTCGATGTCGGCTTCAATTCAGTATATGGCAAGCAGTACCGTAATGCCGTCGACAATGCCATGCGTAATAGTGTCACCGGTATCGACAAGCAATTATTTATTAAATTATTAATAGAGGCTCGTGCCAATACAATCTCAACTGAATCAGAGAAGGCGGCATGGCTTGGAACTGGGCTCGTGCCTTATAACCCTGAAAAAGTACTCTCTAAGTTGCAAGCCCACCAGGCAGAACTAGAGCAGCCAAAGTCAGAGCCAGAGTCATTGCCACCTGAACCATCGACAACAAACCATCCACATTCAGTACAACAAACCATCGATGCCTTGCTCTCCAAAGCTGGCCATATATTGAGTTCGCCAACCATCACTAGCATTCAGAAGCTCGGGAAGGTCACAGAGCGATTCATGAGTGAAAACATAATATTACAAGAGACTGCAACTCAATTGCGTGCTCCCAATAAGCTCGTATCACATAAGAGGCCTGGCAGGCCTAGATTGACGAAAGCTCGTGTTTTGAATGCCCTTGAAGCTGAATTTTTGTGGGGTGATAAGGCTATCGAGCTGGATGAGAAGGAAGCAGAGCGTATCGAACAAAAGCAGAGCAAAAAACAAAATAAAATAAAAGCAAAAGCACCAAAGAAGCCACCTATTTAAATTAAAAGCGACCATGATGGCAGCGCCTTAGATATCATTCAAACCTGCCTTTCTTTATGTATTTACCAATAATAATATTGAATTTGTTGATTTTTGCTTGTCCCGCTTCTGCCGATGTCCCACTTCTACCAACAACACGTTAGTGGCCTGCCAAGAAAATTGCAGGCCATAACATCAGCGGTTCACCCAAATGAGATACCGTGACAAACTGGATATTTTTGATCAAAGAAGGAAAAAGAATTGTAAGAATCGGTTCACAGAAGTATGCACAAAGTATCAAATTAATGATCAAAATGTCGCAACGTTTAACTGGAGTAGCGTATGCTCAAATTGATACTCAAAAATTTCGCTTGATTTCTGAATACATGATGGGAGAAAATTGTGATTAAATAGACGGTGATAAAGAAGATGGTAACATGTTCGAACTGGGCAGGGGATAAGCTGTGAACCGGTAATAGTAATATGTGCTGTTCTGTGATTTACTTGTAATTACGCATGAGGCTCAACTATCCCATCTGATTCACTTGGGATCAATGCTCCCTCTTGCGTAGTGCTGAAAGTATCGGCAGGCTATGATTGAGTACTAGTCGAAACTCAAATTTGCTTTCTTATTCTGCTATACCATGAAGCCTGAGGTCGGAGAAAGGCGTTTCCGATTGTCCTTGCGGTCATCAATTAATAAGCTAAAGCAGCTCGAGCGCTAGCTTTATCTCGAGTGCCACCTCTAGTTTTACCGCCAGATCATACATTCTCGCCCTGCCGTACGTAAATTCCAACTGGGGCGGTTACCCACCTTGGTCGGCACTTACTTTGGCCTGTAACCTATTTTGACCTGCGACCTGTTTGGTCTGTGCCCAGTCATGGCCGGTACTTCAGTTTGCCTGTGGCTATTTCAGTCAGCTACCGGATTCTTGCTATGTCAGTTTCTTTCATGTCAACTTGAATAACTTACTATATCAGACAGAATAACTAAAGTATAGATCGCCAAGATGAGTTGCAGGCCAAGATGAGTCGCAGGCCAAAATAAGCTGCAGGCCAAAACAGGTTACAGGCCAAAATAGGCAGCTTGCCGGGATTTGACTTATAGTCAGTAGGGAAAAGGGTGTGCATCTCATATTGAACCTGCGGGTAATACTTGAAAAAAAGCTAAGTCTCAGGTTTTCTTGGCCTATCCATCGGTAACACGGAATCACCCGCCTGGCTGAAGTATATTTTATAAGAAACCGGAGCGGCAGCAGTTCATCGACACTGGAACGGGTGTTGCGCCATCGAACATCATTACTCACTGAGGGAAACGACGACGCTGTTTCGAGCTGGTGGCGCGCAGCCGTTTTTGTTTATTGTTTTTAAACGAGCGATTACCGCGGTAGAAAGTCTTCAATAACAGGAAATATAAGGTCATCCATTATGGTGAATCCCAGCACCCTTACAAACGACATTTGTTTATCGGATCAGCCAAAGTCCGTTTCGCGGCTCTGAAATTCTTACCGCCTCACGAAGGTCACCGCTTCATAGATAAAAGAAACGTCAACGTTTGGTCGGTATCTATCAGCTGGAAGGCTGCCGGAACTCAGACCCAATCCATCGCATCTCGGGGCTTATCAGTCATGAATTAGAGGGATCCGTGGGCGTAAGAAACCTTTGCAGCGAAGGGGCGGTTCCTCTGATAGAGTTCCCAGCAGATTCGATTGATTGCTTGTACGGCTATCACCGTATTCTCGCAGCAGAAGGGTCTCTGCCCGTTTCGGAGCATTTTTGGGTGGTGGATCTCTACCTCAACGGTGAGTCAGTCATTTGTCAGCTCTCCAGAAATTTTGCTCATCAAACCGGTCAGAGGGAGATGAAAGCGACGCGCTGCTCTTGCGTCTGCAAAGTAAGTATGCCAGTTCCATGAACGTGTCCGACGGTGAGATCTACAGAAACATTAGGCCCAAGCCAAGGCGGGCAATTCGGGGGAGGAATCTCGGTGGTGGGTTAGGTTGACGGGGTCGAAACGGAGGGACGGGAAAATATTACTGAAATGGGAGAGGTTAAAGAACGCATTCGACTTCCTTTTGCCGCTTCCAGGACTTTGGGCAGGTCTACAGCTGGGAATCCTGCAGCGCATCCTTTCCCTGGGCTGCGATGAAGAAATCGTAGCTTACCTGGCAAAATTCGGGAGGGTTTGGCGGCGATTTCTGCTCGAGGACGCGGAATCCATGGCGGCGCTCGACTCGGATTCGGTTCAGCAGCTCGAACTCCGAGCCCCCGTAATGGCAGCCTTTGATAAATTTTACATCCAGCAGAAAATCGGCGAGGGCGAGCTCTTCCGCCAGATTCGAAGCGAGTCGACCAGAAGGGAGATCGCTAACACAGTATTAAACTACAAAGGAATCATACTGTTAATCAGAAGTCTGTTTGAAGATACCAAATATCTCGAAGTTTGCTCGATCGGAATGAAGCTTTTAGTCCCCACGCCATCTCATCTGTCATTGAGGCAGTCTTTCGAGGCAGCTTTCTGCCTGCGGAGACAGCGGTTGTTGAAGCAGGGCCAGACCGATACAGAGCTGTCGATATCACACCAGGGAAGATGTTTATCCATGCGTACCAACAACTTTGGCTGTTTAATATGAGGAATTTTCCTGATATTTCAGGTGTACAGCCACGGCAGGACACCAAGAAAAGGCGGCATACAGCAAGCCAGAACAGCATTGTTGTCTTCGAACTCCACCAACTCGCCTCGAAATTGGGTTTTTCAGACCGCGAAGATATCCCGAGCGTTGCAGGAGGATTCTTTTCGGAACTTTACCAACGAAATTTTTGGGCAGACTCTGGCCAGACGATATAAGCGATGCGAGGGACACGTTGGGAGCTCAAATTGCTGATCTCATCCGTCAGCATCAGCCAGTATCGGTAAGTACCACAATAAAAAGTACCCGAAGTTGGTGTCGATCGTAGATTTGGAAGGCCGTTTGAAGCAGCTCATTCGTGTGATCGGCGGATGCTTTTCGATCCTGAGTTCATGTTGTCGCCACCAGGAGAGAGGATGACCTCGCTCGAAGTCAATAAGCATTTCTTCACATCTTTCTTCAGCAACTGCGAAGGACCAGTCGAAGCTCAGACAAGCGGGGCACCAAGGCACTCAGCGTCCGTGTGTTGTCGGCGACCTTCAAACTCTCGGGGCATTGGTATGCGATCTGGGTTTTCTGTAGAAACGGACTGCTCGAATGAACCTGATGGCAGTCCAGGTGAAGGTGTGGAGATGGGATGAAAGCGCCGTAAAAATTGGAATTTATGACAGTTGGGGAAGAAACAATCTCTGGGCGATGTAAGGCATGCTGCACTCCGTTCGCTAAAGGAACTAAGGCGCCTCATGCGGCGTGTTATTTAGGGGGTAAGTTGTGTCAGAATATTGTTCTATTACTTTCGCACTTCTCTCTGTTCACCGTAGCGACTGTTCAGTGGTATTTATATACAGTATAATCAAGCAGAATTTTCAGTGTCTAGGAGTTCAGTCCGTATAATCCCAGCAACTGTTATTTCAATGTTACGTTCCGGAACTCTTGATCTAAACTAGCCACAGTGGCTGGTGATATTGGCTAGTGCCCATATATTGACAGGTTGGGCCAAAATAATGTTGAAAATTCGCAAAAATCAACTTCACCAATAGTTACAGGGCTTTAGGTAATGGAAAAGCACAGATATCGATGGCCATTGGCCTACCCTTCAGCACCTCGCTCGGGCGCTAAGAGAGAGGGGATGTCTTTTTATGTCCAAAAACGCGTGTAGATATATTTTTTAGACTTATACCTGTCCTGCATAGATCTGTCCTGCGTAGACCTGTCCTGTGGAGGGCGTGTACTTATCCTGTGGAGGCCTGCTGTCCTGTGGAGGCATGTCTGTCCTGTAGAGGCGTGTACTTGTCGTCCTATGGAGGCGTGTCTGTCCTGTGGAGGCCTGTTGTCCTATGGAGGCCTCCACAGGATAAGTAAACGCCACAGGACAGTAGGCCTCCATAGGACAACAGGCCTCCATAGGATAAGTACACGCCTCCACTGGATAAGTACACGCCTCCACAGGACAACAGGCCTCCATAGGACAACAGGCCTCCACAGGACGACAAGTACACGCCTCTACAGGACAGACATGCCTCCACAGGAACAGCAGGCCTCCACAGGATAAGTACACGCCCTCCACAGGACAGGTCTACGCAAGACAAATCCACGCAGGGCCCACCCAGAGTAGGTTTACACAGACACCAATTTCATACAGAACAGTTTGTAGATACGGGTTGCCGCACAATAAGTAAGTATGTCTAATCAGGGTGCCGCCCTTTTTAGGGAAGTATCGTTTGGGTTTTGAGGTAACCAATAATTCGGCACTATGAGTAAGCGTCGTCTAATGAGGGTGCCGCTCTTTTTTTGGTTCGTGCACTGTAGAGCTGTAGAAAAGACAGCGCAAGGAACACTAGTCAGAATAGATTGGCACCCCAGTCGAAGGCTTACGAGAAGTGGTACCATTCATATTTGGCTGCAGGTCCAAAGTAGCCGCATAAATTCCTCACAACTAGCACATGTCTCTTTACAAATGTTATCGGTTATAATAGGTTGTTCTACTACCATAATGTTGAGAACGTGTAAGCTTATTCAAATGGTCATGCAGAACACTGGCTTAGACATCGGTAATCAAATCAGTTTTTAGAGTACGGTCTCGCAATATGGAAATGCCACTTCCCAAACATGTTCAAAACTGTTGAATACGAGAGTCTGATTACATAACAATAAATATGTAGCGACCATTTTTAGACCACTTCATTTGCCTTAGGGATGTTAACGCCGGCTGACATGTTGTACATTTTTCGGTTAGAAAATGCTAGAATGAAACGAGAAAGGCCATTTTGAGTGGCTACTTCCATTAACTTGCGATATTGGTTTGGATAGGACCCAAATGAACTAATTGCTAAGGACCCGTTTTGCGGTCTGGAGCCTGCCGCACGAAATCAAGATGCTCTCAAATTGGACGCTGGCCTTTAAGTGCCACTTTAAGATGAAGAACACACTACAACAACTTCTCTATAAACCACCCTGTAAACAAATATCCATCTTTAAAGGTAATATGTCCTCAGCTGCCTAAAGACACGCAATATAGCCGTTATTACGGGAGCTCTCAAAGGGTGAGACAGAGGGAACGATATTAATTTCAGTTTCTTAGCCTTTGATAACAGTAGAAATACTACACCATATTAGCAGGACTGTATAGCCCTTTATCCCATGAATCTTAATTTTATTGTCCTAGCTCCCATCAATTGAAACTGTAATCCCACACTTCCAAAATGCTTTGATTATAACTTCAAGAGATCTTGGAGGCAAATGGACATTTAATGGAAGAGGAAGCAACCATAAACTGCATCTCGGAGTAAATATAGTAATACTGGTATGGTGGTAGAGAGGGGCGTCGATCGATCGCATTATATTGGCAGGTGTTGACCTTGTTGCGAATTTATATCAAAAAAATGAGGGGTCCGGGCGCGACCCCTGATTCATATTCCCGTTTTATATATATTATTGAATATACCAAGGGACAATGAGTGCAAAAAGTGCCTTGACTATTAAATATAATATAATATGTTATCAAATACAGGAAAATCTAGAGATGTGATCCCTGAGCAACACATTACGCTTCCACACGATTATGGTACCTTAGATGTTTATGCTTGATTTATTCACAAATCGATGAATGAAAGAGCAATAACGAATATGCATGGCTTCTGAATAATATCTATTTAAATAATATATATTTTGTATGGTTCAACGGAGTTCCATCGCCCAATATGGGGCATTGTCTTCAATGGTCTGCTTCTAGATTGTAGACGACGAAGACGGTGTAGATTCATGAATGAGAGCTTCAGGCTGAATATTTTCTTTATCCGCAACGGTCTTTGGTTTCTTAGGGTTGCACTTAGTCTTCTTCTGATCTTCTTTCAGGGCTTGGTCGCGCTTTAATTTATATTGTTTCGCAATGGCGTCCCTGGTCCATAATCGAGATCTTCCCATCTCGCTATATGCTGGACCAATTCTCTTCAGATTTTGTCTTCTTTTCAATTCGCGTGCACTGACCTTAGAGGCTCTTATAATTCTGTTCGAGTATTGCGTACTTGGTTATAGATTGCTCCATTCCACGCTGTAATATTGCTTGGTTGAGCCGTGATCGAGGGGTGATATGGATTAACGACACCAAATTGACGACATCCTTCGTGCACTTGGGTGTATGGGTACCAATGGACTTGCCTCCTCACAGGGAGGTGGTGTGGGATCCAGTTTGCGAAGAACTTGGTTAGGAGAATATGGAATAAGCCCGGAGACCTTCCATGCAGTTGCAATATTTTCTTGTGTAAATGTCTCGACATGAGCTTTCTGAAATTCCATCCGAGTATAAGCTCCTACCGCCTAAGTACCTTCTTTAGACGAAATAACCTAGCAATGGGTTATCGAATGTTGGACCTTGGTTTACTTACCTTTCATAAGTTTATGGGCATGGAGCCAAAAGTGCAGCAGCACAGGCTGAATAGCAAGTCCCAAATGCCGCGTTACAGGCAATGATAGCTTATGGGGCTGCAATTGCTAAGGTGGCTCCCCATACGAAGCCAGCCGCGCTGTAACAAGCCATGACAATGCTGGCACAACCTGTTTGACATATACCATATGCTACTGGTCCAGCAAAGACTACTGGAGAGACGATGAAGACGCTGATCATGATGATTTCATTTTTGCTTGCCGTAGCATTCCGGCGGTATGTATGCAGATTCGTTAATTAAATAATTTCTTTGAATCTATTCTCTAGAGTAGAAGAGGATTACTACTCTTTAAATAATCTTTGTAGGCCTCACTCTTCGGGATGTGGCTTTCTAGTAGCTGGGGGATGTAAAATAACAGCTTTGAAATTGAAAAATCAAATCATGTGGTGGGAAGGGTCTGGATCTTCTCATTTTCTTTTGTAATAGCAGGTGTGTCACCACGCATACAAATCGTGCCTGAAGTTTGTTTTCAAGTCTGCATGAGAGTAACAGGAGAATACAAGAGACTTAAAAACAGCCTGAAAAAATGAAAATGTAGAGGCTTTAGTGTGGCGTTTTCCTCGGCCACTGGAACGTTTCAATAGCCTTCAGATTGGTACCACTGTTCAAGTCAAGCAGAATAATAACAATATTATATCTGCTGGTCTTAGGTTTGCGGTTGTCTAAGAAATATTTAAATACACGATCACAGATTTTATTAATTTAGCCTATCCGTTCAACTAAGTAATATATGTTAAACAATCGATGGAGAGGATATATTGACAAGTCAAGGTTTTTCGGAATTGTGACGATAGCTTTACTTATTTTAATTGGTAAGTACTTCTGAACAAATATTTTGATCAATTTTTTCGGTAAAAATTTTCATACCTTTAATGCTAGTACCAATGTACTAACCTTGGAATAGCCATTTGCCGCACCCCGATACATCAGCTGGCATCGAGGCACAAAGAGCGCATAGTGCATTGGGATCATTTCCAGAAAGACCGATTATCCCACCGTTATTTGGTTGTACTATTTGGCATCCGGCTTGAACGCAGCTTCCCCGCGCTGCTCTTCCCTCCGTGCTTCTGATACATTGAAAGTGTACAATGGGTACACCCTGTGTGTCAAAAGCAACAGAAACTTTTAAACTGAAAGCTATTACACCGATTAATTTAATTAATAGCATTCTGCTTAAAGAGGTTTAATTGGAGATGCGAGGGTGTTTGTAAAAAACTTGGAGAGAAATGATTTTTGGTAAATGATAGTAGATATATCGGTTGATTGTGATTGAGGAAAGAGTGGGTGAGGGTTATAGATGGGATCCGGGATTGAATTGGAAGATTTATATAAGAAGGGAGAATAAAAATAATGTTGAAAGCCTTGCCTTTCTTATGGATCATGAAACGACATCTCTCGCAGAAATGACAAAGCTGGGGTTAATTGCGGGAAGGGTGGAATATCCTATATAGTATACAGATCCTGATAGTACGGAAGGACCTGCCAACAGAACTTTATATAGAATAAAGAATTCAAGCTAATTAGGGGCCGCTGACAGGCATATGCTTTGACAGTCTTACCGGTATAAAAAATAATAATAATGAGACAGCCTTCTTATAGTCTAATAGCGACTGGTGTGTTACTCAATCCAGAGGGCATACGCATATACGAGGTCTTCAGACAACGTTTAACCTGAACCCTAAGTGTAAAGGTTCTAAAAACGATTAACTAACATTTTACACTAGCCTCGAGATCAGACGAGGAAGGTAGGACAAGCGAGGGTAGGACTGCGCAGGTCGGCCAAGTCTCGCAAATCCATCGAATATATACCGTCCATGCGAAGGCTAACACCATCCGCTACGCTTGTCTTTGAGAATGATACGGCGATATATTATTACTTCAGGAATGAAAATAACGCAAGGACATTCCCCCGCCTGGAGAAACGCATATGATGACCGTAAATATAATCCTCGGCTCGAGAGCCCCACACGCAGAGATCGCTCACGTGTAACAACTCCTTTCTTTGCCTTCAAGAGCGACTTTAGATGATCCAAGAGAAAAAACTAAGATCTATCACAAAAATTGCAGTATTCTGCTTAAGATTTGTATAAGTATATATATGTCTCCTTTCCCCCTGTCCTCGTGTCTTCCTGTCCGCTCAGTCTCTCGATGCTACCCTTTTTTTCTGCATTCAACTTGCTCTTTTAAACTCTATCCACACTTCTCATGCTTCTCTTGATCAACCTTTCTCTTGTTACTATTGACTCATAAAAATTTGTCTCTCATAAACTTCAAAAAAAATTAAAAATCAGAATCTCCAACTAAACTCTCTCTTCGAACCATGTTGTTAGTTAAATTAATTGGTGTCGTCACTTTCTGCGCGACGGCGTCCTTTGCGACTGACTTAGGAGCTGGGCCCCTTTATCATTATTTATGTCCTAATGACCTCCCAACACTAAATGCCGTGATGATACGGTGTCAACAAACAGGGTGCCAATTTGGACGAACAGCATACCCACCAGGTGCCTCAATCCCTTCGCTATCCGGGGCTTTTACGCCTGCTTCTGCAGCAATATGTACTCTTTGTCCCGCTGGCCAGGTGCCGCCAGACACACCTGGTTGCCGCAGGCTTGATTACCATGGTTAACGGCGGATATGTTGACTGGCCCAAAAAAGCAACAAAAGCGGCAAGCTTTCTCGACTCCGACCTTCAAATAGTCTTGGAAACGTTACAACTTCGGCTCGCCTTATAAGTACACGCCCTCCACAGGACAGGTCTACGCAGGACAAATCTACGCAGGGCCCACCCAGAGTAGGTTTACACAGACACCAATTTCATACAGAACAGTTTGTAGATACGGGTTGCCGCACAATAAGTAAGTATGTCTAATCAGGGTGCCGCCCTTTTTAGGGAAGTATCGTTTGGGTTTTGAGGTAACCAATGATTCGGCACTATGAGTAAGCGTCGTCTAATGAGGGTGCCGCTCTTTTTTTGGTTCGTGCACTGTAGAGCTGTAGAAAAGACAGCGCAAGGAACACTAGTCAGAATAGATTGGCACCCCAATCGAAGGCTTACGAGAAGTGGTACCATTCATATTTGGCTGCAGGTCCAAAGTAGCCGCATAAATTCCTCACAACTAGCACGTGTCTCTTTACAAATGTTATCGGTTATAATAGGTTGTTCTGCTACCATAATGTTGAGAACGTGTAAGCTTATTCAAATGGTCATGCAGAACACTGGCTTAGACATCGGTAATCAAATCAGTTTTTAGAGTACGGTCTCGCAATATGGAAATGCTACTTCCCAAACATGTTCAAAACTGTTGAATACGAGAGTCTGATTACATAACAATAAATATGTAGCGACCATTTTTAGACCACTTCATTTGCCTTAGGGATGTTAACGCCGGCTGACATGTTGTACATTTTTCGGTTAGAAAATGCTAGAATGAAACGAGAGAGGCCATTTTGAGTGGCTACTTCCATTAAGTTGCGATATTGGTTTGGATAGGACCCAAATGAACTAATTGCTAAGGACCCGTTTTGCGGTCTGGAGCCTGCCGCACGAAATCAAGATGCTCTCAAATTGGACGCTGGCCTTTAAGTGCCACTTTAAGATGAAGAACACACTACAACAACTTCTCTATAAACCACCCTGTAAACAAATATCCATCTTTAAAGGTAATATGCCCTCAGCTGCCTAAAGACACGCAATATAGCCGTTATTACGGGAGCTCTCAAAGGGTGAGACAGAGGGAACGATATTAATTTCAGTTTCTTAGCCTTTGATAACAGTAGAAATACTACACCATATTAGCAGGACTGTATAGCCCTTTATCCCATGAATCTTAATTTTATTGTCCTAGCTCCCATCAATTGAAACTGTAACCCCACACTTCCAAAATGCTTTGATTATAACTTCAAGAGATCTTGGAGGCAAACGGACATTTAATGGAAGAGGAAGCAACCATAGACTGCATCTCGGAGTAAATATAGTAATACTGGTATGGTGGTAGAGAGGGGCGTCGATCGATCGCATTATATTGGCAACACGATTATGGTACCTTAGATGTTTATGCTTGATTTATTCACAAATCGATGAATGAAAGAGCAATAACGAATATGCATGGCTTCTGAATAATATCTATTTAAATAATATATATTTTGTATGGTTCAACGGAGTTCCATCACCCAATATGGGGCATTGTCTTCAATGGTCTGCTTCTAGATTGTAGACGACGAAGACGGTGTAGATTCATGAATGAGAGCTTCAGGCTGAATATTTTCTTTATCCGCGACGGTCTTTGGTTTCTTAGGGTTGCACTTAGTCTTCTTCTGATCTTCTTTCAGGGCTTGGTCGCGCTTTAATTTATATTGTTTCGCAATAGCGTCCCTGGTCCATAATCGAGATCTTCCCATCTCGCTATATGCTGGACCAATTCTCTTCAGATTTTGTCTTCTTTTCAATTCGCGTGCACTGACCTCGAGGCTCTTATAATTCTGTTCGAGTATTGCGTACTTGGTTATAGATTGCTCCATTCCACGCTGTAATATTGCTTGGTTGAGCCGTGATCGAGGGGTGATATGGATTAACGACACCAAATTGACGACATCCTTCGTGCACTTGGGTGTATGGGTACCAATGGACTTGCCTCCTCACAGGGAGGTGGTGTGGGATCCAGTTTGCGAAGAACTTGGTTAGGAGAATATGGAATAAGCCCGGAGACCTTCCATGCAGTTGCAATATTTTCTTGTGTAAATGTCTCGACATGAGCTTTCTGAAATTCCATCCGAGTATAAGCTCCTACCGCCTAAGTACCTTCTTTAGAACGAAATAACCTAGCAATGGGTTATCGAATGTTGGACCTTGGTTTACTTACCTTTCATAAGTTTATGGGCATGGAGCCAAAAGTGCAGCAGCACAGGCTGAATAGCAAGTCCCAAATGCCGCGTTACAGGCAATGATAGCTTATGGGGCTGCAATTGCTAAGGTGGCTCCCCATACGAAGCCAGCCGCGCTGTAACAAGCCATGACAATGCTGGCACAACCTGTTTGACATATACCATATGCTACTGGTCCAGCAAAGACTACTGGAGAGACGATGAAGACGCTGATCATGATGATTTCATTTTTGCTTGCCGTAGCATTCCGGCGGTATGTATGCAGATTCGTTAATTAAATAATTTCTTTGAATCTATTCTCTAGAGTAGAAGAGGATTACTACTCTTTAAATAATCTTTGTAGGCCTCACTCTTCGGGATGTGGCTTTCTAGTAGCTGGGGGATGTAAAATAACAGCTTTTGAAATTGAAAAATCAAATCATGTGGTGGGAAGGGTCTGGATCTTCTCACTTTCTTTTGTAATAGCAGGTGTGTCACCACGCATACAAATCGTGCCTGAAGTTTGTTTTCAAGTCTGCATGAGAGTAACAGGAGAATACAAGAGACTTAAAAACAGCCTGAAAAAATGAAAATGTAGAGGCTTTAGTGTGGCGTTTTCCTCGGCCACTGGAACGTTTCAATAGCCTTCAGATTGGTACCACTGTTCAAGTCAAGCAGAATAATAATAATAATATTATATCTGCTGGTCTTAGGTTTGCGGTTGTCTAAGAAATATTTAAATACACGATCACAGATTTTATTAATTTAGCCTATCCGTTCAACTAAGTAATATATGTTAAACAATCGATGGAGAGGATATATTGACAAGTCAAAGGTTTTTCGGAATTGTGACGATAGCTTTACTTATTTTAATTGGTAAGTACTTCTGAACAAATATTNCCCACAGTCCTCTTAAGCGTGGGACGGATCATCCGTTTGAACGAGAAACCTAAAATACCCTTTTAGCGCCACGATTCCACCCTGGAATCGGGGACAGTCTATAGCAATATATCTGTTTATACACGCTCTTTTAGCGTCATGTATTTAGAAACCAAGCAACATTTTAAGTATCAATCCGTATACACACTAGCAACCTCTTCACCTTGTGACATTTGTATATCCTTTTGATGCCTTGACTAGTCCACATACGACTTTTACAATTATAGAAGTTAAAAACGTGGGAATATTCAGATAGAGAACTAATAGTGCGAGTTACGAAGAATTCTAGTTATAGGTACAGTACTAGACAAAAAGTCTGCGCGCATTAGCGGAAATACACCAAAAGTAATCATTTCTCCAGCCAAAATACAGAATATAATCCGGCGTGAAAAAATTCCCCAAAAATCCCAATCTGCTAAAATTAATAAGAATTTTCACTTCATCCGAGTCTATAGATTTTCTAGTATTTTTGGTGGAGTTATCCAACATCCAGTAAAAGCCTCGAATTTTTGAAGGTTTTTTTTGGTGGTGTTGCATACAAATTTAGTCGAATTCCAGCTTCACAAGAAAATTCAGTGCAGCCGTACGAGCAAGAAAAGGCTTAAAAAAATTGAAACTCACAGAAAGTAAAGGCCTTAGTAAGTATTCTATGCTGTACTTTTTTCCAGATTTTTCTAGAAGTTACTTTGATATATTTGTGCCGTTTGAAAATGGTCACTTTTGGTGTATTTTCGCTAATGCGCGCAGACTTTTTGTTGGTAGCTGTACTTGGGGTAGGAAAAGTCCATGCGAAAGTTATTTTACGGACCAGCCAAACGAGGAAAGAAACAGGGGTTCGAGGTTACAAACACCCCATCAAAAAGCTGTTGTAAGAAAAAAAATATTTCGAAAGATGCGTTGTCCACAACACTTACGAAGTGTCAAATGAACCAACCCTTGCGCCATACAATAAGTTAAGTTAGTTAAGTTACACAAGTAACGTGTTATTGGGGGCATTGGCAGAAGCGGACACTCGAATAAACCAAAAACACGCAGCGTTTCTCTACCAAAACTCCAGGTTTGACACCGAATTCGATGCGACTGAATATTCGATGATATCCAATTTTATCTAAAAAGAATCGAAAAATCGAGATTATATTTATTTATATATATCATATTTCTAAATACAAGGAGCAGAGCTGTTGTAAGAAATCGTATAAGAGATAGTGCACAAGATAAAGTTGATAACTAGGCTGACCCGTTGAACTGAGATAGCACGCCTGATAACGATGCCTTCCATGTTGGGTATGAAATCGATGCGATCTCAGTTTTGAAAACTTCTCAAAATTCCTAAACTAAGGTCTAAGGAGCTGCGATCTGTCCAGAATACCACCACAGCATGTTCGATAGTAACCCCGCCTCGTCGCTTTGCCTGCCGCCACTGGAACTGATAAGATCACTAAAGCCTGAGAAATTATCGGAGGATGTAGTAGTATGGGGCTACATTGACGTATATTCGGCTTCAAAAGCAGCCGGCGACAAGAGACGAAGAAACGCCGAGGCTTCTTTCAGGTTCCGAAAAAGAAGAAAGGAAAAGCATCAAGAAATGCTGGACCAGGTGCAGCAGCTGAATGAAAAGATGACCTTTCTTCAAAACGAGAATGAGCAGCAAAAGCAACAGATACAGGGTCTTCTGCTTCAGATGAGAGGATTCTGCGAGCGGGATGACCCAATTATGAGGCTCTGAGAACACTCCGTACCAGGATATCGATCCCATTGCGATGTAGATAGATGTCTTTCGTTTGGTTGAGGAGATATATCTGCTAGAAATAAACCATGACTAACTCTTGGGTATAATTTGCTTGTGTCTGATTTTTGGAATGCTTCGAGTATTATCCCGATTTGATATATATTGCGTGTACATTAATTGCTCATACGGGGAAGACTGCTATCTTGTTCGTCAATAGAGAGCTCATCGGTAACTTTGACGTCTTTGCGGACCGTAGGAGTGCTGTTGAGCAAGTAAAGCCGAGCGATTAACTTCAACTCGAGTCTCAGCCTTTCAATAGACGACGGAAGATCATGCTCTCAAACCAAAGCACCATACGAGCAACTAGAATTTATTCTGAATGGGTAGGCATCTTGTTAGTTATGCTGTAAAATCAGGGAAGAAATGAATACCGTAGGGTCTCTTTAATAAGAAAGTACCATAAGTTTATATGATACGATGATTTCTTTAATAGTCACGCTCATCAACAGGAGGCCTGTGCCAGATTTAATTTCATAATAAACTACAGGACGATGCGAACCTACTGTTACCAGCGCCACCCCTTGTTTAGTTATTACGGCATACCGGGCCAGACTTTTGCACTACCGTGAGCGTCTTTTAGGCCGTAAAACGGCGTATTGCAAGTGAACGCTTTTTAGACACGATATCAAAATGCGACATGGAAGTGCAACTCCGTAAGGTCGATCAATCAGAGGTGTCAATCTGCCAAACATTTCGATCAAAATGCATCTCCCTTGGGTTTTTACATGACTTATTCGAGATGGAATAGAGGGCGGCTCAAGAAAGAGATCGGATTGCCTTATGGAGTGGAATAAATTGCCTTTGACTCGCACGTGGGAGTATGGACACGGCCTGTTGCATCTCCCTTTTTTGGAGCCTTTCCCCTCCGATTTGGCAAAAGTCTAACCAAGCTCCGAAACATTCTCTCAGTTTCCCGACACAGAGATTATATTACCGTAGTTCCTTTTTCATACGAACCTTGGTTTTCTTCATATATCTAACTTTTTACTTTTACTTCCGGGATTTGTGGTGCCATAATTCTCAAGTGGGAGGTCTCGTACTATGCTCTCTTTGTCCCAAGATGCCGGAAGGTACACCAGGATGCGACGTTTATGGATTCGATGCTTGATACAGTAATACATCTCCACTCTAAATAACCCTCAACTAACCCTTTCTTCTAATACCCTTAAGCGTGGCATTACTAGCTTGACCAACAGACCAATATTATCAACCGTATACGCCGCTGTGGACCAACAAGTTCTCCATACTGCCTAAAAGATTAAAACGCCGGAGGATCTAACACCATTATGGCATGAGCCTATACAGCAAATCATGTATCACAGTTTTATGTACTCAAGTCATTCGTTTTCCTTAGTTAATAGAGAGCTTGAATTAGATCTACCAGGAGATTTGGCCGTTGGGATGCCGACCACCACATCACCAAGCCTAACTTTTGACGACGAGATCCCGCTCCCAATCCCGACCATAAGAACGAATCTTACGGATGGAAATGTGTTCACCATCTGGATAATAATAGCTGCCGCCGGAATGCTACCCGTTTTGCCCTTGGGCAGACACGCACTACGATGTCATGGCTTTTGATGGAGCCTAAAGTGTAGAGGAATCAGGTGAAAGTTGAATATGGTGGAGTAATACGTACATACGAGGTATTGTGAAGGTTATAGCCGATCTCGTTCAAGGTGGTGGAGATATCATCGTTGTTATCGTTATTAGCAGGTTGTCGGGTGGTTGTTGTGGTGAAGTTTTAGCTGTGGTGAAATTATTATTGCAAGTTACCACCAAAAACCGATATAGTTACGAGGGGTTATAGGGNTAGTACTAGACAAAAAGTCTGTCAACAACAACACCAAAAAAAGTAATTTACGCGTTCGCGCACCACCTCCCAGATTCATCATAACAGTAATATCTCTACCAATTCATAACATAACGACGTGCAGAAATGATTACTCAATTGCTCCAGAGCAGATCACCTGGGTGCCAACTTACTGAGGCCCAGAGGGGTGGCATCATCACCTCATTCGCAATGACAGCGTCATACTCCAAGACCGCACGGCAATTCGGTATCGACAGAAGTACTGTCCACAGACTCATCAACCATGTCGCGAATACCAACCAAATCAGTGCTAAAAAGCGGGCAGGGCGCCCTCGGGCATCAACGGACCGGGAAGACAGAATTATTTGCCGTGAGGCACGCAGTAACTCGCGAATGACACTCGGAGAGCTGTCCGTCAATCTGGCACAAAACTACGGCCTCAACCTTCACATTAACACTGTTAAAGGCTGGCTCAGAGAGCAGAATATTAAAAAATGGCGAGCCAAACAGTGCCCGGAGTTTCTGGTAGTTCATGCTGCCCAGCGGCTGGACTGGGCACTTGCCCGCCGGCATTGGCAGTACGATGATTGGGCACGTATTATATGGAGCGACGAATGCTGGATAGAGAGGTCCGGCGATCCCAAGACTGTCTGGGTGTTCAGAACACCTTGTGATAAATGGCGGCCAGACTTGATTGAACCATACTGCAAGCAGGGCGATGCCAAAGTCATGATTTGGGTAATGTTTATTGGCGTAAACAAGGGCTCTCTGTATGTTGTGGAAGGTAACATGAACAGTGAGCGATATCTTGAGATTCTGCGTGAATATCTACCCGAATTCATGCACGATAACCGCCAGATTGGTGCCAATGGCGAGCCCGACGTCTGGCCTACGTTTATGTCACAAATTCACAATCACGCAACCAATCTCTGGTAACTGAGCCTGTGTGTGGCCTGGCATTATCATGCATGAATGCAGCCTCAATCCCTGCATTTTCACGCAATTCTGACCAGAATCCAGGCAGATATGGCCATAACATATCATAGGTGTAGGTATGCATGTTCACACTACCTTCCACGATGTGGATTGGGCCTCTCACATTGCCTGCAAACATGGCCCAAATCATAATTTTAGCATTCTGCCCTTTATGCTTAGGATTAATGCAGTCCTGGAGCCATTTTTCAGTTGGTGTCCTGAAAACCCACACGGTTCTGGGGTCTGCACTGCGCTCAACCCAACATTCATCACTCCAGATGATTTTGCGCCATTGATCCACAGTCCAATCCTTATATTTGCGTGCCCATGCCAGTCTCTTACGTGCATGTTCCGGGCGTAACTTAGGTCGCTGTACAGCACGCCATTTCCGCATATTAGCCTCACTCAGGCGTCGTTGCAAAGTGCGCTTGCTGATACCATTGTTAGTTACATTGGCATTAAGTTCTGAGAGTGGTTGGCGCCTATTACGCTTGGCCTCGCGCACCAGCAGCCTGTCAGTACGTGTACTAGTGACCCGAGGCCTTCCGGATCGCTGTTTCACGGCTGTATCGTTATAATCGGTGGCACGCTTCATGAATTTGCGCGTGGTGGGTGGTTGGAGGTTAAGAACGCGTGCAGCAGTGATATTGCTGGCTCCGGAGGCTCGTAATCCAAGAATAGCGCCTCTGTACAGCGGACTGAGCTGCGTACCTGGTAGCCGTGATCCCAGCAGCTCGCGCGCCCGTGCTTTCGATGCCATTGCGGCCAGTGGTGGTGGTGCAGTGGTGGTTGCAGTGGTGGTGGTGGTAATGGTGGTGACGCGTAAATGAAATTTTTTGGGGTGTTGGGGACAAACTTTTGTCCTAGTACTATAATTTTCATCTCTCGTTAAAGCGTAAATACTGCTCGTTCTTTGGCCTTCGCATTTGAATTATTCTGAGCAAAAATGAATTTCCAGGCCTTTACGGGTGTTCTGGTGACTGCCCTGCTCCTCGTCACCTCTGTCAAAGCCTCACCATTCTGGGGCCTCGATACTCGGTACTCTAACCTCGGGGCTCGAGACTTATTTGTTGATTCTTCAACATGCGATCCTTTAGTCCTCGGCGCCAGCAAGAGGTTGGCCAGGTATGCATTGGCATCTCCGGTGGCACCCTAACCGTCACCTACTCTCTCAGTAGCAGCTGCAGTTTCTCGGATTCCCATATTTTCGTTGGGACGTCACCACCCACGGATCGCAATCCTGGTGGGTTTCCATATACAACCGACAATGGGTTCTGCACTATCTCGGGCGATAAAAAACAGTTACCTGCAGTATCCCCGTCCAGGATGCATGGCGCAAATGTGAAAAGACGCTCTACATCGCCACACACGCTTCTATAAGCTGCGCTTCAGGCGGAGGGACTGCGTGGGGGAAGGGGAAATGCTTTGGCAGTACAGGGCGCAATTGTGCTAAATATTGGAATTTCACGACTCACTGCTACTGTCCAACCGTCTCTGTCTTCCCACAGGAAACTATCAAAGCACGTCAAACTTCCCACTCTCATCCCACTCTTATCTATTCAACAAGCCAGTTCAGCTAATAGTTTCTAAGGGAACCACCACATACACTTCTACTTCTACTACCGCGTTTTTAACCTATACGACAGTATGAGAAAGATTCTTGTCTCCCAAACTTCCAACGAGATTCGGTCGTGGCTAACATAACCTCACAGATTACCTATCCTACTAGTACCACATCAGAATTTCCAACTTCTACCACGGTATGGGGGAGCCCTTATATCATCAACATCCCATATAATCCAGTCGTTGCTAATATGTCCTCACAGGTTACTTATGAGACTAGCAGTACATCGGAGTATTCAACTTCTACCACGGTATTAGGAAAACTCTTACCACGAACTTCCGCCAAGATTTAATCTTAGCTAATATCTTAATAGATTACCTATACCACTAGTATAGTATCGGAGTATTTAACCTCTACTACAGTATGAGAAAAGCCTTTTACATCAATAAGATCTCTGAGGGATTAATCTTAGCTAAAATACCTTCACAGGTTACATATACTACTAGTGTTACATCGGAGTATTTAACGTCTACCACGGTACGAGAAAATTTTTACATAATAATCTTTCTATTGGGGCAGTTCCAGCTAATATGCCCTGGCAGATTACCTATGACACCAGTACCACATCTGAATATACAACCACGGTACGTGAATGACACCTTGGAGCATGTCGATACAAGAAACTTCTGATCTAAATGCTTTGCCTATATAGCAATACCCACAAACTGTGATTACATCAGCGTCAACTACAGTTTTGCCACTTTCATCCACCACTTATACTGTCACCTGCAACAATCCTCGCTGATATAGCTGCCCAACGATTGCAATTAGTCTATCTATGTAGTATTCTATGAATAGGGAGGATAAGGAGGAGGTATTGTCGGGAAGTTTGTTATGGTGGCTTGCGACATTTCATGCCCAGAATGAATTGTAGTTAATAATATCTAGCGTAGGAAGGAAGAATGGTGAGGTGTGAGCCTTCTGTTGTCTTTTGCAAGCCAACGCATTCGCATGTTTGCTCCATTCTCATGTTTGCTTCATTATTTTGTATTTCATATATATGGAACACCTGTTCATTCGCACATGGAGAACCTCTTTCCATTCGCACATGGAGAACCTCTTTCCATTCATTCAGTATCCATTCTCTTTATGTTCTATTCATCCATACTGTTCATAGGCGACTTATTCTTTTAATATTATTATTACATGCCCTCTACTCGTATGATTCCTCGCCGTCTCGACATGCTCTCATAGGCTTGACGACTAGATGGATGTTTCGTCTGGCATATACGACTCTATGCCCATAATACTGCATTTCACTAATAATCCCAAATCTATCCCAGCATGCTGTATTAAATTATTGTCTCTATTAAACATCTACTACCAAACTGCGCAGCGCCATGTCGTTTACTGGTTGGAAGGAACTTGATTCGAGTTTCGGCATCCATCACAAACAGAGCTTTTTTGTTCGATCTTGTTTTCGCTGATGGGATCCTCCTTATATTTTTCCGGGTCATGCAGGCCGAAATACAAAGTGGAGTCGCGCACTTAATTTTTGTGTAATAGAGTGGAGCTCAAAACCTGTTTTGCCAGCTCGCTTAAACAGGGTGTCCTCATCATATTTCAATTGACTCCGAGAGCCGGTGCAAAAAGTGACTTGTGAAGCTTCCTCGACGTTTTTTGGCATCATGCGATTTTTGGAACGATTATTCTGTCGCATCTAACTTGGCTGGCTGGGAGCAGTAAGTGAACCCACCACGCCATCTTCTTACGCTGATGATCAACCCGAAACAGAAAATAGCGTCCAGGCAGCTAATCCAAGGCCGATATCTAGAGATCAAATGTCAACCGATATTCTTGACAAATATAAAATCCCGGATAGTGACAAATACCCATATCTAACTACTATTTATATATAACAAAACAATATAAAAACACTACAGCCGTTTTGCACAATATAATAGACAGAACTTTAAACCGCCGTTCGCAATATCGTAGGTAACAACAAAGATATGATCGTCCTTGACAAAAATATGCGAAGTCTTCAGGTTCAGATTACAGGTGATCATTAGCTGGGCTGGTATTAAGACTGGAATGTTCTTATCAGCATATACTTCAGTAGATTTCCGAGATTAACAATATTTTACGCTTGGTAAAATAAATCCGTTATAAATTATCGCTCCGATATAGTATAAGGCTTTCCAAGTAAGCCAACCTTTACTCTAGTCCCTAATTACTAGTGTATCCTTCAAGTTTTCTCCTTAGAGAGGCGACTTCGAGGTTGAGTTTTTCGTTTTCTTTTTTAATAGCGGCCAATTCCTGTATTAATTGTTGATTTTGCAGAACAGTATCCTGAAACAGAGGCAGTTCGAGGAATAGCTGCCTCGGCACAGGCACCAAAAATAGTATCAATATCGTGCACCGTCGCCAGTGCGTGAAATATCGCCTGCCGTGACTCGACGATATGTTCAATAGGCTCTTGTGTTATATCCTATCTGGATCAATTAGAATGAAAATTTTCCTGTGGAGTTACGTGACAATCGCCTCCAACTTACGGGATTAGTGGGCTTAACTGCAGGCACTGTAAGAAATCGTATATGGACTAGTCAAGGCATCAAGTTCATACACAAACGTCACAAGGCGAAGAGGATGCTAGTGTGTATACAGATCGATACTTAAATCCTCAACGTACACAGGCAAGATAGTGTTTCTTGGTGAGTAGTGCCATCAACGGTGTTCGCGAACCTCTCTCGTTGACCCATCCCAGCTTGCGGGTACAAGGAGCAAATAGATAAGGTTAGAGAATCCACTCTGCTTTGCATGAACCCGAACATCAGGCTAGAAGAGCTAGAATATCAGCCGTTGGAATTCTAGCCGGGTCCGTCAGACGTCTCCTCTGCCTGCGAATCCAGCTGCTATTAGAGGCGTCTTCGGTCCTGTTTATTCCGGTCAGCCTTCAAGCCTGTAATGAGAAAGCCTTCATGTCATCACAGAGTGCACAGCGAATATGTCTAATCAGGGGTGCTGCCTTCTTTTGGTTGATGTTATTGTGTTGTTGTGGGTTTTCATCGAGCCACAGCAAAGGTGAATGTCACCAACCGCTATAACTATAGTTCCACATGTTGCCTGGACATGTTGCCTGGATTTCTTATTTTAGTTCATTATGTCGTACAACTTGTTACATACTGTAACGAAGCTGCTGCAACAGTATAATTAGTTAAAGTCGTAAATACAAGCACCCGGCGAAGCCATGCGCATGGTAGTTGGTCATCCGGCCTTCATTGTAGCTGGAAGAAAAGCCACAACAACACAAGGAAGACAGCGATTACACCAGAAGCCGTTGCACCATAGATATCAAATTGATTGTTTTATTCTTGTTACTATTGCAGCCAAATGTTAAATACCTACAAAAGTCTTGTCTCCTATTTGGTTCTTACTCTTTACCCTCTTCGCCCCCGGGAGCTCTGAAGTACTCCTACTGGTTCTGTGTTGCCAGAAACGAGCGCTCGTGTCAACCACCAAAAAAGATAAACTATAAGTAAACATCCAAACTAAGGGTAACACCCAAACTAAGGGTAATACCTAAATTAAGGGTAAATACCTATATAGCTAGGTTAAGGATAGGAACTTAATATCTAGACTGAGGGTAAGAATTTAGACTGAGGGTTGATATCTAAACTAAAGATAATATTTAGATTGAAGGTAGTTATCTAATCTGAATACCTAATTAGACTAAAAATAATTAATTAGATTAAGGATAATAGATTAGATTAAGGGTAGTTATTCAGATTAAAAGTAAGAAAAGCGACCGCCGTAGAGTCGTTTGGCGCTTGCAAACAATCGATCATATGCGTAGCTATATAGAATTCTATTAGAGAAAAACAGCTTTCCGAATGTCATGACTACGAAGTGATTGGGGGAAGGGATACTCTAGTACATATTTTCTAGTAAATATAAGAGGATATATTGTAGTGAATGTAACAAAGGGTTTTAAGAATGGGGTATATAGAAGACAATATACCCGAATTTCAAACGATACTGTCTCGATTTCAGTCCATCCGACTGCAAGCGTGAACAACGTAACAATCATATTAATAATATGAGGATTTGAGTATACGAAATTTGCAGAGGACCCTTTAATGAGTACTCTTAGTATACATCCGTTTTGTTCATCTTCGGAATGAATATATTCTGAAATCCCTCTTTTTTCGCTGTCCCAATTGACCATAGCGGCATCCTCAATAATCCACCTCTTTGTCAAGTTCCATAAACTGGAATCCCTTCTCACAGTTACTATGTAAGAGCAGCTCCACTTCTCCGAATATCCTCGCCCATATCAACTTGAGTATCATTCCCCATCGTCTCAGCTAATTTTGCCTTATCCTGACACAGAAGGCTCAACATTCCACATCTCCCGCACGCATCCGTATAGACCTGAGGGAGAGTCTTCAACCCTTGTCTGTCAAACCAGGCACCCATCTCTCCGTTATACAACAGCTTCATCCCAGACAACTGCGCCTTGGCCATTGTGAGACTCGGATCGAATTCCGTCTCGGTCATGATCACTTCGTCGATTTCTGCGTCCGCCTGATCGTAGCCTGCCGGAGGCGTTGAAGGTAGGCGGTCGCTGGTACCCATCTGCACGACGCGTTGGCTGTAGTAGTGCATAAACTTGGCGCGGCGGTCTATGGCTAGACCTACACCTATGAGCATCGCCTGCGTCCGCCGGGCGAAATCGTGGACGAAGTAAAGCGATTTTACGAGCGGGTCCGAAGGCGGATCTTGAATTGTGGCAGATCCATTGTATATCTCATGAGCCTTTATGGCGGTGAGGAGTCCTTCAAGACGCGTTACGAGAGATTGGACTTTGTCGTAGTCGGGAGGTTCTACACTACCACCACCACCACCTCCTCCTCCTCCTCCTCTCCCACGATTACGACCGGCTCGACGAGGTGGCATTCGATATTGTGTTGAGTCAATGTAGTAGATCCTCTAGCTCTACCTACGGCCTTTATGCTTGTCTCAGTATCGGGTGACCAAATTATGGTGGGACACTGGCTTCGAAAAAGGTCAGGCGAGATTCCAGTTAGTTATACCTGCGACATCTATGCGCGTCTTCGGCACAAACACTCCAGAGGAATCGTCAAAACTTTGAAATCCAACACACTCAACACATCACAATTCCCTTGACCTGTGATCACACTACGCCAGCGGAGATATGAAACCCGCTCTTGAATCAGTACAGAAACTACGACAGAATGCGCCATCGACCCAGTAAGTAAGACTACTCTCCAGCCAAGCATACTAGCGTGAGGCAGTGACAGAAATTAATCCGCGAAACTTGGTATAGATCTTACAAAACCGTCTCACCTTAAAAAGCAAGTTACCGCCCGAGCACCCAAGCTTCTAATTTTTGGTGCGCCATCTCTAATTTATTAATTATTGCAGGTCCTTCAAGTATACTGGATGCAAAGGACATTCATGATTGTTGCCAAGTTAGACTTGATCGACCGTGACAAAGAACAAGAGACTTGTCTCCAAGAGTGCCAAGCTTTGTTAAAATATTATCAAACGGGCATCGTTCACGGGAGTGCTGGAGAATCGCCTATTGGATGATAGATTTCCTAGGGGCTCGTGAAGATAAGATATAACTACTATCAGGATGCATCGAAACCATTGAAGCTGATCAGGGTGAAGAACTTCAAAGAGTGCTTCACGCCAGTGCGCTGGCATCGATGGCACAAGTGTGTCTTGAATATCAAGTATTCGATGCCGACAGAGACTACTGGAAGGAAGCGGCAGAATTATACCAGAATACGATTCACCAGCACTGGCAACTTGCCTTTGAGTATCTAATTGCAAAATTCAACCCTAGGAGGAAAGAGAATCCCAAAGATCTTTATGAGAGCTATCTAAAGATCTCCGATGGGTATAAGGCTATCCCCTTTCCTTTTGGCTAGCTAAGGGCGTTACTCGATGCAAGTATGCTAGGCTTCTTCAGTAATGATTTAATACCATTAATTCCAGAAAGTCTATCAAAAGTTGAGGAATTGACTGCTTCTGTCGGCGGGGAATTATTTCGAAAGCCCTAGGCTTGAAGGTTTTGCCTTCGATGCTACTACATTCTACGGATAAAGCTATCATCATCACGTGTCTAGAAAAAAAATTTCCTCACTCAAACCGTACTCCAAAGCGAGCCGCCATACGCGAATACTCTAATCGCACGACTTTACTTAATATTAACGCTGACCTACAGGTCTCTCAATCACATAACTAATGCAGAAAGGGTCTGCAATCTCTCATTGGAATATTTCTTAGCCTCGCGGGTTAGGGGTGCAGCGGCGAGGGGGTGGTGGTGGTGGGGGCTTGGTGAGATGTAGTGGTAGTTGGTTGGAGGGAGGTGAGCGAAGGGAATCTCGGCGAGGTTGGAGGGTGGGTTCAGCAGAGTAGTATGTGAATTCGTTGGGCGAGATAGACATTTTAAATGCCACGAGGAAAAGGGGGATTATATTTCAGAAGATTGAGATCGATTAGACTTGTTTTTTACAGCTTGATGCTCGAGCGCTCCAATAGATCCTAAATCTAGGAAACTTCGATGCTTTAAAAACGCATTTGAATTGCTGGCATCTTTTCACGATAAAAAGGGTTTTAAATATAAAGGTATTCTTGAACTTGATAGAGGCTCGCTATCGTTGTTTCTACAGAGTTTGTTGGTTTCATCTTTGCCAGGTTTTCGGGGTCCGCACATCGGCCGAAAGGAAGGCAAACTTGCCACAAAGATGTAGCAAAGAGAGCCTTCCAAGAGTTCGATGAGCTCAAAAGAAGAGAAGCATTCATTTTCTGCACATTGAAAATAGTTACCATTGAACCCGATAGCCGATATCTTGGATGGTTTCTATAATATCTAGGGTACGTACGAGCCAGTTTGCTGGACTAAGGCGGGTCAGGCTCTCCAAACCCACATGCACGCTGTTTGCGACCGAAGAAATTGTACATCGAATTCTACCGCTTCTTCAATCGAAATTGGTCATTTTATAATCTAGATCATAGGACTCCTTCCCGTCATGATATGCGTTTTTGTGCACCTCGTAACACGCTTGAAACACCTTTGCGTTGTCGACGTTGTATTTCTAAAACGCGTCCTGATCGGGAGATACCCTTCGCGACACCACCATATTTTCTCCTCTCTTAAACCAAACGTGTGAATAAAAGCCTTGGTATACAAAGCCTTATTGATTTTTGCGCTTTCCTAATTTTACGAAGTGCCTTTACTAAATTATTGTTATTATCATGTAGAGTAACGCATGAAATTCATATTTTATTTTATTTTTGAAAGATAAATTAGTAACATGGATGAAACATGTATTCGCATTGGCATCGGCAACAGGCCGTATACGTATTCACTGCGTGGAGGTGCAGGTAGTATTAAGCGTGGTCACGAAGTAATCGTCAAAATGTAACAATTATCGATTGTGTCAATGCAGTTGACAAAGCAATGCCACCCACCATTATTCACGAGGGTAAAAATATCATGGAGAATTGGTTCGATGCCCTCGCTATCTTACGAGAAAACGATTTCTTCATAACCGCCAGTGACAAAGGCTGGTCGAATAATGCATTGGTGCTGAATGGATCATTGAATTCGACAACTATTCAGCAGCTGGCCACGATAACCAAACGTACAACCGAATCTTAATCATTAACGGCCACAAGTCACACGTAAGCATCGAGTTCCTTGTTTACTGCATGAACCGGTCCATCGTCCCAATTCAGATGCCACCTCATTGCACCCATCTCTTGCAACCATTGGACGTCGAATTGTATGGCATACTGCAGCGAAAGTATAGCAAATATCTGGACAACCTCTCTTTTTCCCTAGATCACTCCATCCCTATGTCACGTACTCAGTTCTGGAAGATCTATCAGAAGGCTCACGTCGAAACATTCACATCCAACAAACATCGCATCTGCATGGAAGGGTTCCGGACTCATTCCATATTCTCCCAACCAAGTTCTTCGCAAACTGAACCCTTCACCACCTCCCTGTGAAGAGAGAGCCCCACTGGCAGTACTTACACCAAAGCGCACTAGGGATGTGGTAAATTTGGTGTCATCGATCCATACCACCCCGCGTGGAGCAGAGAAGGCTATTGTTCAATGCTCACTACTTGAAGAGAATAACGGGAACCTCAAGGCCAGTATGAAAGAACTGCAAAAAAGACAGAATAGAAAGAGAATTGGCCGGCAAATAGCGAGGTTGGTAGATCCCGATTGTAGGACAGGGACGCCATTGCGAGGTACTTCAAATCAAAGCGCGAAGAGGCAGCCAAAAAGGGTAGACCCGCCACCAAGATCCTTGTTGAGTTTATCTCGAAAACTGGCATCCTTGATCACCTGATTCCCAGATGCGATCAGACCGTAGTGGACTCGCATTTCTCTAGGCTTTCTCCTCACGATGTTTACCCTTTCGCAAAATTGGCAGTTTTCATCTTCCTCATCACAGTGGCACTCAGTGCTTGCGTTCTTGGAATCAACAAGCATCGAGACAGCACAAAACAGTTGGTTGGTACGCGCCGTGCAAAATATCGCGTTAAACACGGCCTTTTCAACATGCAGACTTCCGGGTACAACCGGGGCTAACCCGCTTACGAGATCAACATGCCATCCAAATATCATGCGTCCGTTCCAATCACTTTGTCTTCGGTTCGGGAGATAGCAGAGTTACTTTTGGCACCGTTGCTTTCGGTTGCGCTCTGCTTCGTTCGCTCGATAGCCTAGTCGACCTACAGAAATTCAACCTCGTCGCCATTTAGAACACGAGCTACGGTAGGTGACATCAGGCGGGGTACATAAATGATCCCAAATTACAATAGGGTGGTGTTCAAACTTAAACTGCAAAATATTCTTCAAATAAAGCAAAGTCCTTTCTTTGATTTGACTGATGAAGAGTTGCGTGACCGCTGGGTTGCTGTGTTGCGTTGCATTTTTGAGCATAACTATTGTTGTGCATGGTCTTGTAAACCAGAAAACACGAAAATCTTCGACGAATTTCGGTGTGTTTTAAGCAATAGCCGAAAACTGCCACCACTCTGATTGGGGCGGCGCCTAAAAGTGGAGGATAACTAGTGGTAAGCTATAGGGGGTCTGGGTCAGCCCATGTGTTCTTGCATACTCGATCTGAGGTATCCCGTAAGAATGTCATTTTAAATGGATACAAATATACGAGAAGGTCCATCTAGTAATGGCGCAGCTACGAGATGTCTAATAAATCACAAACCGAAATGTATTGATTTAGTTACTTCGTTTGGCCAGCATTCTTTGCAGAATTCGTGTAGACATAACAATTTCAACACAAATCCAACTTCTATCAGACGAAAACATAACGGAGAACATTAGTGATAATCGGGGTATCTCATTTTTTACATTTTCAATTTATAGTTTTTTAGGCGTTGGCCATCTTTTTATATTTATCATTTTCTATACATAGAACATTCTAGAAGCTTCTTCCTATTTTCCTATTTTATAGGGCCATCTTCCGGCCCACGCGATATTATCGACTCGCAATTCAATTACATAGAACCATGAAAAACTATTCTTCCTTTACACAATAATATTTAACTCAGAGACAAAACATAGAAGTCGAAGATTGTAACTTTTGGTCAGGCATGTCGGCTACTTCTACGGACTCTCCAAACTTCCTTCTTGGCAAACTACATAGCATGCGGGTAGATCCAATTATAGTACCATCAAGAAGCGCTGAAAACTGGTAAATCCCGTGAAATCACATGCCTGAGATAGCCGATATCCTGCCACTGAAGAGTGCGGCATCATAGCCATCTTGGCCAACAGCGACTGGAACTTAGGCTTGGTTATCCCAGCATATAAATGTATATAAGTCTCATGGTGGGTTATTCTTCCTATCGGGTTATGAGCTCAAAACATTCCTATATACCATACAAATTCGCTGAGAGTTAAATGATAATAGTAAAACAAACCTTTACTATGAAGGCGAGAATTTTATTCATTGAAATACCCTTTTTTCTCCCCTTCCTGTTACTTTGCTTAATATTTACCCAAGATCAAATAAAAACGCTTCAACTTAAACATACGAAGCATTTATAATAGTACATTCCTGTATTTAAGCTTGCGTCTGTAGCTTAGACCACATTCCCTTTGAATAAATAATGGTACAATGTAAATCTTGGAGAGACTGGGTACCAAAAGACTAAATCAAGCGAACGCTTTTAAAAACCGAGCCGAACCTAAACACCAAAAACTTTTTATATCTGCGGCCAATTTACCTTAAATATTGTTGTGGGAGCGAATTTCCATTTCCGTTTCTTACAATTGTAAAAGGCCTCTGAAACATAACTACCTTCAATGAATGAGCAATCGCACAATCCAAGCTGATAAGTTTGATTATAAGATTATATTCAACCACTATAGCTACATGTGAATACTATCTGGTAGTGTTCCATTAAAGGGTTCATTATCATCGCTTAAGAACTTAATAATAATCAAAATATTCAAAAAAACATATGCAAGTCAAAAAACATTTAGATATATATATATAAATAATTTGCATAATGAAAATATAACAAAAAATTGAAATAGTTAAGTCAAGCCCCCCCAAAATGGGCCATCCCTGCCTCTGGACAACACTCAACAAATAAGAAAAATAATATATTATTCAATGTAATTCAACGAATTATATGTTTATGAATACAAAAGCTATATCAATCTACTCGTCTTCTTCAAGATCATCGGGTGCGTAGCCTGAATAATACATTGCCGGCGGCCGAATGCGGCTAGATCGTCGGAGATATATCTCTGCCTCTATAATAAGGTCCTCATCTTCCTCGCTGGATTCTGCCTCATCGGATACCTTAATAAGAGGTTGCTCTGGCTCCAGCCCTCGCTGTTCTGCTATATTTGCAAGGGTAACAAACCTTTCGTTCGGTTCCTGGTGAACCTTTCTTCTTTTGGCCGGCCTCATAGCTTCCATCTCAACCTTGTTATTTTCATTTATTTGCTTTTCTAGAACAAGCTGAATCATAACATCATCAAAGCCTCTACTGATTTTTCGAGCTTTCAACCGTGCAGAGGGACTTCGCATGTAGGCCTTAAGCATACAACGAATATCCTGACTTTTCGTGGGGGTTGCAATATCATGGATTGCTTTAGGGGGTGGGGTAGGGGGTCGCCGGGCGACTACCCAGCGATTTGTAATGGTTTGTAGCGGTTACAGGGGTAAAGTCCAGTTGCCCTCCATCCTGCAGTAATATTCTTTATTGTAAAGGCAGCTGTACGTGCTTCGGCATAGAATTGAAGGAATAATGCCTTATCTACGCGTGTAGCATCGGTAATACTCACAAACTCGCCTGGTTGCCGCCGATATGCGGCCTTCAAAGCTGAAAAACACCCCAGATCTAGTGGCTGGGTAACGTGAGAGGTGTGAGCAGGTAAAAACAACAAATAAACATTGTTAAAATAGCATTGAAGCATGAACTCGTCTGTTGTATGTGATCCATGGCCGTCGACCACGAGCAACCTCGCCTCGGAGGGATCACCAGGGTCTGTTTCTGGCAAAAACACCTTCATTTACCATTCTAAAGCAATGGCATTACTCGTCCAGCCATTCTTTGAGAAGGTTACATGCCAATCGGGATTATCTTCTAATATTTTCGCACGAAACCATTGATCCTGAATGGATTTTGCCTTGAAAATGACCAGAGGATTGAGGGCGGCACCTATAGCAGATACACACTCCACAAATGAGGTCCAAGAACGTGAATGGTCTGTTTTTACAGGGACCGACCCTCCTGGTGACTGGAGCTTCCGATAACAAGGCCATTCGTACCCATTCCAGCCATGATACCCCCCTCATCGGCGTTGTATCTTCGTCTGGGGGGGGGGATCCAAGACACCGTCTCATATAAGTCAAACAACTTATTAATATTATCCGGATTGGTGGAATTGACTCGCTGCCAGTTAGTACGACGGCCAAGCTTAGTTTTAAGACGTGGATTACGCCTTCCAAGCTTGGTAGTCCACTTTTTACCCAATGGATCGTGATCCCCTTGGTTCTGGAGGATTTTCGTTGCGATACCCCGGACTTGGGCGTGTGTAGGGGCACAGCCGAGGGCTTCCTGGCGTAGAACCCAATTTGCAAGACCTTCTTCTTGTGCACGAGAAAGCCTCTGCTGACTATCATGGGCGATACTATGAGGTTGCTGGGTAGCAAGGCGATTTTGGAGGGTGGTGCGAGGTATCGCATAGGCGGTAGCAGCAGAGCGCATTGATTGGCCGTTTTGGATAGCGTCTATGGCAGCAACCATATCGGCTTCAGTATATTTGCAGGTTCTAGGCATTATAATGAATTTGTGAAAAAAACTAGCTTATTTGGCTAAATACTGCGGATGTATGAGGAAGGTGAAGAAGACGCGCATGGTCGCGTGAAGTGGGATTTCGCGAAAACATGGTGTGTTGGGCCTCAGGGGTGGTCCATTTTGGGGGTGTTTGACTTATAAACCAAAATACATTATGTTATTTGGGGGGTAGGTTGTGTCAGAATATTGTTCTATTACTTTCGCACTTCTCTCTGTTCACCGTAGCGACTGTTCAGTGGTATTTATATACAGTATAATCAAGCAGAAGTTCAGTCCGTATAATCCCAGCAACTGTTATCTCAATGTTACGTTCCGGAACTCTTGATCTAAACTAGCCACAGTGGCTGGTGATATTGGCTAGTGCCCATATATTGACAGGTTGGGCCAAAATAATGTTGAAAATTCGCAAAAATCAACTTCACCAATAGTTACAGGGCTTTAGGTAGTGGAAAAGCACAGATATCGATGGCCATTGGCCTACCCTTCAGCACCTCCATAGGACAACAGCCTCCACAGGACAGCAGGCCTCCATAGGACAACAGGCCTCCATAGGATAAGTACAACAGGTCTCCACAGGACAGGTCTACGCAAGACAAATCTACGCAGGGCCCACCCAGAGTAGGTCTACACAGACACCAATTTCATACAGAACAGTTTGTAGATACGAGTTGCCGCACAATAAGTAAGTATGTCTAATCAGGGTGCCGCCCTTTTTAGGGAAGTACCGTTTGGGTTTTGAGGTAACCAATGATTCGGCACTATGGGTTAGCGTCGTCTAATCAGGGTGCCACTCTTTTTTAGTTCGTGCACTATAGAGCTATAGAAAAGACAGCGCAAGGAACACTAGTCAGAATAGATTAGCACCCCAATCAAAGGCTTACGAGAAGTACCGGTACCATTCATATTTGGCTGCAGGTCCAAAGTAGCCGCATAAATTCCTCACAACTAGCACGTGTCTCTTTACAAATGTTATCGGTTATAATAGGTTGTTCTGCTACCATAATGTTGAGAACGTGTAAGCTTATTCAAATGGTCATGCAGAACACTGGCTTCGACATTGGTAATCAAATTAGTTTTTAGAGTACGGTCTCGCAATATGGAAATGCCACTTCCCAAACATGTTCAAACTGTTGAATACGAGAGTCTGATGACATAACAATAAATATGTAGCGACCATTTTTAGACCACTTCATTTGCCTTAGGGATGTTAACGCTTACGGCAAGTCAAACGGACCACAAGGTGTGCCAACCCAATTTTCCATTTTCCATTTTTCGTTTTTCATTTTTCAAAAACAAACAAATGCGCCGACACCTTCTATAGAGCCAGCCAGCCAGCGCTATAAGATATCATATAACAAAAGAAAATCAAATATCCCACCCGTTCCACTGTATCCAACCTGTTCTACTAGGGCGGCTGCTTAAATTTTGTAAGCAAAGAGGAGTTTACAGTTATTGGAACTGTTTTGTATAACTCGCGCTTTGAGACTGGGCTCTTCTGGGTACGGGCAGAGCGTCTGAGAATGGTTGACGTTGGTGGGGGCGTCAGTATATTGCTTGTAGACTTGCTTGGAGTTATAAGCACAGTCTGATCTTCTTTGTCATCACCATCCGCCTCCCACATCGTCGGTTTTTGAAAAGCCAGAACGGTCGTGGTACTCTCCACAGATACAAGCACCATATCGGCCCTTAGAGGGTACTGGTTTGGATGGGGGTAGTTGTTCATGGTAATAGCTGAATGGAGAATCCTACAAGTTTGATATTGATGTTATCGATGTTCAGATAGGATAAGGTGGATGTAAGATCGTATTAAAAAGATATTTGGGAAGAGACGCTATTTAATAGAAGATTGACTGGTAGGAACTAAATTTTTATGAGGTAGATTCATACATGCACTCAGGCTGGTTCTCTGTAAATTCCTGCTCTTCGCTATGTTTCCTATCCGCTCGAGCTTTATTATCCGGTGGCCTAAGCTTTATGTTTCAAGCAATCCACCATGCCCCTGTCTAACTCTCTTCCGATACCCCGTGTCTGCTTGAACCTTTATTGTCCGCTAGTCGATGCTTTCATATTTGGGGCAATCTACATCCCAATTAGCCCAAGCTTTCATATCTGAAGCAATAATCCACACTAACCTTCAGGTTTTTCTTTTAAAAAGCCAAACTCAATCCGATGCTTGACAAAGATTGGCTTTCTCTCACTACGCCTCGCTACGTCGCAGAGTTGTTTACTAGTATGTATCAAGATTAGACGGTGATATCAACCGGTGGTCCCGTCCGTGGATCCTTTGTTCGAAAATATGCGTTGCCAATGTTGTATTCTTTTAGCACAGGTCAACCTAAGTAACCAATGGACCAGCAAAAAGAGTTGTCGTCCCGGGGCATTCGGACGGTAACGAGTCATCCAAATGGCAAACTTAACATATCCGTCTTAAATATCAACCATCTGGTTACCATCTGAGATTTTAGATATACTTAACCATCTAAGACTTTATATATTATATAACATCTAAAATGTTATAAAATATTTGATGTTTGGGATGAGTCTAAATCTATAAAATCTGTAAAACTTTCTACTAAGTTGTTTTACTGTTCTGGTAGTTAAGTGGATGTTAATTTTTTGATTTTCTAATCTAACGATCTTCTGGATAGTGACTTGAGTAACCATGTTTATTATTCTGCTTATCACTGATACATTTTGGGTATGCAATTGCTGCTTGATTTCTAAGTTCACACCAGCAGTTGAATAAAATCGAAGTACTACAGCAGCATGCTAGATAAGGTCACAATATTCATTCATTCATTCTGCAGCTAATAAAATCCAAATCGAGATATATCTCAGACACTTAACATTGCCTTTAATTGTTCAATGATTTCAGGTGCTGCAATACTTTTGTTGCAACATCTCTTCTTGCGCGCTTTTTAGACGGCGCCCAAATCGACAAAATGGTCAAACATCCCGTAGAAACGCCTATTCTCCAAGCTTCCCTCCCTGCACACCGCCTCATCGCTGCCGCGTACTTAGGCGCTGGTAAACCACGCCTGTGAAAGTTTTCGTTCGAATCATGAATAGGACGTTCTTCCATACCAGTAATAACAGGCGATTCTCTCGGTTTTATAACAGTTCTTTTAGAGTCGGTGAGGTGATTTGGAATGGGAAGTTGGTGAATCTGTTGCCTTGTATTCTGATGTTTCGATTTCTAGTAACAGTCATAATATACGTCAGATTCCGTTCTCTCACGAGTGATTCGATACGTACAATCTCTTTATAGTAGACGTCCAAGTATGGTCCTATTAGCCTATCAAACAAGGTCTGAACGGCTTCCAGATTGTGATCGCAGTCCTTGTATATGCCGAAGTAATATGCTTCGAAGAGATCTGCGAAGAATTTGCTATTCTCCAGTTGCCGTGAGAGTATATCTTTGGCTAACATATCAGGTAATCCGATCTTCCTGCATATCTTCCCATAGAAATAGTTGCTGGTGAGTGCACAGCTCAGCATCTATATATCATAAACAGAGTAAGCACTCTATTCTGAGTTTAGACATTAGAAACCTTAATTACAGCCAATTCTTTGCAGCTTGCATGCGGGAGCCTTTTGTGCATTAGAGTAGCGGTCAAAGCGCGTAGGAGAGAATCGCCGAGAAACCCGAACGATCTTTTATTTTTGGGAGTAGATTGCATGTTGATAGGAAA
The DNA here is from genome assembly GCA_036971295.1 of Dactylellina cionopaga. Lineage (NCBI taxonomy): Eukaryota > Fungi > Ascomycota > Orbiliomycetes > Orbiliales > Orbiliaceae > Dactylellina > Dactylellina cionopaga. The sequence continues at coordinate 76,885 of JAJTTY010000012.1, forward strand.
TACTTTGGCTGTAATAACGGGGTTTCTGAAGCTGTGTATTCTACAATCTTTCGTCGAAATGTTGTCGATATCCACATCATAGTACCATGGCTTTATCCCACACATCGCGATGCTTGTCACTTCTATGCGTCCTCAATGTCAATTCTATCATGTGAGGACTGGCCGTAACTTATAGTAACCACTCTTCAATATTCTGGGTAATATATCAAGATCGTGAGTTTCGCCTTACGAACCCATACTTATTTTATTCTCAATAAAAAAAAAACCTATACTCATGCGTATCTCGTAATTAGACTTAGACTGAAATTTCTGCTTTCATCTTGAACGAGGGATTCTTAGTTATTTAGGATGACATTCCAACAAGCCCAATGTCTCAATACTAAGAAATATTTTGGGTTTGTTCGCATCCAACTACTTATGATATTGCCCTGTACTAGTTAAGACTGAGACTTGATTCAATCTGTGGAATAGGGCACAGTCATCATACTGATATTCTATATGTGAGACCGAATCTGCATATTCTTCTAATATCTCCTTTCGATTATCACTAATGTTCTTTGTTACGTTTTCTTCTGATAGAAGTTGGACTTGCATTGAAATTGTTGTGTCTACACGAATTCAGCAAAGGATGCTGGCCACAAAACAATACCATTTCGGTTTGTGACTTATTAGTACATCTTGTGGCTGCGCCATTAATACATGAACCTTCTTGTGTACTTGTACCCATTTAAAATGACATTCTTGCCGCATACCTCAGATCGAGTATACAAGTACACATGGGCCGACCCAGGCCACTATAGTTTACTACTAGCCTGGAGGTAAATACCCGAATTACTACCAAAGACAAGATTCCGCAGGAAAGATGGCGGCTGCGGGAAGACGTAATCACAGTAGTTCCCGGTTAAGCTTACGTGGCATTCTGAAAACGGCTACGCGAGATAACCCTGACTCTATAAAGATTGCGCAATCCAGCTTTCGCTGGCATTTGATACTGCTGTACCGAAATCGCCCGATCTGCTTATCTGCAGGCTCAAATTACCTTCAGGCATAATTGATCTATTTAGTGCTAGAGATCTCCTTACCACTACTATCATTTTGAGCTTAGAGGCTATCACATGTCCATTGGGTAGGGCACATCCGATGATCCGCATGGATGATTTCTGTTGCAATTGTTTTGTCCTTACGAATTTGGTAAAGGGTGCTGACAAAAACAACAAAAACATTATGGGTTGTGAGGACTTACGATACAGTTGGTATGTCTCGTAACTGCTTGCATGCTCTCTAAATTGAATTGTGATTTTATTTCCAGAAACGGAGGCGTCGTATTCAACCTTGATGTCATGTATTTAGACCAAATCACGAACAGCAGTACTAAGTATAATTAATGATAATCAAATCATAAAACACTTTGACCAAGGCATTGCCAGTGACTGATGATTCATAGTATAGATTCTAGAAGAAAGTCCAAGTTTCCTTTACTATCAAGGCAGAGCCAAGTGTATTACTTAAAGCGATATATTCAACTTCAGCCATTTACTCAGTTGAATCAAAGATCTGTAGTGTACATAAAATAGTCGAGTTTAATTAAACCTAAATGAAGACGGTGCTAAAGCCATTCGTCTATCCTTAGGTTGAAAATCATGTCCCCTGCAAAGCGCTATCCTTGCTTGAGTCTCTTTACGTATTCTGAGTTTCCAGATGGTGTTCATATTTTCGAGTTTTGAATCGAGATATTGCCAAAGCTTCTGTAAATGCTGCACATCCTGAACACAATATTCTAAAAGATCATCTGGTAGAGGCTGAACATTAAACACCTCATAACTCCCGCCCTTTTCAGGAGCAAATAAACGCCGCCGTTCCTTGGTCTGAAGCCAGCTGGACTTCTCAGATTCTGTCAAGATAGGATAGTGCTAAGCGGTCTGGATGGTTGTGTTCAGGCAACATTTAACTTCACGCATGATTACGAGTTAACTTCACGCAGGAGCCATTATTAGATTACCGTCAGAAGTGTCGAAATTGAGCTGTTCGGGTACACAAAGGAAATAATTACTCGTATTCAAGAATGTATTCGATACCCAACATGGCACAGTCTCAACTCACGTTTATTCAAACAACAGAGCAAATCTCGCAATTTCTCTCTCTAGTTCCTCCGGGAAATACAAACACCCCCTCTATCTACATAGACCTAGAGGGTATCAACTTATGCCGCCATGGATCTATCTCACTACTTCAAGTTTTCATATCTTCCATCTCACAAACTTTCATTCTCGATATTCACACCCTCGGACACTCTGCCTTTACGACGCCCTCCCCGAATGATCCATCGAAGACCTTAAAAACAATATTAGAGGATCCTACTATTCCTATTATTTGCTATGATATCCGTAGCGATAATGATGCTTCACATCATCTATACTCCATATCGGTCGCCAATGTGATCGATCTACAGCTATTAGAGTTGGCGACACGGACGGGATCGCGTCGGCTATTGAATGGTTTATCCAGATCGATCCGGTGTTGAACCTGCGTGAGTTGTAACACCAAATCAACCCCACTTGGCTCTTAGGGTGGGGCCGACAAAATATTGGTTTTTGGTTTCCACAAATCACGACTTTCTAGACTTTCTCCTAGTCTCCCACCTTCGTTAGTATACTCTGGCTGACCTCCTCGTAGAAATCGTGTCTGTTTGGCGACAGAGCTGTTATTTTGTATGCCTGGACCTATAGGTTTCTCTGGTTCATAAAACAGAGGGGCGGCTTTGCTGCGTTAATCTGCACTGCATGTCCGAAATCAAATAATCTTAGCCTAGTTTCGGGAGTCTCTACCTTCCAATTTACGAAGCAAATTTGGATCTTGCAACCGCAGCTGAACAACATAAAACCCGAAGAGTTCCTATCTTTAATCTAATACCAACTTTTGGTCTTGAGACACTTTACCGGCTGTCAATATACCTTATAAGCGTCTGATTTTTTGGCACCATGGGAAAACGAAAGCGAAAACCAGGGCAAATACCAACACAGGCTACCTCCGAACAGGATATTTGCCCTGCCCAAGTTAATCAAAAGCTCTGGGACCGTTTCTATGGGCCCTTGGTACTCTTGCGAGCTTATGGCAAATCACAAGGGGAACAAGTTAAGTTTGACGAGGCATCGGTTGAGCAGGATTCGGGTGGTGGCAATAATAAGTTGATGTTTCTATCCGGATGAAAACATCGTTCGAAAAACAAAATGCAGCTTTCTCTATTGTTGTTGTAAGAAGTGAAATATTCAATTAGTTCCCAATGTACAGTCAACCAGCTTGTTAGTTATATGCCGGAGCGTATCAAAACGTGAAGGAACCTACAGCTATATAATTAAATCGCCCAGCGAATTAATGTATTTTTACCTTCCATTGGCACAACCATTTGGCGCCATTGCACTATTACTCTATTACTATAGTCCTAGACAAAAAGTTTGCGTATGACAACACCAAAAATTTCAATTTACGCGTCAACCATCTACCACCCCATAACATTAATTTTCTCATTACTCCACCAAATCTGAGCGAACCTGCTTTTTTCATGGTCCTCGATTTGCTGCCACCTCATACTCCGGGATGCCAGGTTTCTGAGGCAACCCGGGGCGCCATTGTTGCACTATACTCAATCAAAATGTCGATGGGCGCGATTGCCCTTCAGCCGGGCCTCTCAAAGAGTACCGTGCAAACTATCCTCGAAAGGTCGACTCAACATGACAATATCACTCCCAAATCGCGCGCAGGGCGTCCTCGGGCATCATCAGAGCGAATGGACCGTGCCATATGGGTCGCTCGCAACAATCCGCGCCTGACACTCGGAGAGTTGTCCGTTAATCTGGAGCAGAACCACGGCCTCTCCCTCCACATTAACACCATCAAAAACAGGCTTAGTGGGCAAAATGTCCGGAAATGGCGTGCTAAACAGCGTCCTGAGCTCCAGCCGCATCATGCCGCCGCACGGCTGGCTTGGGCACTCGCCCGTCGCCATTGGCAGTACGATTAGGCGCGGATCATCTGGAGCGACGAATGTTGGATCGAGCGATCTTGCGACCCCAAAACGAAGGGATGGGCAGACTTGTCAAGGAAGACAGTGGTGCCACCCAATTTGGCGTTGACTTTCATACAAACGTTGGAGCAGTACTGTCCCTTGGCTTGCTCGACATGCTTCGATTGCAAACCTAGAAAAAATATGTTAATAAAGGATTTAAGATATTGCTTAAGAAATACTCACATTGTGAAACTACGCCGACCTGAGTTTCGCACGCAGCCTTGAGATCGTTGTAAGGATACGCGGACTTGGCGGTGAGGATGAAGAACACAATCTGCGGTTTGGCTCGAGAAGCATTACCCGCAGCGGCGTAGAGCTCGTGGCAAGAGGTATGCATGTCTTTGCCAGGATCAAGGTAGATGATTGGTGGCTCTTTGGTCTCAACGGAGCCTCCGTGTTGGACAAATGCGAGAATGAATTGGCGGACGAAGTTCTTGACAACTTCGAGAGGGACACGGCGAGGTTGAGCGGCAATTCCGATTGCCCAAGACTTGAGGGTAGTTGTACGAGCGAATTTCTTTCCTCGCAGACCCCAGCGACCATCTCGAGGGGCAAAAGTTGCTTCTTGAGACCCTACACCGTAATAAATCTTGGGAGCCTCCAAAATTCGGGCTTGCGTCTATTGGAGAAGCTATTGTAAATCTAGGTCACAAGGGAGGAGAAAAGAGTGCGATAAAGCATACCTGGATCATGGAGGGACTAATTGTCAATCCGTACTTTTGAAGGACAGGGTCCTCCTTCCAATTGAGCTCAAGCACGTTCTGCTTGATGGTCTCCAGACGAACATTAGGGCGCTAATGAATCAATTAGTGGTGCTCGAATAAAAAGCATTTATAGAGGTAGAAACTCACTTGAACGGTGAAGCGAATCATATCAGCTGTCTGACGGTCGTCCAGCTTGAATGGGTATCGTTGGCCCTATAAAATAATACTGTTAATGAAGGGCTTGCATGTTCCTGCCACTTGATTATGGGTGACCTACCTCAGCAACAAAGCTCAGTTCCATCGGGAAGAGAATATTCTGCTTTCTGGTCTGAATAAGTGGCAGTTGCGGGAAGCGAAGACGTATGTTGTAATGTTTGTGATAGTATGTCTCAATTGAGAGACGATCGGTGCGACCAGTCTCGCGATCTCTGACATCGAACATCTCCTCGCGGGCGCTGCTCTTTGTGAAGCCTTCAATCGTGAACTTCTTCTGGTGTTCCTTCTCAGTGCCGCGATGCCTGGTGTAGAATTGGACCTTCTTGACACGACGAAGATCACGTCTACCGTGCTCAGATCTCAAGCGGTTGACCAACTCCTCAGGTGTTCCGATTTTGAAGAGCTTTTGGACACAACCGAGGACAGTGGCTTCAGTCCAGAAAACCGCTGCAGCGACATCAACGTTGATCGTGAGGTTGCCACCCTGTGCTGGACGAATGGACTGAAAGATGCCCTTCCAAGCTTCAACACCTCCGTCAAGAGACTGGGCACCAGCGTGCTTGAAAAAAGAACGCTTGATAGTGATGAAATGTTTGGCAGGTGTTTCACGAAGAAGATGGTCAAGGAAGTTGAAGCCAACCAAGACTTCGTTGTCCATTGCGTAGTTACCTTTGACGTAGGCTTCGGTGCACTGGAGGGGAACTCGGGATGTCTTGCGAATACGAACGCGGAACTTGTTTTCAGGGTGTCTTGGACGACCACTCGTGTCATCTACAAATAATATTTAGCACCCGAATAGAAAAGTGAGGAATATAAGCAAAGACTTACCATCATCAAGATCGATGATCATGTTGAATTCCTCGCCGAATGGTAGCGGGATTATCGACCAAGCCAATCGGTTTCCTTGAAGCAAAGGCTATTAACGAAAAATCTAATGGATAATCATAAAACGAGTATCATATTTAGCTTACCGTCGTACAGCAGAGAGTCTACACCCTTGCCGGAGTGCTTCTGTAAGGTACGCGAATACCAAACCTTGCGCAGCGTAGCGCGCTTCTCGTCACCTTTCCCAGTGATTTGGACCTTCGGAAGCGAGAGTGATTAGCAACATTTCCAGAAAATCCAGAACATTCTATTTGAACACTTACATCATATTGATGAATGGTGGCAGTGGGAAAGTTGTTGACCCTATAGGAATTGCAGTGAATTTTGGCTACTCTGCCGCGCTTCCCGAAGCCAGGGCGAGGATACTTTTTCACAAAAGTGATTAATATACCAAGTTCGAGGCTTATGCTGCTTCCAGCTCTGGAAGACAAGCTTACCAAGGACTATCAAAACTGTTAGCTTGATGATCGTTTGTTCGATGAAGGTAGAATGCTTACCTTTCCCTCGAACCCCGTATTGAAATGCGTGGGGAGAACCGCTTTAGGAGCGTCAGAAGGAGTAATAAGCAGTCGTATGCTAAAATTCTAGAAAGGCAAGGAGTTGAAAGATTTATGTGGTCCCTCCAGGAGAAACATACTCGGAGTCGTGAAAATACTAGGGCTTCAGAGATATATATATCTTTGGAGGTACCTGACGAGGGGGACAAGTAGGGCATATTGGAAATTAAGAAAAATGCTTCAATTGAGTAATGTTTCTCAATGTGGAGGAATTCTCGTTAAGCTCATATAATACCTTTTAATACACCGGCCATTTTTGGTTCACGCCTTCGTTAGGCTACCAACCCATTACAGCCCTGCTGACGCACCATATAAATCACAGGCTAGGTAAACAACCAGATGTTTTTGACTTTGTTTCTGTTAGTTAGCAATCTCGGTTTCTTTTGAGCAGCTACCGTTTGAGGAACGTGCCTGTACAAGCCACCACCTGATATCTAATCTCATTCCAACAATTCTGTATTTGTGCATCCTTCCATATGTTGTGCATCCTTCCATATGTTGTGCATGGGATACCACGTCACAGATGCTGCCTCTGTATTTTGATGGCTTGTTCTGTTAGAAGCCTTGCCTGGTACCCAAAATTTGTTGAAGGCATACAGAAACCCATCATTCGCAAGAAATAAAACAAACCACACCAAAAGTAGGATCATAGAAACAAAGTTCGTGAGTTTGTAAGATAGCGGTAGAAAATCAGATAGTACTTAATAGGAAAATCACCAACAGAATTTGAACGGAAGCAGAGGGCAATGAAAGTGTGGGGAAAGCTGTATTGGAATTATAGAGCCATTGTATGGAGTAGTTAGTCTGACTAACAAACAGATCGTGTAGCACTCGGTATGCTGATAAAGAGCATCGCACAAATTAGAAGCAGTTTCTTACATTATTGCGTCCCTGCATAATAGTGGCTAACTACAAAGCAAACAGATGGCAGACTAGTATAGGGAATATATATGAATAAAGAGGTGGCATGGACTTGTGAGGGGAACTGCCTCTCATCACAAAACAAATATATACCTTCGCGCTCCGTCAATGCTGCCAACAGAACAGAACAGTCAAGGGTAGCCATCTTTACGTGACGCTGTGAGACGACAAGTTCCGAATGGATGGGTGCCTAATCAGGGGTGGATGCGAGAAATGCCGGCCCCCAAATCGAAACCACCACACAGTTGTTTGCTACTTTCTGTGATTCGAGAGACACAAAGGTTGGGCTCCAACAAACGTAAGCAAACCTAACAAAACATAATACGGACGTAGAGCCGCTAACAATAAAGCAAGAGCTCTCGCAAATCAATTTTTATCGCGCTGACCGTTAATTGTCTCTGCCACATAGGGTTGATACGGGCACCCTAAAAAGGATGAGACACAAAATGGTATTACTCACCAAAAGCGAGATATCTGACGTAACAGAAAACAAAAAGTTGGATCATTGCTAACATGGAGTTCCTTACTACAAATGATTGAACTGCATACCCCTTGGCCATTTTCCAGAGAAATATATTTGTTTATTTTGGGTGCCCGACTTCTGCGAGTGTCCGACTTCCATCTCCCTTTGCACCACTGTTGATTTGCAAACAATCTTGTTTGCCTTTCTCCCGTTCTTATGTCATCACTTTGTAATTTCTCCGCATTTTTTCAAACCAAATTCTTTTAAATTCGATTTATCGGCTTACATCTTCAGTCCAGCTTGCTTAGTTACAGAAGTTTGTTAATCTAAAGCTTGACTTTCAATTTATCGTAACATTGTTGATAATACTTTACAATCACTTGTTGAGCTTACTTGTTTTCATATGAGTTAGAAGAAGCTAACACACCAAAAACAGATTTCTGTAATATCTCTTATCCTTCTTTCCTAGATCCTTGCCATATGTTTTCTCTGGTAATACTCGTTAGTCTTTTGTCAGACGTTCAAGTCGTGTCAAATTTTACCATAACTTCGACAATCACTAATTACTAGCTATTTCTACATTGTTAATTAAGCGCAGTCAAATACTAATTAATTATCCAGCACTATCTGTTGATAATTTCAAAGATAACTTGAAGCTAATAGCCGTTATATTCGTCAAACCCAGGGAAGTCCCAATCTAGCATGTATCCAGTTCTGACTACATGTCTGTACAGGCATCAGCCCTTCACAGCCCTATCCACTGTCCAGTTCAGCTCACTATATCCGTCATGTCCAGTTCACTTGTCTATATCCGACACATGTCCATGCAGTCTTATCTCCTGTCCAGCTCAACAGTCTATGTCCGTCATGTCCACTTCACAGTCTTATATCCTGTCCAGTTCATGATTTTATTTCCTTTGTTACTTGTTATTTAAGCACCGTCATTTATCATCATATATTTAGAAGTCAAGCAACAATTTAAGTATTAATCTGTATACACATTCATCTACTACCTAGAATCAACCCTGTGATATCTTGTGTATTACCTTGATACCTTGAGCACCGTCTATTGTATGATTTCTTACAATAATAATACTTTTTAAAAACCTATAAACCCACCCTATCTATTGGGGCGAAGTGGGGTGGTATGGTTTTTACCATACTTACCATCGACAACACTACTTTGGCATTTGTCTTGTGAACCAGACTGCAACCTCTGGCAACGCGAATGGCATAACTATACCTTTTTGTTTTGTGTTGGAACAGCGTGAGAATGAGGTTTGCCAAGGGGAGCTTGTATCGGCTATCTCCACTAAATCCCGGATTCGCTCGCCCCGAGTCGCCTCCGATGCTATTTTGGATATAAATACCGGTTCTCGTTCGATTGTAAATTTACGTAAATTTACATAAACAACTAATGGCGACACTAGTTGATATCCAAAGATGCTCTTAAAGTGTTGATCTGCCTTCCTAAGCACTTTGGGTGATCAATTAAGCCCTAAAAAGAAGAAAGAAAAGAAGAGAAATATATATATATATAATAAGGTTCAGGAAATAGAGTTTGGGAATGCGAGCTTTAGGATACTCAAGCCTAGAGATACTGAAAATACATATATCAAACACAAACCAAGAAAATACTCTGTGCGTAGGCTTTCTTGATTTAAATGAATGAGGAAATAAGTTTAGAGGAAATAAGACTTGGGAGTAAGCTTTCGTAAACTCAAGCTTTGGGATACCAAAATGTGCGGTGTCAGAAACACATCCTGAGAGTTAAAATCTATGTAGAACGCTTCACGGATCCACCGACTTTGTCACTAAGGACCTCCCCTTATTATATAAGAGCTACTTCGCTCTGCTTCCTACCTTTTCATCACCCATTTTCTATCTATTGCCCATCGTCTCCTAATTACAACATCTCACAGAATTAAATTATCACTCTTTTACAGAGCGCTAAGTAAAGAGTCGACCTTGCTGAGTTTGTCATCCCTTTAGTTTTCTCCTAGAATATTTTGTATCAGAATTCGAGGCTGCCATTAGACATCTCATATCTGCGAAAATAACGCTTCTCGGATCAAGACCGGCTGATCATCGCCATAGATTTCAGAGACGTTCGACTTTCAGATCGCCGTCGACTTATTTGACATATCGGATAAATTCACACAATCGTCAAGTTGGCTATCAACATGCACGCGCTCATTATCCTGACAGGACTGTTAGCAGGGGCATCGGTCTCTGCTATTCCTGTGCCAAGGCAAAACCTGTGGTTTTTTTCCTGTGCCAACACTCAGCAGGCGGCGACTTTCCTAAGCAGAACCGGCCCAGGCACATACGCAGATTGCGGAAACTCCTACCACGAAGCTGGTAATCCCAATTGTTTTATAGCTGGCTGTCTAAATTTCCCGGCCATAAATCACTTGAATGCAGTGGCGGGGTTGAACTGCCAATTCACCGGGGGGTTCACTCATTAGGATGCAAATCTAATCTGAGGGATATCGTGTTATACCATCCAATTCAATCTTATGTGAATGACCTCGCAGTCTTGCAGGCTCAATTATCAACGGAGTAATAGCATATTCCTTTTTCGCTTAGAAATACTATTTCAAAAGTATTGTATTTAAGACACTTTGGCTGGCCGAATAGCTTCTAACCCAGCTTGTGCACCTTCGAGCTCTCGCTCTAACAAAGTAATCCTAACCATAAACTTATTATAGCCTCTATTGATTTTGCGAACCGCCAATCGTGTAGAGGGACTTCGTATAGAGGACTTGAGCATACGACTGACATCCTGGCTTTTCGTAGGCGTTGAAATATCAATGATTGGTTTGGAGGTGGGGTGGACAGCCGCCGGGCCACTACCCAGCGGTTTTGCAATGGTTTGTGGCGATTGCAAGGGTAAAGTCCAGTTGCCCTCCATCTTGCAGCAATATTCTTTACTGTGAAGGCAGTTCACATGAGGTAGGAGCAGGAGTCGTTGGTCGTTGGACAGCTGTCGACTTCGACCCAGGCCTTCTCTTGGGAATTGCTACCTGTGGTAATACATTATAAAGCTTCGAATGGCTAAGCACCGATATGAATGAACGGAGTCCATGCTAGGAAATCGTCTTTGAAGTAACGGCCCCGCATCAGCATCCTTACCGCCTGATGTAAAGCGTTAGCGACGTTATTCCGCCATGGGTTATCCAGGTGGCTGTTAAATAAGCCTTTGTAGAAACTTCTGGAAACCATCATTGCAAACTCATCCTCCGCCTCCCAAAGAGTACCAATAACATAGAGATAGCTAGCCAGTTGGAATGCATTCGGCATATATATCATTTCATCAACTAATTGCTATACCGAGATTTCTGCAGTAAAACAAGCTAATAGATACGCTAGTTGAGCCCTAAAATGTCTAACTTTGGCAAGGCTATCTATATTAAATTTTTCATTACCTTAACTATCTAAATTGTTCTTTGAATTTCTTAAGAGTAGGTACCTATCTGATGGATTTTTTAGCGGGTTTAATGAAGGTTCAAATCTAACAGAAACCCCATGACAGGCAAAATGTATAATGCTAGAGTGTTTAAGTTAATGAAGAACCTCTTTTCTTAACTTGTTTTTCAGCAAAACAATTTTATACTTTTTGTTAATGACTGTTTTAATTGCTTGAATCTCGTCTTCAAACTGCAGGTTTTCATCTGAGGTGGTGATCAGCAAAACTCCACCTTACAGCTCCATGTGTTGTTTTATAATTTCACCTCTTATAAACTTCAAGGTTTTAATATTAGAAGTATAAGAAAACATCACAAAATTCCAGAACATTCTTAATTTCGATATGCCATATATCCCTGCTGCATGAAGTAGAGCGTAACTTATAATTCCATTCATAATCCATCATATACAAGGGAGCACAGAGTTTTCAAATATACAGACATCTAAGAAACCTAACTCTTCAAATACCGGTTTTACAATGGATAACCATAGCCATTTTAAAAAAATTTCCATTTTCTTGTTATTATCCGCCAGATGTTTTGGATATCAGTTTGATAAACTTTAGCTTATACTATGAACCCAGCATTCAGCTTTCGAGTAACCAAAGTCTTCCAAAACAAGAAATCTGATTCTAGTCGCTATAATAATTAAAGCATTGCTGCATCTTTCAGTAACATTAAATACTACAATAGGCCTGTTATCAGTTATATTTCTAAGTTTTTGGTTGCTAAGCGGAAGCTGAAAAGTAATGAATCTGGGTATTTTTCAAATTTCGTTTTCAACCTTTCGAAGGTCCTGTTCGATATAAAATGGATTGCATTAATTTGATTTTAGCGATTTATTCTCTAAAAAAGCGTTTGCTGTATTACTCTGTATAGTGGATATTTTATACCGCAAACTCTTATAACGTTGGTAAAGCTAAAGATCATGTTCTTTGAGGATGGAAATATCTACTTGGGATTCAATCATAAGGCCAGCTATTACTCCATGTCCAACTTTAAATAGCTGGAAAGCTTTAATGGTAGGCTTCTGCATTTCCAATGCCAAAGCACAGGCTTCGGAGGAAAGCCCTTTAACCTTTGAGAGCACATGCTCATAATCGCGACGAGGGATATACTTTAGACTAATGCGTGGTAAGAGTATAGTAACATCAACTACCACATTAGCTGCCGCTTAAAAGTCTTGACACTAAAGATATAGTATATAAAATCAAATTCCTTTCTCTACTCTTGAAAACAATAACACGTTAAATATTTTAAATGCTTCTTTCATATAAAGTATAGCCTTATCAAGATTTTTTTGGTTCTCAGCTTGCCGAATCTAGACCTATAATTATGATTTCCAAGCAACAAGAGAATGTATATCCGTCGGGACAGATTTGCATTCCTATTCTTTAAATACATTCCCCTCATAGTACGTACAGCTCACCCCAAATTTAACCCATTGAGCCACGGGCGGGGCATGTTGACAATTATTAATACAAATATTCGATGTACCGGGAATACCGACGAGCTGGGACGGGCCAGTGCAAGCTGACCATCGCCACTTGGCCATCTCTCCGAAAGCCACGGCCTGCTGAGGGGTGGCACAGGTATAGCAGAAAACGTTGCCGGCCGATGCCCCTCCTAACAGTCCTACCAGGATAACGAGGGCGTGCATGTTGATTTGTTGACTTAACGATTGTGCAACCTATCCGGTATGTTAACATACCAACGGCAATATAGAATTTCCAAACGTCTTTAAAATTTCTAGCGAGAATCAACCTTACTCCGAGAAGCGTTGTTATCGTAGGTATAAGATGTCTAATTGCAGCCGAAAAAGTTTAGTAGCACAAAATATGCAAGTGAAAGGCTAAAAGGAAGACAAACTTTGCAAGGCTGGCTCTTTAGTAGGAGCGCTATAAAAAAAATAGCAATGCTGCAAGAAAGATGCTGTAATCAATAATGGACAATTAATAGAGGGCGGATGATAAAAAAAGTAAAATCATCGCGAAGCAGCTCTTATATAATAACAGGAGGTCCGTTAATGATCAATCCGTGGCCTCATATATCCGTAAACATAGATCGATTTCCGAGGCTTGCTTTTCCAAGCACTTTCAGGGTAGATCAATTTACATAAAGCCTCTGGGGGTGTTAAATTGTATCGGATTGGTCTTGTGGTACTGGACAACACGTCGTCCAAACATCGGATCGGTTATCTACAATCAAACGAGACCGGGTATTTCTATCCAAAAAAGACCTTAGAAGCGACTTAAGGTTCGCGAATCCGGGATTTATTTAGGATAGCTAGTACAGGGTCTCGTTGGTGCGCTTGTTCCCGTGCCGTTTTATGTCACACGCTGCCCAGTTTAGCGTGCAACGCCGAGCGAAGCCGGCCCAGCGTCTGAATTGTACTTCGTGTATACTCAATTGTTTAGTGTAATAGTGTGTACTACCATAGCAGGTTCGATCCCCCCAAATTCTCCACTTATAAGATCGTTCGCTAGCTTCTGTTCTTCTGTTATTCACTTAATATTATGTCAAGCTTGGAACAAATTATTTCCCCACAATGCCGCTGCCCCGCTTTATTACTTCTGACAGCAGTTAATTATACCTCACGTCTTCCTTGCCACTCTATTTTCTCGAATAACAAGAGCAGTACTATTCTTCTAACTAGTTTAAGATAAAGTTATACCCTCCAGTAAACTAGGAAGCTATTGTCATTAGAGCTACAAATATTTGGAGCCTGAAGTAACTCTTAGTGGGTGGTAATTCCGTTGTTGTCCTCGGACATTGCGAAACGTTGATGAACATTTAACGATTGTTCTCTCATAATGCAACAGTCCTATTCGCGCAATGAAGGCCAGGTTAGCAACAATTGCCTCGACCTTTCAAAGTTGCGTCGACAAGGGGAGGTACAAGCCCTCGAGAGGAATGGTCATCGCTTGCACGGCGTATCAGTCGCCTTCCTCGACGGTTCGCGTAAGTTGTAGCGAGGGAAGGTCTTGGCATGATTCTCAAAGATCTGGTAGAGTTAACGTTGAGGTTTGGCTGCATGTGACAGAGCGACATGTGTTGTCGGAGAGGCAGTACGCTTGGCGCAGGACCAAGGAATCTCTGCCTCATCAGAATGCCATTTTCAATCTTGCTGGAAATATTTCCAGCAAGAATATACTCCAGCAGAATTTGCATGAAGGAGGCTGACCGCTACACTACTTCCGCCAGAAGATACGATATTCTGGTTAGATTAAAGATGCTTGATAATATTTTATTTTATAATAGAGGTAATGCAAGGGCCTTTCAGGTCCGAGAAGTTCATCCGACGTCTGAGTCGGTATCGGCTCTGTTTACCTTGCTGCTCGCATTGCAGCGTAACTAAAGTTTGCTTTAGAGCGCCATTACCTTCGTTTTCGATGAGCGATAACTTTTGTAAGCCGCATTTATATGGATAGTGAGGACCTCCACTAGGTAAGGACCTCTGAAAAATGTTATGGCTTTGCGTAAGCATGCATAGATGAAAGAAACCATAAGGCTAATAAAATGAATAAATAAGTAATTTCACCCCTCGTAGCCAAGAGTGCCAAGAGGGCACTTTAGTCCAGGGCATGCATATGCACGCATATGTGGGGTGAAGGCAAATGAGAACTCTGGTTGACATATACCTACGTTCTTAAGGATATCCTCAGGATCGCCTTACGTACGATATATCAAAACTAGTACCTCCGAGTTTTCCATCTCAGATGGCCCTGTTTTCGAACTCAAGATATTTAATATTGTAACGCGTGAGAAGATTTAAGACAAAACAAACAGTTTGATGCAACAACCAGCGGTGAATGGCTCGCCCTATTGACTAACAAAGCAACCAGAAGCGCCTGCAGATAGTACCGTAGTGACTCTTACTATATTATATAATAACTCACGAAACGCGTCAGCAGAGGACGATATTTTTTATATGAGGATTTTGAAGTTTTGAAAAAATGTTGAAAAAATTGCCTATTTAGGTATAAGTTTAACTCTTTTAGGAAATCTTGGCGTCCCTAAAATGGTTAGACATCACATGACTATCAAATAACTCACGATAACAAATAACTTTAGAGTACCAAATATAGTAAGAGTCACTACGGTATACAGGAAAATCTGGGCTTCGGCCCGCGTAAACCCGACTGTTCCGTACGAGTTTGGAAAGATATACAACCGCTGGCGTCGAAACTGCTTGTGTCGGGAGTTACAGATACAGTCAAATTTGATGCGTTTAATCGAAGAATGAGGGGCAAAATGTCTGCAGCCAGTGAAATTCGACGTATAAATGTCGCTACAACGAGGCAACCAACGAAGTCAACACAAAACACCCATGTCCCTGTCCACCTTGACGCAGTAAATTCGCCTGAAAACTGTCAATTTCAAATAAAGAAAGTATGGGTGGAGATTTAAGAGTCTACTGTAATAGGCACCTGGGTAAATTTCAAGCTATAGGATCGTCTCGAAAACTACGTTTTTGAGTGTACAGTGGTTGTTTGGTGCCTGGGCAGGTGTACTTGCGGGCTACGTGTTGACCTTGTTGGAACGTTATCAATCTCATCCGTCAACATTCGCCTTCCGATTGCTGCCGAAAACTCATGTCCATGATCGTTTTTCGAATCTAGTCGGGGGAACCTTGCCATAAGGCCAACCAGTTGGCGAAGATACTTTGACATTTGGAAATTTTTTAGAAACTTCATGAACCGCGAAAATACACTTCAACTTTAGCATTCATACTTCGTTTTGGCGTGAACACGAAACCACCCATAGCAAGCAATAAGTGGCTCGGAATGACGTCAGAGTTCGCAATGGATCCAACAATAGCAGCAGGAAGCAAAGAAACTGTAGAAACTTCGGGTTGGAAAGTCACCTGGGAGATGGATAATAAAATGCAAAATTCAGCATCAAGAAAAGGAAGCGTAATATCCTAATCCAAAAGAATCAGTACACGCAAGTGAGAGCGTCTATCAAGCCACATTATAGGGCCCTCGGGATGTCTCAAAATGGGTACGAATCAGACCCCGGGTCGTTCGATCTTCGACGATTGCCCATGCCGCAGGAGAAGAAAAAACGGCGTCGTATATACAAACCGATGAACAAAGCTTTCCGCGAGCCACATGATCATGAGTAAGCTCCAGGCAATATATAAACCCTAACTGCGAACATAACGTATACTAAATAGATAAATATCCCGTTATATGTAGATCGTTCATGGAGAGCCACAAACGAGCTGAAGACACAATACGGGGGAGAACCAGTGCTGAAGAAGTGCGATTCAATGACAGAATTCTAGAGAGTTCAGTCTTCCCGCGACGAATAGAGTCTAGTAGCGTTGCACGAAGTATATCAGAATTTCAAGAGACCACTTCGCTGTGAAACATTCGGATCATAACCTGCCTCACGTGCGGCCGGTTAGAAAGTCAACAGGGCATGGAGCTACTGCACACCGCGGACGCTCGCATACGAGCGATTTTCAAAATTACAGACCTCTACCAATGCGCTATAGATGCCGCCACAAGCTCGAGAAGGTGCTATGCAGACTACTTTGCAGCTATAGATCACGGGCGGATCCCCGATTTCAGCAAGCTCAACGGTTTTAATGTAGGGTGCCCTTGCGACTCTTCGTCAGCTGTTCCTTTGTATTTGCAGAATTTGATAGAAGTCGAGGAGACGTTGATCGCGCGGTATCGCCCGTACGGCCAGATTCGGAAGTTTATCCCAAAAGACGGCAATTCTTTTGCCACATACAGAGGAATGGGAGGCCATATCGTCGTCCTTCCGCTCAACACGCAGAGCGTTGTTAATATCCTCCCGGATCCCAGATTGGACTGGGACGAATTGATTAAGGTCATATGGGTCTCAGAAAACCAGCTCCGCAACTACGAGCCCCTGAAACCATATCTCACAGTTCGAAAGGCCGCCGTACGACAAGCACTCATAGGGCTCAAGAGGGATAATCCCGTTTACCAGGACATTGAGATCAACGAAGAGATATTAAACTCATGGCCCGATGAATTCATCCCAGAAATAATAACACGATCGATGACATGGGTGACTGACGTCAAGAAGGAGCGTGCAGAACGTGATTCGTATGTCCAGAGCTCCAAAACCCCGATGATAACCCCAAAACTCCGTTCATCGGCACTCATCTTCCGGTACCCGGGGAAGAAGGAATTGAGGACGAAGATTCGCCTGCCTTCTCAGGCTCCGTAATCGAAGATGTCGACCAGATATCCGGCGCCCACGCTGAAGCTATTATCGCAGAGTTGGAGCGTTTAACGACAAGCGGGGGACCTCCAAATGCCGAAACTAGGCCTAGCACAGCGCAAAACACACAAGATGTAGGTTCGAAACTAGCCACTCGAGGCAGAGCACAAGACCACTCTCGTGACTACATTCGGTACATGCATCCTCATGTCCCTCAAAGCGAATACACGGAAAGCAGCTTTTTCACAGGCACGTACCCTACGCTCTTCGGCTTCGTCCTCTACTAGCCAACGAACAAGTGGACGGAATTTAAGACCTTCGGGAAAGACGAAGGAAGCTGAAGACTTTATAAGAAAAGGCCGTGCCCGATTTACCGAAGGGGTTGAATAGGTTCGGGTTCTTGGCAGCCCCGGACAACTTGCTGCTGGGGTTTTTTAAGGGTGGCTAAGTTATAATCGTTCGTTCAATCCGTTCAATATACTGCAACATAACCAACTGATCAATTCAATCCGTTCAAATGCAACCGATCCATTCGATCTATCTAAATACAATCAATTTTTTCAATTTGTTTACTGCCGGCCAGGGGCCGGCATCACGGAAGTGATGAGCTTGAAGAAAGCCAGTAGATTGGTATACTTTTTGTATTTATGGCCATAGAATTGGCTGAATTATAATGAATAATATATTATTTCTTTTATTTGTTGAAGGGTGGCCGGAACCAGGGGTCCATATTCATATACTTTGACTTATGTAACGTTGCCTTCACAAACTCCTTTATCTGTTAATTACTATACCGCAATGGACACAGTACTCAACTGGCGTGCGAACCAATTTTGGCCCTTTTTTCAACCCTGTTAACATGCAACCGTCACCAGCAGAATCAGTTGGGTTGATCATTGCGAAGCCGTGCTGTCGATGTGTTGTTGTTGTGATAGTGCACCTTCGAAGTCAGGGATATAAAACAAGGAGGGGCCTCCGGCCCGCATAAACCCGACTGTTCCGTACGAGTTTTTAAATATATGCAACCGCTGTCGTCGAAATCTGCTTGTATCGGGAGTGCGCAGATATAGTCAAAATTGATGCGTTCATTCGGAGAACGAGGGACAAAATGTCTGCAGCCAGTGTGCCAGTGAAATTCGGCGTACAAATGTGGCAAGGTCGCCGCAACGTGGCAAACAACAAGTTCTGCACTTGTCTCTGTCCGCCTTGACGTAGTTGAATTCGCTTGAAACCATGGAGATTTAAGAGTCCAGTATAATAGGTAGCTGGGTAAATTTCAAGCTACAGAATCGTCTTCAAAACTATGTTTTTGAGTGGACAGTGGTTGTTTTGTGCCTTGTACTTGCAGGCTCCGTGTTGACCTTGTTGGAACGTTATTCATGTCATCCCCGTCGACATCTGATTGCTGCC
The DNA here is from genome assembly GCA_036971295.1 of Dactylellina cionopaga. Taxonomy (NCBI): domain Eukaryota; kingdom Fungi; phylum Ascomycota; class Orbiliomycetes; order Orbiliales; family Orbiliaceae; genus Dactylellina; species Dactylellina cionopaga. The sequence goes on from JAJTTY010000012.1 coordinate 95,775, forward strand.
GAAAACGCACGTTCATGATCGTTTTTCGAATGGACTAATCGGGGGAACCTTGCCATAAGGCCAACCAGCTAGCGAAGATACCTTGACAGTTGGAAATCTTTTATAAACTTCATGAACGGCGAAAATACACTTTAACGAAGTGTGAATGCCTCAGAAACATGGCATCCCGGAGTACGAGATGGCAGCAGATCGAGAGCCATGAAAACAAGCAGATTCGCCCAGGTTTGGTGGAGTAATGATAAAATTAATGTTATGGGGTTGTAGATGGTTGACGCGTAAATTGAAATTTTTGGTGTTGTCGTACGCAAACTTTTTGTCTAGTACTATATTCCGAATGGGTTGGACTGCCTGGCGCTAAGCCTGTACTGCAATCAAGCCTGACTTGACAATTGTCAACAATATTTCTGCATCGCCAAGAACTAACTACCTTGTAATGCTTCTATATCGCCAAGCCATGCGACCAACTACCAAATCTAGAGGCTTTGGACCTACTGTGCGCGGCTTCAAGCTCTGTGTCGGCAATTGGATCGCTGCGCCATCCGGAATTCAGGTCATTCTTTGCGATTTATCATCAACGCATCTGATTCTTTCCCGCGGAGAAATTTAGAAATTCAACATCCTCGGAAGCTCCACGACACTCGCACAAGCGACTCTTCTTAGACGCTAATTATAAGATTCGGCCGCCGATCCCAAGGTGCGATCGGGACTGGCGTTCCGCCGAAAGATAACAAACAGCACAACAAAAAATCGTCGTAAATCGGTGTTTTGTACGGAACGTGACATGCGACCGGGGACAGAGCCTAATGATTCCACAAAATTGCCGGGATAGTAGATGCAACGGCTCTCTTCTACTTTCCCTCTTGAACTTCTTCTTGTCAATATACCGTAAAGATTAGCGAATTATTATATAATATAACACGGAACACGCGTGCGAGCGTCAAAAAAACTGTGTATGAATTTAACACGGTAGCAAATAAGTCATAGTAGCAAAGATATAGAGGTATATCGACAGCAAGGGGCTGCTTCTATTACCAAAATACAGCGCAACACACAAATTTTAAGAGGTTGGCCTGGTCGAATTTATAAGCATTGTCACCAAAAATGAGGGGTCCGCGCGCGACGCCTGGTTCACATGGCCCAGTATTATATTATTCAACATACCAAGGGACACAGGTGCAAAAAGTGCCGTGGCTATTAAATATAACACGTTAGCAAATATATCACGGCTACTAAATAATTCGCTAATCTTTACGGTATATGCTTTTTGAATTTTGAAAACACACCAAAAAAGTGCCAAGTCCCATCCAAATTCTCGATTTTGGATTTTCGTGTCCCGACTACTTGTCCCGACTACTTGTTGTTGTCCATTATGTCAAATCGGCGTTTTTCGCTTATGAGGCCCCAATGTTGTTGTGGTTCACTTCCCTGTAGTTACCTAGTTTTAGTTTCAGAGTGACGACGAGAGTGATTACGATAGCGTCAATAAAAATTTTTATTTTTTTGGGTTTTTTGTTATCCAGCTTCTGCGGGTGTCTAGCTTCTCCGTAAAACACGTTATTGTCGAAGCTGGTTTGCGGGTGCAGTGCAACCTTCACAGCAGTGATCATATTTCCGTCTGAAAAGCACTTGACCCATAATCGTTTGATATTGCTTTTGGCTTCAACTTACCGCAATGGTAAAGCCGCGAAGAACTGGCTGGCCGGTTGCGTAAGGCAGGTGTCTGTCAAACATAAAAGGATAGTCATCCTCTTTTATTATTCGGGATGAACTTTAGTCACATCTCCATTCATTGTTCTTTCTTTAAACCAGCTCTCTCTATCAATTTCTTACTGTGTGGGGCAGTACGGCCAAAGACATTCTTTTTAAATATTTCGTTCATTCATTAGAAATTCAGTAGTCTCTCTTGCACTTTATTTGATTCTTCCACTCACTCTCAATATCGTTCAAAATGAAGTTCACGGCACTTTATTTCGCCGTGGTAATCAGCGCTCAGCTCGCCTATGCTACCCCCAGACCAGATGAATATGGTGGATATGGTGATGCAGAGCCAGTGGCAAAGACAAAGACGAAGAGTGAGTCTTGAAGAATTCTAGCAACCTTTTTTTATTGATCATACAAGCTGACCTTTTGAAGCTGTCACTGTCACCAAGGAGGTGACTAAGGAAGCTACACCCATCGTCAAGACGGTTCCCACGACCGTGGTCTCGACGAAGATTGAAACCGTCACCGGCCCGGCTAAGACCGTCACGGACACAAAGACAGTTGAGGAAACGAAGACTGTCAAAGGTCCTACCACCACCGTTACCACGACCAAGGTCAACACCGTCACTGGCCCAGCCGAGACCGTCACCGAGACAGCTGAAGCTAAGACGATCACCAATACCAAAACAATCCAGGGAGAGGCTGTCACCAAGACCATGTCGCCAGTCACTATCACTAAAACCCCTGAAGCTAAAACGGTCACTGCCGAAGCTGTCACCGTCACTAAGACAGCTGAAGCTAAGACGGTCACAAACACCAAGACAATTGAAGGACAGGCCATCACCAAGACTGCCCCAGCTGTCACTATTACTAAGACTGCTGAAGCTAAGACGATCACTGCTGAAGCTGAAACGATCACCGCTGAAGCTAAAACGATCACCAAGGCTTCCGAGCCTAAAACGACCACCATCACCGTCACAGTCACAGCGAAGAAGCCCAAGCCAACCGCTGATGCTGGTGGTTACGCCGGTGGTTACAGGCGAGTCAGATGGTAAACGCATTCTCTTTCCAAGAACTAGCCAGTCCACTCCGGCTATCCAAATGAGCCAGACCTGAACTACCCTATCTGCCTAGAATATCTGTTTCGTTTCGCTTCGATCCCTCCCTTGGCATAACACTTCTCTTTCCCACACCTAGCCAATGGCGATACATCACTTTCCCCAACCCTGCGTTACCCACAGTCTCTACTGAGTAATGAGATCCCCAGTCTGTTTTGGCCTGTTTGCTGTATGTAGTTAGAAGAATGTAAAAACGAAAAAATATAGCTGCTGCAAATAGTCTGGGTGCCATGAGAGTGGCCACTTGACTATAGGAACTTTTTTTTAAGATCAGCAAAGTCTAACAATTACTCGTATACAATGTGTTGTAGAACGTTGTAGTTTTGCTCGGTTGCGCATTACTTTGACTGAAAGAGTAATTGCCTATTTGGGACATCCTTCGGAACAAAATACTTCATCTCCAGGTATTTAGCCTCGAATCACCTGCGCGCGAACAGCCGTCAGAACGGTACAATCGCGCGTAGTTGAGACCACACTAGACAAGTTAAACTCTGCTTAAATGCTGGATATCAGCTGAGAAAAACCTTTTTGGGGTAAGCATCGCGATGGTGGTAAGATGCCAGCTATTCATTAGGTATTGCTGGATCTAGTATGTCTTGAGCATTCGCGCGCTTTGGTGGGTTTTATATACAGTGAGAAATTTAGTAGGGAGCTCCATAGGGTTATGGTAAGACAGGATTGAATCTCGTGATTGGTCAGCCACAGCTACGATTGTGGCTACGATTGTATGGCTGGACAGCTCATTCTGTCACAATAATTTAGGGAATTCATCGGGGTCCCCAAAAATCTTACGGGGTCCCCCAACACACAAAAAACCACTCTGAACCACAACACAATCAAATAACATAGAACATAGGCCAGCGAGCCTCCCAAGCCAGCGAGCCCCTATGTTTTATGCCAGAACACAACCATAAAGGATTGAAATGGCAAAAAAAAAGTTAATATCATTGAATACAGTAGTTTATAATTGAATATTAAAAAATATTTAGAGATATTGTAAATTTACGAGCAGAATCATCCAGAATCGATGTTTTCATATTGTACAACACGACGATGCTATCGCCAAAAAAGAAATCATAAAAATTATATTTTCGAATACATGTATTCCTGGTGTATCCCTGTATAACTTTTATATATATAACTTTGCTATAATGCCAACAGTGGTGGTGTTATCGACGTGTAAATCTAGGTGGGAACCCGGGTATGTCAAGGTTTCGCGTGTTTTATGGGGTTAATCGATAATGGAATCAGCTGAAAGTTGAATATGGTGGAATAATATGTATATACGAGGTACTGTGAAGGTTGTAGCTAATTTCGTTCAAGGGTGGTGTAAATATCGTCAATGTTATCGGTTGTCGGGTGGTTGTTTTGGTGAAGTTTTAGTTGTGGTGAAATTATTGTTACCCCAAGCTACCACCCAAAAATCATGTGTTATCTGCCCAAAATATAGGTTTTGAATGACCTCTGCTCGTAGATTTACAATATCTTTAAATATTTTTTAAACATTCAATTATAAAATATTACATTCAATGGTATTACCCTTTTTTTTTGCCATTTCAATCCTTTATGGTTGTGTTCTGGCATAAAACATAGGGGCTCGCTGGCTTGGGAGGCTCGCTGGCCTATGTTCTACGTTAAATCAATTGTTTCAACGTCTCCACCACCACCAATCCTTCACCGCCCTCATTGTACCTTCACCACCTTCGTTGTAAAGCTGCGATATCGTCACCGCGATGCCCCTAGAGTCTCCAGATCCGCAGGGCTTTGAATCCTCTGATGCTCTTGTCAGCTTCTGTCGTTCATTTGCCCTCCGACAGGGTTACGGAGTTGTTGTCGGACCTGGGAGCGACAAGAAGAAGGGGAGAATCAATCTCCGGTATGACAGATCTCGAGATCCGAACAAATCGAACAAATCGCAGCGTGACCTAGCTTCTACTGTTCGAATTCGTTATACCTCAAGCAAGCACTGCAATTGTCCCTTTCAAGTCCTCGGGAAGCGCATTATCGTCAACGATACCGAATGTTGGCGACTTACGGTCATTGTTGCAGAGCATAATCACGAAGCAACGGAGGCTACCTCGATGGGCGCACATACCAGCCATCGAATTCAGTCAATTACACCTGCGGACAACCAGCTTCTAGAAACTCTCCAGGCCTCTGGAGCTACAGCAAAACAGCAATTTACTGCGATTCGAGAGCAGAACCCGAACTCCCTTGCCATCATACAAGATATCTACAACAGGAACCAATGTGCTACCCAAGCTAAACTCGCTGGCAAGAGCCATATTGAATACGCCGTTGATTACTTGAAGAAGGCTTCAGCTATCGAGTAAAGGTTGACGGTGATGGCAGGGGTTCTCATCTCTTTTTTGCTCACCCAGAAGCAGTCGACCTAGCTCGATTGTACCCTACTGTCTTTGTCAGCGACTACACTTACAAGACAAATAAGTATAAGCTTCCTCTCTTTCACACAGTCGGGATGACTCCATTCAACAAGACCTTTACAGCCCCCCACTGTTTCATATCTCGAGAAGCAGCTCCGGATTATATTTGGACTCTCCAGGCGCAAAAGGCAGTATGGGGATTTGTGCCATCTGTTATTGCTACTGATTGCGATGAAGCGCTTCTAAAGGCGCTCGAAGATGTCTTCCCTGAGGCCAAGAGTATAATCTGCATCTGGCATATTCAGAAGAACATCTTGGCCAAAGCTTCGGAGATCTTCGCGAAGAGGATAAGATGCAGAACTTCATTAATGACTTCAATCAAATGATGTATCAATCTACGAAGGAGGACTTTGATGCCTCCTGGAGTACTATGTTATCGAAATGGAGTGAAAATGACCGAGAAGGTCAAGATATGATTACCTATATCACTAACTAATGGATTCCTCATGAAAAGCGATGGGCAACCTATGAAACCTGCCAATATCCTCATCTGGGAAATGCCAGTACTTCTCGAGGGGGGGGGGGGCCACGAAGTCCTCAAAAGACAGCTTGATACTGCTGCAAGTGATATCCCCACCTTTATCGAGAAGACCATACGCCTCCTACAAAGGCAACTTCATGAATATCGAATACAGCGAGATCGTCATCATCACGGCCGGGAACCACAAGACCCTTACCAGTCTCTTAACCTTCTTCTTCTTCTCACTATTATCTTTATCACTAGATTTTTAGGAGCCATGTTTAAGAGCTTGAACGAAGGGTATTACGATTTAGGAAAATTGGTGAATGATAAGGGAAAGCGAAAAATCATGGTCAGCAAAAGTGGGAGATGCTACCTTATTCGAAAACATAGCCGGGAACACCAGAAATCATTAAAAAAGAGTGGACAGAACTTACGGGAGTACAACAAGACGAATTACGAGGCTTCTTGTTCGAGCTATGTTCTGATGATGTATTGCGGTGTGCACCTGATTGGTTACCAGAACGTCTCTTCAAGACGTATATTGCGCAACGCCATAATAATTCGAAAAGGAAAGCTCAAAGAAGGGCTAATAGGGAACAAGAACACATCGGTGGAGGGCAGATCAGTGGGGATGGTTGTTGAATCATTCACCGTTGAAATTGAGTGAACTCGGCTGAACCTAAGCGAATCGGGATAAATACGGGTATTCATAGCGAAACCGGGGCGAAATCGTCTAGAGTTCGGATATGTTGTAAACCTGAGTGTATATAAGGGCGATTCGAGTTTGACGGATTTCGTGAAGTGCTTGTGGAGATATCGTTGTTGGTTGACACCCAACCAATTTGGTTCATGATTGGTACAGAGGCAACCAAATCATGCACCAGGGCATACCAGCTGCACACCCAAAAGTGGCTCGCCAGCCAGTGAGGGACGTTATTGCTCGCAGGCCGGTGATGTAGTGGTGGTTGTATTGGTTGTGATGAACGCGTCAAATTTTTAATTTTAATTTCTTTTGTTGTTGAGTGGAGACTTTTGTCCTAGTCAGTACCTATTCCGGCAAATGGAATGCACTGTTTCCATAATGTGCAAGGTTTCGCACGGTAAATCCCAGGATCCGACTCCTATATATGTCTGCCTCGTCCTTTGAAATAGTTAGTTACCCTGCTATACTTATACCTACAATATACAATAATTTACGTGGAATTTTTCTAGCGTAAGAACCTTCTAAATTAAAAAATGAACTTCCGTGAGAGTTCCATCTACAACCTCCGCTTTCAATATTCGTAGAGAAGTTTGGCTTCAAATAGAAATTTTTCTACCGTTAGCGTCTCAGTCACTCTTTTTATTATTATTGCTCGACGCATATCATAACCCTTTTCATTGATTCGGATTATTCACAAAATAAATACATTAGTACACCTTTATACAAATCGTTTTTGATTTCTTTTGCATTTCTGTATGCAAATATACATACTGACGCCAGTTAGTGGTTTCTATAATACGTAGCATCCCTTCATATAAATTCTTATACGTCGGCTTTAGTCAGTCTAATAGGTCTTGACGCTTGAATATTGAAAGCAACAAGATCTATAACAGCTTTCATCATATCAACAAACCTCCCAACATGGTGAATATGAAGGCGTATACAGAAATGGATTCTGTCAGAAAACAGCTAGAGGCCTTCCGATTTCCTTCTCCGATACCAACTATCAGGTCTCACAAGATATGCTCAGGTCAACACTTGGAGCCGTACCTTCCGTCTCCAAGAAGCTTGTCTCCAAGTCCATCGTCTAGGACATACCTCGATTCGAACTTTGTCGATTCAGCATATGCGTCTCCCTCACTAGAGGAGGCTCCTCTCAGTCCCGGCGCCAGAGCAATGACACTGCAGGACAACTATCAGCTGAAATCAATTGTTCGCAAATACGAAGTAGAAGAAACCCAAGGCGAAGATGAACCAAGGAGCTTCTGGGAAGACGGTAGCAACGATGAGGAAGACGAGGACTACGACTTCGTGGACGAGGCATATTTAAGTGAAGAAGAAGACCCAAAGGTTGCCAGCATGGCTGTGGTTTGAAGTTTGGTCACCCTCCCATATCGCTATCTGATACCATAGTACGAAGGCTTGTTAAATAAATATAGAATAATTCTTGGCGTTCTAAGTACCTGTCGGGTGAGTGGGCCCCGGAGATTTGAAGGATTCCCGGTAAAATCAATCTTCCCCGGTGGTATCATCTATGGTGCCTTCTTTATATTCATTGCCACCGTTTAGTTGAATCACCTGCTGGATAGGACTAATTCGTTCAATCCAGCGCTGGATTCGTGCCAAACTTAATACCTTTTATTCAGCGCATTATGCAGTCTTTATATTTTTGCGATTAGTTGATGCCCTATATTTGATAACTCACCGCTTAATATAATACCTATTAGTATCGCTTGATTATATTTAAATCTAAACAATTACCAGGCTATAGTAACTGAATAATGGTATGGAGATTCAAGTTGTATACCTATATTGATTTGATTGTGGTAATGTAACAGAGCTTCAGCAACATAATGAACTCAAGAAAGAAATCCAGAAGGCCGGAGGACCCATGCGAATGGTAGTGGGTGACACCCAGGCTATATTGTGGTGTCAAAATGAATCGTTGTGTGTTCAAGTAGATGGCTGCAGACCGGGAAGGGCAGGATCTCAGAGGTTACGGAGTGGTGCGAGTGAATGCAGTAGATTTAATGATAATATATCGAACTAAGAGCCAATCCCCTCGTTCTCTAAGGGTCTATATATATACGAGAAATAGCGAGTGCCTGCGGGCGGTGGCGGCCGCCGTCGTAGACGTCGGCAGGGCAGCTCGGGATGTGTTGACCCTGTTGTATTATGCTGCGTACAGCTGTGCTGTAAGGTGTGACAAAAATATATATAAATTATAGCTTCCTGTATCCTCTCTTCCTTCTCCGGATCGATCCTCGTTGGCATTTTTTTATTTTTACGTCCCGCCTGTGGTATCTTACTTTGTAGCTAACGTACAACTCACAACCCAACTAGTACCTCCCGGGGCATCTAATAAATATAGGGAATTGATAAATTCGAACCCCCCCAAATATAATGTCTAAATCCCCAACAACAACACAAAGTCATAATCATGTAACCCAGCACCACCACAACACATCAACACATCCCATACAAATCGTGTTCGCGAACTTATGTATGAGTAGAGCAGCCTGTTTCAACTTTGAAGCCAGTGATAATGGACCGAGCCATGATCCACAAAATATAGGCGAGCTAGTAAGGGAAAGTTTTGGCTTACAAGACCAATGCGAGCTCACCAACTTCAACCTGCATAAGCAGACAAGTACCAACCATATTCGATTAAAATTGGCGTCGTTAAGGATCGATGGTTTAGTTATCCTTTCTGGAGAGCCTTCCATCAAGCCAAGGCTGCAATATCCTGATTGTCTGCCTATGCAGGAGTCAGCCACCTTTCCAAACGAGGACTTTGATGGATTGCAATTTGGTGATTGCAATTTAATTATGCATCGGGTTGTCGTGCGCCAAATATAAAATGGAAACCCCTGGCTTTCGCTGAGAAGCAAGATTTTGGTTAGATCAGATTGATCTGTGCGACATTTATTCTCTTCTAGCAGCAGTTGAATAGAAAAGCCTTGAAATATATTGAATAAAGAAGCTTCTTCCTTGTACTCTCCTCCTTACATTCTCCTCTTGATATCTTTCTTTCTATATTTAGATTTGCCTTAAGATTGACCTACTGTATTGCAGATATATGTAGACCATATTTCTTCCTTTATAAGTTATATTTACTAGCAAGAAAGCCAACCTGCTGTATAGAAATTAAAAAATCAAGTCACTAACCAGGTGAAGAAAACGGGAGGCATATTGATTCATTTATGACAGAAGGGTTTAAGAGATGCTAGCTGGGAATGAGTTCCTGGAATACACTATATTCTCTGATAATCTGCATAGGACTACGAAACAGGCTGTAAAAGACACTTGGAGTGTTAGAAATATTTGCATTTCGTATGTCGACATGGAGGTGATCAAAGAATGATGGAATGCCGAGCCATTATGCCCATTCGTTCGCTGCCTAGCATTACCTTTCCCGGCTATTCTTTCCCAAATACTCACTTTGGTCCGAGCTATTTTTACTTAGGAGTCTCAGATATCAAGCGGATGCGGAGCATATCTCGGCTCGAATTTCTGTCCCGAGCCTAGAGGGCTGTGCTACCCTAGTATTCGCATAACAATGTTCATCCTCCTACGATTGCATGCTCTTTTCGACTGGTAAGCGTTGTTTATGTTCCCTTTGAATCAGCTAACAGTATATTTGTTTCTCATAAGCCTGTTCGAGTTCTACAGATTTCCCCTAATTTCTATCAGGGTGTCTGCCTACACATTCCAGACGAACTCCTCTCAACAGGCGAACTCCTCTCAATTATTGGAGGATGAATATAGGAGTGAATCTAGTTGACAAGACTTTGGGAGGCAGGCTTGCGATGAAAAACTTCGGGAATGTGTATTAGAGGTTGGGTTCAATGATCGGAAACCGATACCGACATTTGTAGTTTTCCCCATGTGACTCATTCCAGGGCGGCTGTGTTTTCGCAAATTTCCTTCTTTATATGGAATAATTCTGTAACTCTAGTTATCACCAAACAATATAATGGCTGCAGTTATCGGAGTAAATTTGAACGAAATATCCAACCAGTATTAATCGCTGCTGCTTCTTAGTGGGTAGCTGTCCCTTTCTTGCAAATTTTGGGCTTAGGATAAAAAACTCGAGTAAAATTCTATATTACGAAGCTAGATTATATAATTTCGTCAAAAATTACACGCAGGATAGCTTTCCTTTTCACTTCTACAAATAGAAACATAGGCTTCTCTTTAGACCAATGCTAATTCTTTCTTTACTTTTAATAGACTGTCTCAACACCGAATCATGCCAGAAGTACATGGTATCCGTTGAGAACTCCTCTAGTATCAGGCTACACAACGTGAACACCAAGGGTTCAGAGAATATACTCACGGTGGATGGGCAGGCTGTAGGTAGTGAGTCGAGGGTGGTGGAAGGCAGAGGAGTATAATGTTATGAGTCCGTTAGAAATCGATTAACTGAGGTGTGATATGGGAGCCATAGCCGTCCAGAATAAGAAGGCGAGAGCTCTCGGGAGGTGCGATCTTAGCCGACGTCGGCTCGAAGCAATGCTCTAACCAAGTCCGGGAAACGTGTTCATTTGTGACTCCTTTGTTGCTAATCTCCCAGAGCTACTCCCTAACTTCATAATCCCGGTGCCAGTCCAGAATGTGAGCTTCCCGGCATATATAACAAGACGGTGACAATATTTCCCGGTTGTCGATATACATTCAACCATAGTCACGTTCTCCCAGTTTCCGTCATGAATCTGCACAACCCTACGTTAACCTTGATTCGGTAGTCGGCTATTTTGGCATGTATTCCATGTTGGCCTGTACTGTATTTTGAACTTTGATGTAGTTTGGCCTTTGGCCTCTTTTGGCCTCTAACTTATTTTAGCCTCTTCAATATTTGGACTGCTATTTTCGTCGATATCCTATTTTGGTTATTATCTATTTAGCCTGTGCCTTATCTTAGCACATGCCTTGGTTATAACGGCCACCACAGGATAAGTACAGGCCTCCATAGGACAACAGACCTCCACAGGATAAGTACATGCCCTCCACAGGACAGGTCTACGCAGGATAAAGCTGATAGGTCTACGTAGGACAGGTCTACCGCACAGGATAGGTCTATGCATGACAGATCTACGCAGGGCCCATCCAGAGTAGGTCTACACAGACACCAATTCCATACAGAACAGTTTGTAGATACGGGTTGCCGCACAATAAGTAAGTATGTCTAATCAGGGTGCCGCCCTTTTAGGGAAGTACGGTTTGGGTTTTGAGGTAACCGATGATTCGACACTATGGGGAAGCGTCGTCTAATCAGGGTGCCGTTCTTTTTTGGTTCGTGCACTGTAGAGTTGTAGAAGTTAGCGAAACCTACGAAACTTTGGACGCCTCTGAGGTCCCTTGGTGGTTTCCATTCTGTCAAAGTCTTGATTTTCGCGGGGCCATGCGTATCCCGTTTTTCCCTACCAGATATCCTAAGAATTCCGCTTCTTCTTGGAAGAACTCACATTTGTTTCGTTTTCTAAACAGGCCTGCTCAAAAGTTTGCGGCATGCAAGATTTCAACAACAAGTTAGGACGGGTAAGTGACGGAATCTCCCATAACTGCTCACAGGACATACGACAAGACCTCCCAAACAATATATTAATACTCCAGCCTCGCACGGCGGTTGATAGAGTGGTCAACAGACCAACGATATTTCAAATAAGCAAATTTTAAGACTGTTGATCCTTGGTTCTGGTTCAAGCTAGGCCGAAAATGGAGCAGCTGAAAGCTGCCGAGACCAAGGGTCATGGTTACACGACGACCCACCTCCATATTAAAAACGTGGAGCCGGTCGGATCAGCGAAGGGATCTCCCTGCCACAGCAAGAAAACTATATCGACAAAATGCACTTCAGATATATCCTGACGCTTTCCTACCTGTCAATCGGTTCTGCGGTCGCCCAGACAGGTTCGGTAACCATAACTGATCTCGACTCATATCAAAGCGCTCGGGTATGCCTCCAGGGTTGCGTTTACACAAGCCCCTACATTTACGGCCTTGTTGACGGAATTGCTTGCAGCCCAGCGGTAGGGTCTGGCGCCCTGAATAACTGTTACTGCCGCGGCGACCTACGCTCCTCTGCGACATCATACTTGTCAAAGTGTGTTGAGCCCCGTTGCAATTCCGCCCAAGTAGATGTCGACCAGGCCATCAGCATTTACGATGAATACTGCGCTGCTGCAGGGGGTTCCGGGCCGACAAGCAGTATTGCGGATGAACCTTCTTCAACAGCAATTACTATTACGCCGTCGAACGAATCGACGGAGTCACCGCTCGAGTCAACAGAATCACGACCCGAGTCAACAGAGTCACAACCCGAACCGACACAGACACCCCGCGAGTCGACACCCCCCGAATCGCCTACCCCAGCATCTTCGAACAGAGATGCCCCAAGCCCCGCGACAGTAACGGTATATTCGCCTAGCAGGACGGTTGGTGGAGCGGCTAGTGAATCGACTGGTGGATTGACCAGTGCAGGGCAGGGAGGTGGTGGCGGAGGACTCCACAAGGGTTACGTTATCGCCATCGTAATCAGCGTTCTGGCAGTTCTTCTGATTGTTGCGATCCTGCTGAGAAAGAAAATCATGGGCCTCTTCAAGCCACATGGGCAATCTGGAGAAGGGAATACTCAGTTTAGCCAATTCGGCGGCATTGAACATACAAATTCTAAGGTATAAAGGGATCTCAATTCTGCTATATCAACTACCACTAGTATTTTATATAATGTTGATATGCTGAAAACTTGTTACTACCTACGATTACGAATTATAGCGCTCCATACTTATTAAGTCATGAAATTGAGTTGGAAAATAGTAGTATAATGTATGTTACCTGACAACCTATTCTTTATTCCTTATTGTTTAAGCTTTTTTATATCCAGCATATTTTCAATACCTTTGAATTTATTTGAGTAAGGTGAATAGCGGAGATGCAAGCTCTTGACTTGTATGATGGCAGTGGGCTATCTGAAGCTTTACTTCACTGCCCACATTGGTAGCTTGAGTGTCCGTAATTTCCGTCACGATAACCGAACGTTAATAGCTGCAGTTAACAGTAGCGTAAGTCACTGGCCTGCGAACAAGACCACCAATGCGAGCACCACACCAATTGGGATGGAGTAGTGGTTTATCATTCAGTAACAGCAGTAGTACTGATAGCGGTCTTGGGAGGTATATTGATGGTAGTAGCAATGATGGACATTATGGTGGTGGTGATAGTAGTAATATTATTACTAGGACGGTGGGTTTTTTCACTGCCAGGATGCCGGGATTTTACTGGTAACACCGCACTAATTATTTGTTTGCTCGATTGCCTTACTTAACGTATTCTACCGGGAAGTGAAACACACGGGGAAGCAAAACAAGAACAACAACAATATGAGCTTCACCACCAGAAAAACGCGTTGATCTGGAACATGTTCACAACGTGATATCACAACCAAACCATCCAAATACAATAAATATAGTCTTAATCCTTCAGTATTACTAGCAGGCATCCATTTTATCTAATTTTTAAGTCGATCTGACCATTATCCATCGTATAAAGTCCATCCTAATATTTGTTACTGTACAAACAAATTTATATATAGTTCTGGTGAATTTAGTAAATGATTAAACTGTTGTTTATTCGGATTCAATGAAAAAAATGTTGGCAATCGTTTAAATACATGTTTTAGTGACTATTTCGCATGTTAGATCGATGGTAATAGTGGTGGTGGTGGTGGTGCTGCAGCTGATGGTAAAATTTGTTTAAGAATGATGTTGATGGTTGAGATTGTGTGGTGAAGCATAGTCAAAATCTTGGTTTGTTTATTCTGTTCCACTTTCCGATGTGTTTCACTTCCCAGTAGAATACGTTAGTTATAGGAAAATGTTAAATCTGCCCCTTTTCGCTATTTCTGCACCCCTCAACAGCTTTCGGCGCTTGCTTTGCAGGTCATTGGCCTGGCGAAGTACCGAGATCTCGGCTTCAAGCAGTGCCGCCTTGTGCATTATAAACTGTGTTCCTTTATGGATTTGGTCTACAGCCATCAATAATGAGGTCGGGGAGCTAGTCTGATGATTGGCTATGTGCTTTTTGATAAGCTCTGTTTGTAGGGCAGCTTCTGAAGGATTCTTTGGTGTTTTTGCAGTCCATTGCGAGGCCGTCACAGGGCGAGAGTTTGGGGGTGAGGGTGTACATTGAAGCTGCACATCTATCTTTGAGAGTACCCTCTCTGGGTCATATGGTACAAGGCCAGCTCCAGCAAAGCCCCCTCGTATCACCTTTTCGGTCATGGAGGCGGAGAATGCCTTCCGAAATGCACAGAGGGACTCGACCTTGTCAATATGGGTGATGTACATTCGTACTAAGCTTTCGACTTGGCGGCCATACTCTCGCTTTAATGGTGCGAAGCACCCAACGTCTAGCGGCTGGAGAATATGGGAGGCACGATTTTGTGCTTTCGGCAATAGACTTCGAAGTCGGTTGAATGGTGGCTCTCATGGTCGTCGAGAACCAAAAAGCGATAAAGGCCTTTGGTGCGAGGTGCCGTATATCGATCGAAATGCTCGATCCACCGTACACCCATCTGATTGTTCGTCCAGCCATTCTTAGTAGTTGCGAGTACCCAGTCATCTGGCAAACCAGACTCCGTATACCAATGTTCTAGGTGGTGTTGGCCCGCTAGGACAATAAACGGTGGTATTGCCCAGTCTTGAGCATTGACGCCTGCGATGACCGTCGCCCATTCTCGATTGCCAGGCTGTGCTAGTTTGACCCTGCCACGGTATTCAGCACCTGTGACGACTGTAGTGCTGGAGATTATACCCATGGCAAAGCCTGTTTCATCGAAGTTATAAACATCATCATCCAAAATGCCATATTTTGCCTTGATAGATTGCACAAGCTCGAACCACTTGCCAATGGCATTCGCATCCTCACACTTTGCTCGCTGGTATTCGTGCTTGGTTATCAAGGCTGTCCGAAGCTCTGGGCGGCGCCTGGCAAAGTTTGAAGGCCAGCATTTACCGACTTCCTCTACGTCGTTATCGCCTGCACGTGCGCGCAATAGTTGGTTCGCCATATCCGCTACATGTTGCAGCCGGGGATGAAAAGATCGCGCAGCCAGGTCAAGGATAAACTCTACGATAACCATCTCTTCCAAGTCTGTCAACTTGCGCGAATTGGCTATGGTCTCGGATCGCGCTAACACGCCTTCGCGTCGACGGGCGATCGTTGTTCGAGGGACCTTATAAATTTTGGAAGCGGCCAGAACACTCAATTTTTCATTATTTGCGAGCGCCTGAATAGCGAGAGTGACCCTAGATTCAAGTGGAAGCAAAGACATTGTGCTGTTATGGAGTAATTTGATGCTGAAAGTAGAAGGTACGCGTCGATGAAAATTTGTTGCCCACTCGCTTATGTTGCCCGCTCGCTTATATATAGATTACAGTATTCTCGATTCAAACGTCGAGGAGTCTTCCTATCCTGTTTTCGGACACAATCGTTTAAATCTCCCTATAAATGCGAATACACGGGAGCTCTGAGAAGGCGATAACGGAACGACTGATTACGATGATATCGATCGAACACTTCAACGGTGGAAAGCTCAGCACGCTAGCTTTGTTCTCATGTATGTATCAGGAAATAAACTTTTGATGCGGTTTCCTCGAAGGTCTCGGAGTCCATGAGTCGTAAGATTGACCATCTTAGACACGACCCTTTTTGTGTCGGCGAGGAGGCGGGAGGGGCATCAGGCCACTGTTTGGCTGCTGAGTGTGTTGTTTTCTTTCGCCTTTGAGTAGCCGATGAGATCAAGATCAGCTTTCGTCTAACCGATCTGGTTAAAACCCCGAGCCGTCCCGCAGATCAAGATATGCGAGATTCGGAGAATTGTGGCGACAAAACTGCCTTGTCTGAGACATGAAGAATGGAACATAGCCGTAAGCTACTTTGAGATATAAAATCACGCCCCAACGTGACTGACGTGCAACATGCAGAGCCTAGACTCGGCTATGCAAAGAGACCTAATGCTTCACATCAAGTAGGACTATGCGTGAGAACGCCAGCGCTAAACTTGATCCATTAAGATCAGCAATCAATCACATTGCATGCAGCATTCCGACGAATTCATATGAGTGCACCCGAGTTGTTGTACAGGGTATCTCTCGTTCTGGTTTCGCCCGTTGTCAGGATCCCTTGATAAAATAGCGTCAAAAATATGGAGATATTACAGTCCAATGATATCCAATAGATCAATAGACGCAACCTGCAAGCGTAGGATTTCAGCTGGATTGGGGCCAATTACCTTAACTTCTCCCCGTGCTGCATGATCTGCAGAGCTAGGAACCCACCTCGGCGGAGGTCGGGATTTTGCCTTGCCATTTGCTCCGAGAGCTGACGAGATATGGTAGTCGCTCAAGAGGTGTTGACGTGATATGGGGGCTCGATGGTATATAGTAAGGACATAAGCCCATCCCCTCTTCTGTTGAGAAGACTGATCAAATTGCAAAAAACAATCAATCTTGCAGGATAATCCAATAAATCGCTTTCTATTACCCTTTCTAAAGAAATTGAAGAATAAAAGCCACAATGGGTATCGATTACCAACTGGAGTCTGAGACTATCAACACGGACGTCCTCGTCGTTGGTTCAGGACCAATCGGTGCAACCTATGCTAGAAAGCTAGTCGATGCAGGACACAATGTCCTCATGGTTGACGTTGGCTCTCAGTAAGTTTTCAATCCGTTGAAATTTAAACATATATATGCTCAAATATATACCATGTTTTATCGAAAGATGTTCAAAAGTTAACACTATATTTCCAACAGGGAGACTGAAATCCCCGGAGAACACAAGAAGAATGCTACCGATATCTCGATGAATGAGTTCAGTGAGATTGTCAAGGAAGAATGCGCCCCCTTATCACCAGAATCGGCAACTCTTCCTGCTGCCGCTGCCGCCCGCTCAGTTGGCGGCATGGGCGGCTATTGGACTTGCGCAACGCCATCTCCACACCCAACCCTTGAGCGTCCAAAGCTTTTCACCGAGGCTCAATGGAACCGTCTTATCGCCGAAGCTCAAGGGTTGATCAATACCACATTCACTGAGTTCGATGACTCTGTCCGTCACAACCTCGCCAAGAATCTCCTACAGAGCGCTTTCAAAGACGAACGAGCCTTCTCCTCCATCCCACTCGCATGCAAGAACGTTGACGGAAAGATCGTTTGGTCTTCCGCATCCACTGTTCTTGATAAAACCGTCAAGCACCAGAATTTCACTCTCCTTCCACAGCATATCTGTAAAAGGCTAAACAAGAATGGCTCTACTGTCATTTCAGCTGAGATCTATGTCCTTTCCACCCAGACAACAAAGATTGTGAAGGCGAAGCAGTATGCTATCTGTGCCGGTGCAGTCCTCACTCCACAGATTCTCTACAACTCAGACATGAAGGATGGTCTACCGGCTCTCGGAGCGTACCTTACGGACAGAATTTTGACATTCTGCCAGGTCACTTTGAGCCAAGAGGCCGTAAAAGATGCTGAGATCCCAAAGAATGACAAGGAGGTGCAGCTCCTGCAGGGCGTAACAGAGGAAAAGCCATGGCAGACTATGGTGAGTTGGCAATATCCGCTCATTGTTTCCTTCTCGAAGGAGTTGAAATATCATTCCCACTAACGGCGTACGAACTGTTCAGATCCACCGCGACGCCTTCCAATATGGCCGAACCCCGGAAGGTGTAGACGAGAAACTCGTTGTCGATGTCCGCTCCATGACCTCCATGGAACCAAAGGCGGCGAACCGTGTCGAGTTTTCGGCCGTTAATAAGGACGAATACGGGATGCCAAAGGTAATAATGTACGTTTTATGCAAAGATGATAGTTAACATAGGAACCATATTCTAGCCGTCGTTTTATGTCCGGCCCACAAACGCTGATTTGAAGCGTGGTGCAAAGATGATGCAAGAGTACGTCCTTTCTGCCCCCTAGCTCTTCTAATAAACCAAAGATACCCTGTTAATATCTTAAGTCACAGCATGGAAACCATCGCCACAAAGCTTGGTTCCTTCGTTACCAAACCCCGGATCATGCCTCCTGGAACTGCACACCACCTCTCCGTAAGTTTCCCGGATCTCTCCACCAATAACTGAGATTTACCACCACCTGAAAAAGAAACACCCCGCTAACAACATCAAATAGGGAACGACCCGCGCCGGCACATCCCCAACCGACTCCGTAGTCGACGGGAACTCCAAAGTCTGGGGTGTTGATAACCTCTACTTGGGCGGATGCGGTGTTATTAACACCCCAATGGCGTGTAACCCCACGCTGACAGCAATGTGTTTTGCCATTGCAGGAGCAGAGAAAGTTGATGCTGCTTTGAGAGCTTGAGCGTCTACAATATATCATGTCAAGGACAATTTCTGAGATCAATCGAGAGTGTCATTCGGGCTTGAAGGCGCCTGCCCTTGTGTTCGTCACTAGGTGGATCTAGAATTATAACTTACTGGATAGCTAGATGAACTGAATTCAAACAAACGGCTTACATGATTAATAATATACTGAGTTACTTGTAAATTCACCCATCCAGAGCCACCTAGAAGGTAGATGTGCATTGCTAGAATGTAGGTATTGCGAATTCTTTTACCGGACCAAGGCATTGGTATCAGTCGATCATCAATTCTAAATTATTGTAGCCCTTGCGTCAAATATTACATCAGAGGAATATACGAATTTTGAGAAACGCCTTACTCAGACAAAATGTAACAAAACAATGGGAACGCCCGCTAATCGTAATGCTTGTCTACTATATCGGAAGTAATCCCGAAAAAACACCCACTTGTGCGTCTCGGAGAAAATTCCTGTCTAATAGGACAACCAACAAGATCCTCACTTCTTCCCTTTCTCCTTTTTCTTGCCACCGCTACCCGCCGGCGCAGCCCCAACCTTCACATTCCCCTGCTTATCCACATAAGCCCCAAGCCCTGCCGCCTCGAAGGCTTCCTGATTAATCACCTCCTCGCCTCTAAGTCCCTCAGTATCTTCTGATTCTCCATGTTGCCTTCCATAATGTTCCTGATGCACAGTGTCGCATGCTGCTGGATATCTATACAGTTCGCAAAAGACACCTCAAGTTAGCCTACCAATCCCTGACTTGAAAACCACCTTGATCCTTCGAAGCAAGAGAAGATACTGAAAAAGCGGATGAAGAAGGAAAGACTTACAAGGATTCTCCTCATCGACCCCAAAACACCCAAGAACCGCCAAACCCCACCACACCGCCTAATCTCATCCTGAGTCTCCTTACTATTATAAACCAGCAAGCTGATCAACTGCACAATTGTCCGCTTAATCAGCGGTCACTAAACTCCACAGGATCATTACACTCCATCCCCGCTCCATCATCCTCATCCTCCAGCTGCCCCTCCACACCAATCGATAATCCGCCAGCACCAGCAGCTGCAGAAGAAGAGGAAACCATAGACCCCTTCCTCCCCTCCCGATCTTTTAATCCTGTCCGCGGCACATACTATATAAAGCACTTGAGCACCTCCACCAATTTCTCCATGCACTTCGTTTCCCTCAAGTACACCCGTCCCATGCTCTGCTCTGCGAACAACATCAACAACTCCGGTAGCTGTACCAACCCTTCGTAATGCAGCTCCACGTCATAAATCGTTATCCCGCGATGCTGGTAATACTCCGCCCGTCTTCCGTCGGTATCTCCGTGATCTCGAGCACTCTTTCCGTGGGGTTCTGTTTCCCTTGCCTAAAACTCTCTACCAGAATTTGTATTGCAGCAATGTAGCCTGATAATATATGCAGGTTCTGATGGGTTTTAATTAACCGGATCTCGGCATCTTCCTCTGACCTGAAATTTGGGTGCCCAAGAAAGACCGATCTCGATAATCGAGTGCGCGGAATGCATAATCCGATCCAACGGTTTGGTATCTTTGTTTCACGGACTTGGGTCGATGCCGTCCACGGTTTACTTATCACTTGATAGTATTCTGCACTTAAGAGAATTTTATTTTAAATGTGGTATGATTTAGACATAATCCCAGCCTTGGCTCCGCGGTTCCTTCCTGTGGTTACAGGGCATGTGCTAGATTAGGTATTGATATATCGGCAACCTAGACACTTTAGACACGAACTCAAGCACGAATCTCAAGCTACTTCTACTTCGGTCTCATTTTTAAGATGAATCATTGGATGCCTCAGTAAGTTTGCCTTGCGCTGCGCGGAATGGGGAGGAGCTTTCGACGTTGTGCGTAAGAAACGCATGGTAAAATTGCAATGTTTGGTATATCCACGTACAGTCTGACAGCACGGATGCACGGGTATTCATTGTAGAGAGCTCTTCAATCGTATATAACAGTATCGTGTTTTGAGTATGATTATACCGGGCGAAAATATAATCTTGAATCAAGTCGATTTCGGTCTACCCGAACGCATTTGTGTTGGTAGCACACAAGGAATCGAGGCGAGGTATGCCATTGCCTACAGGCCGTGGCGTCGTATCGTAACGTAAGCTCATTTGTGACACAATCAGGCAATGCTTAGACCTTTGTGCGAAGCTCGTCAACATGGTTGAGCATGTGAAGTTGAATTGAAGGTTCGTAATTTGTACATTTTCGCAATCACCATGGCGTAGAGGTGTGCTGAATAATACTTTGAATTTATCAACCTCGGCATCCAGCTCCAGGCCTCTCACCTAGCTGTAAAATTTGGCATCCCATTTCCCTGCTGTGCCTACCACCTTTCAATGTATCCTAAGGAATGCTAGGACCATATTTATAATATCTATCGATTACCTTCAATCATTACATCTATAAGCATTGTATTGTTTCATAAACAATTTTCTCACCCGCCTGCAGTAGATGCTTCTTTCTTATCAGTCATGCACTGCCTCTCCGAACCGCTCGCAGTAAGCAGCACAACCGAGAAACAACGGGAAGCTTGCTTGTCGAACCGAACGAGATGAGTAAACCGCCTATATAGTCCCCCCAGTGTACTCTGTATTATTAAGACCGCGGAGAATATCCTTAATAACGGATATCATGTTCGCATGAATCGATGTTCAACCGAGGCATATCCGTTACTGGAACCCATCCTTTTACGGAAGTAGTTAAATCTCTACATACCAAGAGCAAATTAAAATTGAGACGAAATGACGTGGGAGACGACCGTGATCATGAACAATCTATCTATAGTACCGTGATCACCTGTCAACCCCAGCTCCCATTGGTTCTAGGTTCATTAGTCCACCGCATGGTGGGGGATAAACTCTTTAATATAGCGCCTGCTGCTGACTTGGGCCTGCTAACAGCTGCGGCGGGCGAGAGTTTGGGGGAACTGTGTTGCGAAACGGTGCCTTGCATAAACTTGAAACCACATCATCACCAAAATGGAACAAGTCGATGGAGAAGTATATTTTTCTGCGAAGGCACATTGAGCCATGCCCAAGAAAGAAAATCTTGCAGACTTTCAAACGGGGTTTGCTCAGCGGATAGGGTAGGAACTACTGTCATCCTGTGATTGAACCCCCCGGAATCTTCGAAGGGGGGGCTCTGAGAGAAAATTCTTCACTATAATCGAGGTTAAGCGCCACAGATAATGGCAAGTGTAGACGACGAAGGGGGAAACTTCGAAGCATCACCTGTATGTTTCCGGCGATGTAGGTGGGATCTGTCAATATGTCTTCAAAGTCCGTGCGGACGCATAAGCTTAAAGCCCCCGAAACGTGATGATAGCACCTGTAGATAAGTACCTCCGTGAAATGTATAAGCTTGTTTTCCAAGTTAAGCTGTATTATCCCCTCGTCATCTCAATTCGCTACGAAATCGCCTGATTTGAGACTCGGAGGTACAGGTTATAGTGCCAACGAGGTTCAAATTTCGACGATGCAAAACCAATTCGCTTTGGAGTGATCACTGTGGCCGTGGGAACGTCCGTTCCCTTGAAAATGCTGAGCGTTGCCTATTTAAATTCACGGATACGAAGAACAAGCCTAAATGGCCAAGTTGCCAGAGATTTTTCAGATCTACGGGTAAGTTTGGTGATCTTATATTGGTGATCGATCGTTCTCAAACATGAGGCCGGACCCGGCACAGTATACTTTATTAGGTTCGTCCATGGATCCAACCCCCTGAGTAGTCCGGGTCGGTTGAGGCGTAAGAAATCGCTGGGCCTTCCGAGCCCCGACGGCAAGGATCATCATGACTGCAACCTTTGACGCCTCGCCCAAAAAAACTCCCGGTCGCTGCCCGCAGAATTACAATTGGAAATACCCCCAAGCAAAGGCGGGAAGATATCTTTGATCTCTCAGGTTACAGCTTTGTCAAGTAAAGAACCTGGGTATGCTACTAAAATGGAACAACAGGGGTGGCGGACCTGTCATGGTGAATGCAAGACACCAACGCCTCCTTCTTCTAGGCGAGGAGGTATCATGCAAGACCCTGAACCGCTCCAATCTGATGTCTTCCTCCTCACGCCTGTGCCTCAAAGCGGGTGGGCCAATGTCAGGAGTTTTTTTTTGTTTTTTTTTTTGCTGCAGGTCTAGAATGGTACCTGAAAAAAGTACAGGGTGCAGAGAACCCTACCTCGGGGGTGTTGTTGAGGTTTTGGGGTCTGCATGATGCATATCATCTAAAATATTGGGACATTGCGGCCTTGGGTGAACTGTTAGATCATAGTATCATGCGAAGTTTGTACTTTTCTGCAACTTGACCAGAAAACTTGCAAATTCGTAAGCCCTTGCAGTTCTTCTCCTTCGCCTTTCTTCTTCTTTTCTTTCTTCTAATCGATTTTCGGAGAATTCTTGGATGGGGGTTTTCTTCGAAACATTTATACTGGCTTTCCGCCCACAATCGTGCACAGGATCGTCTTTTTGGACCCTCTCCACAATTTCAAGTGCAAACTTTTAGAGTTCTGTCTTTCGGAGACGGAAATATTCTCCCACCGGCTTGATATTTGTATATACCTTCCTTTCACCCTGTCTTTGCCAGTTGCGTCTCTGCCACTCTTTACTTTTCCCTCCAGCACGGTTTCGAAGAAAGACCTCTACATAAGCGATCCTCAAAGCGACAAACACCAACCCATCCAAGTAAAGCACGCATCTGAACGATGCCCTCCGTTGCAGTACCGCTTGGATAGTACCATTCAGTCTCAATCTGGAGTAAATTCGACATATAAGCCACTTTGAAACCTTAGGATCCAGGTTCTGAAGCAACCAGAACCAAAAATTCTGCCATTCTTCTTCCAACCTTTAAATACGGCAGCATCCGCTTTGTCTCAACGTTGGATTTTTTAGACTTTTGGTTAAAAAAGTACTCGGCTGCATACGTCTTCTCTTACTTCTAGACCTGGGATTTCTGCTTAATCGACAAGCACGTCTTGTTAGAGATCTGGTTGGAATGCATTATTAATCATGTTCCACGGTATGAAACAGGAAAGGCTCTTTGGGAGGAGGAAGGCGGAGATATCCAACAGCGACAACACAAGAGAGAAACGACCACTCCGACTCGAATTCAGCCTCGACAGGAGGTTACACCGCTCCCTTCTGCAACCTCTTTAAACGATGGTGGAGGCTTGGTGTTTCCAGGGTCCATAATCGCGGACTCGACAACTACCTATACAAATCCTGGATTCATAATAATGCGGCAATGGGTCACTGTCACTGAATCCGGTTCAACTGTCGTCAGAAATCAGATTACAGTTGTCGATATTCCAGCTTCACAGACTCCTCAACCAGCGGGCGTCACCGCGTCTGATGAGGACTTCAACGCCACTGCGCTTCTAACGTATATTGCGCCTCCTACATCATCTAGCATGTTGTCCACAATAACTGTTAAAACACCGGCACCTACGCCCACAACTCGAGCAACCTCGAGTACTCCTACTGGATCCTCTCAGGACAGCAACTCAAATCAATCGTTCAGTCCGATATTGATCTCTGTTGTCATTCTCGTAATCGCCTTAGGAGGCCTCCTATCGGCAGCTAATTTTATTCTGTATCGAAGGTCAAAGAAACGACAATACAAGGAATCCAAACCGAAGGACCAGGAGAATCTCAAGCGGGAGAAGACCTCGAAGAATGGCGTAGTACAGCCCTTCGAAATGTCAGAGAGCAACATCCGACGAACCGATTCACAACTTCCGCCCCCGCCTGCGGTATCCCCGTCTACCGAAAGGCCAGAATCTGCTTTAACACGAAAGCCGAGTGCACTCCTGCCTTCCCCTACCCAAACTTTCCGGCCCCGCCAAGTATACCAACAAGAAGTCCACGAAGACCACCAATGTCACCCATGTCATTGTACCATCTATAAACCCAGAGCCCGTACCGGTCCCTCCTCTCAATTTCAGTAAACGTTCGAAACCTTCAACCCCGATTAGCGAATTTGCAGTCTCTCATTTACGAGTAGACACTAGCAGTAAAAGTCCACAACTGCCACTGGAAACACACCGTTTCATACAAAAATCCCCTTCCACGCCATCACCGGCTTCGCGACACAAAAGTTTTGTAAGTATGGAGTCTGCTATCGACCCGGACCTCAGCTTCACCGTCCACGGATCAAGGCTATCGACACAGCTCGGCGAAGGGGTGCCCGAGGTTACCACAGTTTCACATACTGGGGGATTATGACTTTGCGAGGATACCGCATAGTGCAAGGAAAAGCGTACATGGCTCGCCTAGTATGATGAGTCCTAGACTAAGCCCTCTTGGAGAGAACTCGATGTGGGAAGAGGCTTTGATGAATGTGGGCTTTGACTCGAGGACTCCGACAGATGGTGGCGGAAGTGTCAAGGATTAAAGGAATCCTAGGGACCTTGTTTTTGATACAAATACATTGCTAATTGTATATGAGGGATTTGGTTTTGTATGTTTGGGAAAGGCGTTTTCAGGATCATCATTTGGTAAAAGGAATGGTTGTACAGGTTATCCCCCATCCTGCCAAAATGGCTGCCACTCCATTACAAAATAACCCTTGTACGCACCAGTCCCGAATTGGAATAAATAAACATCGCCACGCAAACCGTGCATCATTAATTTTGCGTTGTGCAACACAATTTTTATTATCAGAGACTCTCCACGATCAAAAGACATCTTTTCCGTACACTGCATTCATCAGGGCTTCTTTTTGGGATCCATTGATCTTCACCATCGTCACTCAATTCGGAGACATCTTCCTTTTCTTCACGAGCACTTCTTTCGTTGAGATATTCACGCCAAACACGGCGTATTTCATCGTCACGCTCATCAAGGATCTCAAGCTTGTTACCTGGTTTACGTTGCACTTTTTGCGATATTGACGATAAGTCCGCAGCGGTGTGAAAGTATCGAAGTATCTGCTGGAAGCGTGACCTTGGCATATAATCTGCGACCTGGGGTACCCGTGTCGTCGACTTCCAGCACATATCTGGTGACGGTATGCCGATGAAGGCTATATAGAGAATAATACCGACCCATGTTAGCATCTCCCACCGCGTGACACCTTTCCATTGACGCGCAGCGCTAGATTTGGACTCAGTACTCTTTGAAATGGCATATTTATTCGTCTCCGTGACAATAATGTCAAGCACCTCGTCGGTAAACAGGTTCCGGAAGTAATAAATCGATGCAGAGGGCTCCCCGAGATCATGGGTTTGACTGAATTCGTGGAATGGAAGGCTATCCGGCCAGTCAATTAGTTCGCATCGTCGCGGGTTGATGCAATTGGGCGTGTTTTGGTGCTGTAGTGGCGGTATGTAGTCGTCCGGCAACGGTGCAATCAGTTCCGGCGGGACAATCTCGACATTTTGTCGGTTTACGGGAATATCTACCGGCATTTTGACGATCTGCCTTTGTAGGCGCGTTTTTGCATGCTCACGTAAATAAAATAACCAAAATAAAATTTATATTACCAAGAAGGTTTGTTCTGATGCTATTACTGCTTTTGTCACGCTAGTGTACTTGGCTTCAGGGATTATTTTGCAATGTGGGGTGGAGCCATTTTGGCAGGATAGGGGTACGGGGGTGACAAAAATAATGTTCCAACACAATTAACAGAAGCAAACCTGTGAATACATCTGCCCAAACAAAAAATTACCGCCATTCATTCAACAGCATAGCTTTTAAAGCGCTTTCATAACTTGAAGTTAACTCAAGTATATGATTTAGTCTGCTCACAAATCTCCGCTCGTATTTTGTTTGAAAATTGGTGGTTTTCGGGCGGATTTACTTTGTGTCGTTAGTACTGGAAAGTACCTGCTTAATTTGTGTTGCTGCGTTGGAACGTCATTTTTGTCACCCCCGTAGTATTGTAGGGTAAGGGGATACAAACGAGAAAAGAGTTGCTGCACAGAAAGAATAAGACCAACTATTGAGCGTAAGAGTTGAAGGTCCTGATTCGGGTGCTGTCTTGGTTTGGCCGCCTTTTGGTTTTCTTCCAACCATAGCAAATCCTGGATGTCGCCGACCATCATTCTCAATGCACCTTCGGCTTCTCGGGTTTCTGCTTTTAATTCATCATGCAGTTGTAGGTTTGGTACAATTACCAAATTATTAAGTAACGTGTTGTTGGGGGAAGTGGGACATCGGCAGAGGCGGGACACGTCGAAACACAAAAAATCGGTATTCATTAACGGTAAATACATCAAAATTCATTCTTCAGCGGTATCGTAAGCACCGCTATCATAATCGCTCTCAGGATCGCTCTCAACTAAATTAACTGGCTTCTTTTGGCGCCGCTGCTTTTGGTTACGCTCTGCTTCCTTCGCATCTAGCTCGATAGCCTTGTCACCCCACAGAAATTCAACCTCATCGCCATTTAGGACAGGAGCCGTGGTCAACCTGGCCTACCAGCTCTCTTACGTGAGATGTTGGCAGTACGAAATTGGGTTGCAGCCTCTTGTAATATTGCATTTTCACTCATGAACCGCTCTGTAACCTTTCCAAGCTTGTGGATACTAGCGATAGTTGGCGAACTAAGTATATGGCCGGCTTTAGAGAGCAAGGTTTCAATGGTTTCTTGTACTGAATGTGGGTGCTTTGGCGTAGATGGTTCAGCTGGCAGTGATTCTGGCAGTTCTGGCTCACTAGCCTGCCTAGATTGTAGCTTGGAGAGTACTTTGTCAGGATTGTAAGGTACCAGCCCAGTTCCAAGCCATGCTGCCTTAACCAATTCAATTGAAATTGTATTGGTTCGAGCTTGTACCAATAGTTTAATGAATAATTGTTTGTCGATGCCGGTGATACCATTGCGCATAGCATTGTCGACGGCATTGCGGTACTGCTTGCTGTATACTGAATTGAAACCAACATCTAGAGGCTGCAGCCGGTGGGTGCTGTGAGGCGGCAGGCAGAGAGCGACAATGCGATTGCGTACACAATATGAAATGAATTCGGCAGTGATGTGGCTTTCATGGCCATCGAGGATTAGCATGCGCCATTGGTTCTCACGCAAGCCATTGCTAGTGAATCGATCGAATAGTCGCCCCAACCACCGAACCCCCAGGTCGCTGTCTGACCAGCCGCTTGGTGACGTTGCAAATAGCCAATCCTTAGCATCCTCAATGGTTTCGGGAGTAAACCAATTAAACTGGTGGTATTTGCCCTTGAATATGACGAATGGGGGCAAGGTTCTACCCCGGGCGCTAATACACTCATAGAGGTATGAACGTACCCTGGTCTGCTTAACATCGGTCTCTGGAATATTTTGTTCCTTCCAATCCTGGATGATGGGTCCCATAAAGTGATCAACTCGTACAATATGATGAGTGTCAATTGTGGAACTTTCTGTGTCGACGAAGGTTCGAGAGGGCCGAGAATTGTCGTCCGCAGCCTTCAACTCCACAAGCAAATGCTGTTTTTCAGGAAAAGAAAAGGTTAATCACCACAAAATAATCTTCTTGTGGGGTCTGTGAGAGAATATTTTCGGAAACGTACGTTTTTCACCTGTGTGGCTGTACATGTGGGTTTGCAAGGAAGATGGACGGGTGAATCTCTTATCGCAAACCCTGCATTTGTGTTTCTTCGTCATATTCGACTGGAGCCGACCGTTGGACTGCCCCATCACCGCAGCTTGGCCGGTCTGGTGGTTCAAAATCTGGCTGTGAATTATGCCCATCGGACGGGGCAAGTTTGGACAAGCAGCGTTGTATATATCCGAGATGGAAATGATATCGGTTCCCGCGGAATCCATAGAACTCGAGTAATACGGGTAGCAGCTGATCGACGTAATTGACGAGCTAGTCGGTCGGGGGTAGTAGCTGCCAGAATACGCCGAGCCTAATGTCCGTTGGCTGGGCAGAATGAAATGGGTGACTGTCCGATTCAAGGCGAGCATTCCATGAGCAGGGTCGAGATTGTCAGCAGTATGATAGGAGCCGCTGCTGACGCCTGGTCTAGAGGAATCTGCCAAAGATATGCGCCCTCGCTGTAAAGGTTCCGAAGGTGAATCCACGATCGATGAAGCAGTGTGAGACATCAGCGAAGGGTGGTGTAATCTTTGGTCATCGGTGAGGGAGGATGGGAGGTGGGATAAATTATTCTTCTTGGAGCTCTGGTCGTAAGAAGAACCATATCCTTTCATCCCATAGTTCGGTCGAGCGGTCGGCAAAGCAGTCAACGGCTGATCAGAATATGTTGCAGGAAAACCGGCATTGGGCAAGAAATCTGTTGGATAAATGTTCTGTGAGGGCAATGCTCTTGATGTTGGCATGTTCAATACCAGCTATCCGAAGGATTTGGGCACACTGTTCTGGCGGATAGATTGCTTGAAAGTTAGGTCGTTCTGCGAACCTATCCCCGTTGAAATTGTTGTTGTAGCTCAACTCGCAATAAAAAATAGCTGAACAAGTCTGATGGCTTAAATGTCTTAAAGCACGGATGGCGGAAAGGCTGAATACCCGAACCAAGCTGCCAAAGCAGGAATAGCGATATTAGGTTCACAATTCAGGCACTGTTTTCCCGTGGGTGCCACTGGCTTAGTTGAACTGCATGCATTGGATTTGGATTCTTTCCGCGAAATTTAGGGCTCTTTGGTTAAGATATTGGCTTTAGTTGGTTGAGAGTTATGAGTATCGACGATCTCCCTGATCTATACGTTTTGGTTGCGAAAGGCGGGTAAGGCAAGACCTGGGAAGGTACTTCGCAAGACCCAGATCGATTTTCACTCAGAAAACCTCCTCCTAGTTTCCTGACAAGAACGATCTTTTGTTAGGGAAAGCAGTTGGAAAAACTGGACCTCGATCGAATTGTTTCCTCGGAGGAGTGTTAATCTTTGATTTTATATGATCGACAGTTATTCCTGCCCTGTGCGTTCTAGCTTAGAGGTCGGTTCGGGTGGAAGATCGGATCACAACACGCCCAAATATTTTGGCGCAGTTTCTCACAATTTCCGAGCGAAGTGTTGAAAAAACACAATGCTAAATTGTCAAAATGAATTTCCTTGTTTTCACCCTTGATCTTTCGATAATTTGAATATTACCAAACTAGCACGAATCGAGCCCATAGCAGAAAACTAGTACAAATCGAGCCTATAGCAAGGGTGTAGCGAAAAACGCCACTTTGTGAGGTGTGCTTTTAACATATCCCTTTTTATAGGCGATTGCTAAAACGTGACCCCAAAATTGCTAAAACGTGACCCCAAACAACACGGAAACCATGAACATGCAACACCCTATTTAAATTGCTAGCAACCATGGAAAACACGGGAACCGAGTCAAAGATCGACCTTGGGCTTCCAGACGAGGTCGTTTTCGACTCCCGGGAGGCATTGTTAGCATCTCTCCAAGCATTTGCAATCTCCCGGGGGTTCTTAGTCTCAATTGCGCCTGGCGGCGGCGGCGCTGAACGCATACGCATCAAATGCAGCTTGGGAGGCAAGGTAGACGAAAAACGACGTGCGTCATCTTCCAAACAGATCGATGCATCTTCGAAATCACGGTCCCGTCCTTCAAGATTGATATTAATTGTCCTTTTTTGCTTGTGGGACGACGTCATAAAGCGGACGGAAGATGGCACATCACTTTCACCAAACCGTACCATAATCATGAGGCATTACCTGTGGAAGATACCGGTATTGTTGCATGTTCATGGTTTCCGTGTTGTTTGGGGTCACGTTTTAGCAATTTTGGGGTCACGTTTTAGCAATCGCCTTTTTATAAGCGGCTGAAAAAAAACAATATCAAAATAGAAAAAACAATATCGGTAAAACTGTACCATTCACAGTCATGCAAAACAGCCAAGCGAGGATCACTATTCCTTTCTCAGGCGCACGTGGA
Source organism: Dactylellina cionopaga (assembly GCA_036971295.1). Classification (NCBI taxonomy): domain Eukaryota; kingdom Fungi; phylum Ascomycota; class Orbiliomycetes; order Orbiliales; family Orbiliaceae; genus Dactylellina; species Dactylellina cionopaga. Next base: position 126,455 of record JAJTTY010000012.1, read on the forward strand.
AATCATGAAAACGACTGTACATATACGTGCTCTCTAGCAAATACATTTCCCGAAACTCAAGCCCTCCGACGTTGGTCAAGCCGTGTGCTTCCGGAGTTCGTTTTTTCTCGCCGCATTTTCGCCGCAGGTGCTCGGCGGCTCGATAGCGGGTTTGGCGTTTGCGGTTCCTTCAGAAAAGCGTTGTAACACCATCGCGACCCACATTACAATGATGAGTAAGGTGGGCAGTTGTTGCACTGAGGTCGCGACAACGAAAAACCCTGGAGACTGTAGCTACCAGAAATGTGGAGCGTTAATCAGTGGTTTCTTTCCGCCTACCAAGCCTCTTCTAGGCTATACTTTTTACTTTCGAGCTGAAGTTACCAAAATAGGCTTTTGATTTGTTGGACTAGCTACAGGATAATTGGCATACTTGATAGGCTGCGCATTGCATTCAACCAGCAACCAAACCCTTAACATGGCATGCACATATTCTGAGGGTTCCGAGAAGGGACGCTGGAAAGGTGCCAGAACCTGGGACCCTGCCTCTAATAAAATTTCCGTCGTCTGACACAAGCTGAAAGAGCGTCTCCAAGAAAAAAGCCCCCATTTCTCTCCATTGAAATTATCCTAATTTGGGCCATGATCAATATTGCTGGTCCGGCACATTCCGCGGGGTCCCTATCAAAACTAGCGGGAGAAATTAGTCTTCGTGAGCAGGCAAGGCAAGGACCTGGAACCGAGTTGTGTGACGTCAGCCCAACATTCGGAACTCGGGTCTGTTAACCATTCCTGGACATGCAACTCAAGAAATTGTGCTTCGCTTGGCCCACAGTTTATCTAAGGTCGAGGATTGGCTGAAAATTCGCCTACTGAAACTTCTTGGCATCCGCGGATCGTTTCCTGCTTTTTTCTGAGACCACCCTTTTTTCAATAGATACATAGAGTCCTTTAGTACAACCTCGACTCCAACAAAACAAGACGCAATAAATGGCGATGTCTTCCTTTCCATTCGTTCACGGCATCATATCTCATCCCTCTATCAAGCTGCCGCGTTGAGCGAGCACTCTAAATTTCTACTCTTTTCCTTCAGCGCTACGAGGTCTTTGATCAAGCCGAGACCGCGCCATTCTATAGTACTAGACAAAAAGGTCAGCGCTTTAGCGGGTTTGCACACAGAATTGGTGTTTTTCGCACCTCAGAACCTCACCTATTTTCAATCAAAAGAATTCAATCCGCAGAGAATAACCACTTTTATTACATATATTTTTTCCCCAAATTTTTTTTTGATAAATATCCAGAGATTGGCACAGAATCAAAATAACTATTTAAACATTTTGTATGGAAAAATTCAATTTTCTCCTACAAAATTTAAAATTAAATATTTTGATTGCGAATATCTGTATAAGTTTGTCATAAATATTTTTGAAAAATAATATATCATAAAAGTAGATATTTTCGGTTTGAAAGATTTTTTCTCAATATTTTTTCTCAATATTTGTGCTGTTATTGTTCTACAAAATTGTCGGGTTTGTATGGGAAACTGTGATGCGCGCAGACTTTTTGTTGGGTAATATAGGTAGACTTCTTTTTTTCAGTTAGTTGACTAAAGAGACCCTTCTCACCTCCTCTCATATTTGACACGCGGCTCATTTGGAGTTTTGTTTCTTATTACTGGTCACAGAGAAGATCATCCATCCTATCAACCTGAATCTGCTCCGCGTCGCGCATATGTGCGCATACCAGTACATAGCTCGAAGACTAACGCTGCACGGCTTTCACGGTCATACACAATATCCGGTCAACAGAATATAACAAGTAGTTTTCCCGCTACCCTCTCACTCGTCAGTCAGCTGTGACACAACTATTAGCCTGCTCTGGTCACATACAAATATAACATCAATAGAACCGAGAGCAAGACTGTTTTGCTCAGGTTCTCGTTGGATAAAGGGAATTGGAAGAGTCCACTTAATACCTCTACGACGTGATATGTGGGTAGTTCCCTTGTCAAGGAAATCGAGGTACTCGATATTTGCCCGGGTTCTGGGGAGCGCATCGACTGACGCATCCCACGAGTAGCGTTTAATACAAACATCGCTTAACATCTAGGCGTATAATCACAGGGTGGCATACCATATCACCCTATATCATGATAGTAACTCTTCAGGAGGTTTAAACTTTACTCGAACTTGGAACGACCTTGTCAGGTCTCACGTTGCGCCAGGTGTGGTACCCAGACACTCTTTTCTCTCGCCGTGGAAGCCTGAATACGATGGAAAGATCGTTAAGACGGAGGACGAGGATAAGGATACGGTGGAAGACGTAGGAACATATGCACTCGTCTCTAAATTCGGAATGGGAGACCTCATCGAGTCTGCTTTGAGCCTGACAGATTGGAGAACGGCGACAAATCGGCTTCTTAGGCCTCCACTCACGAAACACGAAGACATAAGAAGCATTCAGATGCTTCCAACAATCCTCTCCGAAACTCTATCGCCACCGTTCTCTCTTCCCACTGGTTACAACAAGAGTCGGCGCCAGATGACAGAAAGGGATAGCATTCAGGCCCCCCTCCGTTGCAATGGGGAATGTCTGGTTTCTGAGATTTTAGGAGAAACTCTGCTGGCACCTCATCCGCGAGTGTCACCAAACTTGCCAGCGAGACCCACAGCTGAACATACGAGGTATACATGGATTGGCCCCTCATCCCGACTACCTACTCCCTTCTGGGTCCCCTTTGCCCATGTTCCAATATCCCAACTCAACGGGGTATCCGGTCCCTCACCCATACCACCCTCATCAATTCGTCCCAGAGAACCTCATATTGAACCGCCTCTAGATCACACCAAGACTTCTCAACCTCAGTCCCAATGCCTCCTTTTGTCCAACAGCGGAGACCACTCTCACTTTTATCGGAAAGGTGGGAATCCGAAACTTCAGAAACGGACGCGCGATGAGGCTTCTAAAAGCTCATCCAAAAAATGTTCACAAATATCCACTCCACCTTGTGTTTCATCTGAACCGAATGTTGGCTGTTCCAGAGCTGCTTATCTAACTGTCGAGTTGGATTTACAGAACGGACAGCCTGTAACAACGCCAAGATCAAAAAGTAAAGATGCCAGCCCAGGCAAGATGATCGTTTTGCAACGTGGGATACGGCTCCTGGATACCGTTAACTCGGGGGAAATGATTAGGATTATAAAACTAAGGGACGGTGATTTAATCGCAACCAGGAGCGACCGAGAGGTGGAGATTGCCATGGAGCGAAGGCAATCAAACGCTAGCCACATTATGGCACCGCCGCTGCAGAAAAAAAGGCCAGATGTGGTAAAAGCAGCGGAAAAACGAGCACACGATGAGCCCCAGGCGGAGGAATCGGTCCTATGGTCGTCCGATGCTAACCCCAAACCTCCAGCTAAGGTGAGTTATCCCGAGGAATCATTCTATATCCTACCATTATAACTATATTTGTGGCGGTAGAAAGCCAAAGTCGACTTGTATGACAAGCTCAGCGTAGAGCATATATCCAAAATCGCGGAGTTTGTGCACGAACATCATATTGTACGAGTTGATCACTTTACGGGACCCATCATCCAGGATTGGAAGGAACGAAATATTCCAGAAGCCGATGCTAAGCAGACCGGGGTAAGTTCACGCCTCTATGAGATCCATTTTATTAACTATAAATGCCATGCTGACTCCATTACCCCTAGGAGTACATTGAGGAAATCGCCGCTGATATATATGATAATGCCGCAAAACGGAAAGAAGCGTATCAGTTGTTTATGGAATTACACAACCACAGTCACAAAAGCTCACCATTGCCTTCGAACCTCAAATCTTGATTTTCCTTTTAGATCTACCTCCAAGCCTCCCCTCTGGCGGCAGCAGCATTGCTTCTTTACGCTTGTACGATGACAGAAGAATCCTTTTCGATTGCGGTTGGGCTGGCAATATTGACTGTCCTGGGAACATAATCCCAATTCCGCCTCGGTTTCTTTGCTTTGAATTACAAAGTCGTAATTTGCGTAAGCCAGCTGTGAAAATGAAAGATTGGTGTTTAGAGAGGGCTAGTATACCTACCTGTAAACCGGCTTTTTCGATATGCGTATGTTAGACACCTTTCGGCAATAGCTCAGCAGAACTAAATCCCTTGGCGTTCAGGCGCATAGTAGCTAGTACCTTTATATTTAAGGAAAATGATATTTTCACCCCCTCCCCGACAACACAATTTTGTAAACTATGTATGCCACATAAATAATGGAAGAACCACGATTGTACAACCTTGGAGCACCAAATATTGTTATTTACGGCGACGAAGCATCTCTTCTAGATGGCATCAAGAAGTGGCAATATCATGCGGATTCACAGTCTCTCACCAAGGGGAAAGTCGCCGGAAAACGTTTGCGACTTGCCTGCACACAGGGCGGCACGTACCATGCCTCCGGTTCCAAAGATTCGCGCCCCAGAGCATCTACATCGAAATCCGGATGTCCATTTCGACTTACGGCAAAGTTTCGTATCAAAACTGACAAGTGGCACGTAAACGACACGTGTCTCCTTCATAACCATGAAAAACACTCACCGGAAGATCCCGTCGGGTTTCCACAGGCGCGTCAGTTAACCAACGACCAAAAAAGCGTGGTGCATCGTCTTTCAACACAGTCGGTACCAACTAAGAAGATCCTTGCGTACCTTCGATCTGAACCCGGAGGGTCTCTCGCTATTTCAAGGGACATTGCGAACGAAATCGCCCGGGGCAAAAGAGCACAGTCTGGAGGGAAAACGCCTCTGCAATTGCTCTTCGATACCTTGACAGAAAGATTGAAGCTTGTGTTTGAAGAAAGTAATATTCACCAAAGGCGCTTGGGAGCTGGGTATTTATCATTTCAGTTTCCCATCCACGGCCTCGTAAGATCGTTCTTTATCGAGATACTTGCATGCGCATGAACCTCGTGCTTGCAAATACCTATACGTTTCACCGTCACTATCACGCCTCTTGCATTGTCACATCCTCGTGGAAAAATGCAACAAGGACTCACTTATTATTGTGTTGATGACATACACAGGCTTCATTGAACCATACAAGGCTGCGCAATACTTTGCCAATGATGCAGGCTTGCAGTGCCTTTTCTATACATGGGTGAGTTCGCGGTCGAGGGAGGGAGGGGTAATATTTGCGGCTTCACTGCAAGATTGCGCGCCACCTCGCAGTATAAAAACGGGCCCTTCTGGCTTCCATTCTCTCTCTCTCTCTCCTTCAATCAATCAATCAATCATTCAATACTTTCATACTTCCAGAGCTTCAAGAACGTCTAGATCCCTTTCCCTACATTTCCATCCACTTCCACCTTTTTATTTTTTTTCATTTTTATTTTTGACACGAACTTCATAAAATGCCTCCAGCACCACCTCCACCACCAAATTGCCCCATCTGGAATGCTATTCCAGCTAACGTCCCTGTTCTCCATCCTGTTCAGAACCCCCCTGCCTCTCCTGCTGAAGCTGCTCAATTGGTTGTCGATCGTCGTGTGACGATGGAACAGCACTCGGACTTCAAGACATTCTTTATCGCGCACAACGTACTCATCGGATCGGAGAAAGAATCATCGCTTGCTGCAATATTTACTGGTTCATTTCACGCCAAATCGCCAGTTCCCCCCTCTTTACCTTTGGCAAAATGCTATGATTCTTGCTGGTTACTCTCGTGATGATTACGCCGTTTCAACTGAGGATCAACAGACTACTGACAAAAGACAGCGCAAAGCCAAGCGCAACGCCATCGAAAGAGAATGGTATGAACGCCTTCTCCAAATTGTGAAAGAATACCTTCTCAACACTGCTAGTGGCAACGATTTCCTAATCCGTGAGACTACAGCTAGTCGACACAACGAGTTCATCAACCCAATCAACACCGATCCGGTAACTCGACTAGATTGGAAGTTCTGGTGCCAAATCAATTGTGACACCATCGGCCGACATCTCTTTGGTAAGATCCAGGATCTCTTTGTCCCAGCCTTCTGGAAATCCGACGCTACGAGGCCTTATGTGAACAAATTTGCTTGATGATTATCGGACTTGGTGCAGAACTGACCTCCCACGCTAATATGACTCACGCCCTGGCAGTTGAAGCTCAAACTATGTGCACTGACGATATGATAAAGCTGACGGTAGCAGAGTATGACTATTTCACTACCAATCTGCCATTGAATCACCTTGATCCAGCTCTGTCGTTTTCTGAGCCTGGCATTGCACGTAACTCTAACCAACTCTATGACTTTACAGATAAGACGATAAACCAGATCCCAATTGCACCTAATGGTGTAAATCTAGTGCCCGCAACTGTTACGTGGCCGTGATCTAGTTTGGTGCGTAATTCATGTATGTAGTCAAGATAATAAGATATTTTTTATTTCGGTGAAGCTCAATTTTTTGGTGTTGCGAATGCAATTTCGTCTAAAAAATTTTGGCGCAAAGGTATGTCTATATAACCCCTCGTAGGAGTAGCGTATGTTCAAATTGATACTCAAAAATTTCGCTTGATTTCTGAATACATGATGGGAGAAAATTGTGATTAAATAGACGGTGATAAAGAAGATGGTAACATGTTCGAACTGGGCAGGGGATAGGCTGTGAACCGGTAATAGTAATTTGTGCTGTTCTGTGATTTACTTGTAATTACAGCATGAGGCTCAAATATCCCATCTGATTCACTGGGATTATTTTCATAAAGAGATACTGACTTTCCAGTTGGCAGACATGACTTTAGGTTGACTTCGGATCGTATGTAGAATCGGTTTGGAGTGGGAAGATTATAAGATTAAGTCAGACCACTATATTAGGTATACGTATGCCTGTTGCGTTCTAATCCATTAACAAATGCATTGCGGCTGTCAGAAAGGATGGCGACATACGCCGCGACGTAGTGGCCTTTGTCAGAAATCTAACTTGATTACTCACTTGATTTAGGGTTCCGACCGAGGCCTTCTGCGATGAGACTAAATCTCTGAAGCCAGACTAATCACATAATCAATAACGGATGACGCGCCAGATCAAAGAACTTCCAAAAACCGTTCACGGAAACCGAAACCTATGTATGCGACGAAAGGAACGCTACCAGGGCTCGACTACTCCAGGCTGGAAAAGGAGATAAATTACTTTTTAATACACAAGACTATAAGAAATTCAAATTAACACACGAACAATATAATATCAAACCCAACCGATCAAATTGCCCTAGTTTAGCTTCAAATTTTTCCTAAGAATTTTTCATCTCCTAAAAACCGCCGTAGAGGTCGATGAGGGTGACAGCTATTGGTGGGCTTTAGGGGTTTAGACCAGCCGCTTGCAGGCCCAAGCGGGTTGCGCTTTAGTAGCCCCAGTTCTTCATCATCTCCGGGCAAATCAGGCGGGGCTAGTGGTGGTTGTGGAGTTCTTTGAACAATGACATTGCGGTATCTTCTGACAGTCGTCAAGAAGCCTATGACAATCTCGAAGATTCCGATAACAGTCATCCAGGGCATTCCGGGCCTGTAGTGATCTAAACTCGGCCAGGTTTAACGTTGAGCGGACGTTTCAAATTAACAGTAGTTGCACGGAGAACACTTACTTTTGAGCGACTGCGAGAGAGGTTGAACAACATTGCTTCATCTGTATACACAGATCAAGATTACGTTGACACCCTTCAAGATTCTTTTGACAGTCTCCCAGCGGGTCTCCCTGCGGGTCCCGGGCCTGTAGTGATCTAAACTCGGCCAGGTCCAAAGTTGAACAAACGTTTCAAATTAACAGTAGTTGCATGGAGAACACTTACTTTTGAGCGACTGCGAGAGTGGTTCCGGAAAAGATCCAGAAAAGAGATAAGAGGGTCTGAACCTTCATTATTGGAAACCGCGAATATGATAAATGTGTCGAATAATAATGCTCGATCGGATTGTACACGGCAGATACCGCTTGGCCTTGTATCTTATAATTTTACCGCTGTTGGTGTTCGGCTCTCTTAACGACTGGATGAACATTTGGAGGGATACCCCGAGGACAAACCGGTCTCTTATATACGCTCGACCGGCACCGTGTATATACATCATCCCCAACAGTCAAGAAATATTTCAAATTCTAAGACGTCCACCAGACACACTGCAACCTTGAAGTCTGATATCCTTCAGATCAAAGCGCTGCAACGTTGGCTTATTTCTCTAACTGGATTAACAATCTATTCATAGCGTCATGACCCACCCAGGGACAAGGCAAGGTTAGCCAGCTTTCCATGCCACGTTTAGTTTTAGGATATTTTCAGCATATATATTTATATTTGTATCCAACCGTCCTTGAAGTTGCCAGAGCTATTCCTTGGAACGGGTCTTCCGCCCTAGGAAACAGTTTTCGTAGACCTCCCCGTGTCGGATCGCATTTACAGTGTCCATTGAAAATAAACTGCTGTTGCCTTGTAGAGTAGATTAATATTATTTTTGGCGTTGCATTGCAGCGTTGAAGTGTTGTCATTTATTCTTGGAGTACTGTACGCAGTTTGTGGCGTGTTGCATGCGCATACAATCGCTTCTTTCGCTCATGTCAAGAGACGGGCGACGGCACATCTGCTCAAAAGGTCTTGAGAAAAAGACGGGATTAGGTAGTGCGGAAAGAGATAAGTTTGATTGTTACTTAAGATCTCTCATGGGATAAGAGGTGGTATAGTGAATTCCAATGCCTGGCTGTAAGGAAGGATAAGAGTTCCCGTCGCAATCGCGACCCCTGTTGGTGGCAAACGCCGCCAAAAAATTTGTCCCTACCCACGAAACGCACAAATGTGTTGTGCCTGACTGTAAGGAAGGATGTTGAAACCGCCGGCTGGGGCGACCCGCTTTTGGTGGCAAATAGTTAGCCAGCTAACGTTAGTAACGTAACGTATTGTTGGCAGAAGCCGGACACCGGGCCCCGCCTTCCTTTCTTGGTATGGTTCGCGTTGGTGAAGTTTTTGCCCCTGAGCTTGCCCCTTTCGTACTGGGGCTCCGTGTGTTCTCACAGCAAAGCGCTAATGCACACTTGGCATAATCTCTTTTCGTGCACTGCCACTTTTCGTGAACCTTCCACGAAACCAGCATGTTTACGTTTGCTGTACGAAATACGGCACAGCTTGCAGTGCATAGGTGGCATGGTACACTTTCATGCACCTTATTGCACGGCGCCATGTGTAATGTTCTCACCTTGCTCTGTGTCTGGTGTATGGCAGTGCATCTGTTGCATGACACGGCACAGTCGAGGTGGAATGCTGTGTTGTGTTGTGTTGTGTTGTGTTGTGTTGTGTCTTTTTTTTCTTTTCGTGCAAAGTTCTGCCTCAAGTGGGATTTCCATGGGCTGTAACCCTGCTCTTCGGCCCAACAATATGCCAGAACTTTCTTCCATCCTGCTGCACTGCACCGCATCGCACGGCAAGGGCTGAGCTACCCTATTTGGCGGTGTGCCGTGATTAATCTTTTGGGTTGAGAGCAGTGACACGCAGGCATCAGAAACCAACAGGATGCTTCTGTCTGAGCGTGGCTTCAGTGGACGAAATCTCTGTAAACTTGGACTGGGCCTCTAACCTCTCGTTAACAGAACGCGCCTATGCAAAAGGCTCGGATAGAAGAAAACAAGATGTTACAGAATTAGGACAACTCCTGGTTGATCTTGCGAGTGAGTCTTCTTTATCTTGGAGTATGGTTTGATGCTAATGTACGCATGGCATCCGAAGGGAACAGTGGTTACGAAGCACCTGACGTTTCCAGGATCATTAGCCAAAACATATGTCATTTTGTTGGACACGTAGCTTTGCCCTCAAAGCAAAATTTGTGGAAGATCAATCACAAGGAAAGGCAGCAGATCATGTCACATATCAAAAATGGGCGTATCGATGTTAAAGGAGGAGGACCACGCGAAGCCATGGGACGACCCGACCCTCCGCTGGTTATCAATCGCAGCGTGCACACTCCTACCGAAGATTCGCTCCCGCCACCTTCAGATGCACCCGGCCCACCGCGCTCCGCAGAAACTATACAGACAAGTTGTAACGTTGAAAAATCACGGAGTAAGCAATCAAAATTGGCGAGAGTGAAACAGGCGCGAAATAAAGCATTTTTGGAAAACCACGGCCTCAAGCATAAGGTCCAGATTTTTGAAAAGGAACAGGAGGATCTCCAATTCAAAATCTAACACCTCGAAAGTAAATCTTCTAGTTTCGAATTCGTCTCGGCATAATGACAGGAAATCCGGAAACAGGGCGAAAAGCATTTTAAAATCTGCACAATAATCGTCAAACTTTCTCCACATATTAATAATATGGCCATAGTTTATCAAGGCATAAATACTGCCAAATTTTAATCACGACAAAAGATATGGTGTGCCAGGTAGCTTATCAAGACGACCTCAGAAAAAGATAATTGAATTCGGTTTGCGCTTGCCTAAGTTGCCTGGGTTAGAGCTTGTCAATGAAATACTGACTTACAAGCAAGCTTGAAAGAAGCCCAAGAATACGCAGCTACGCTACCTCCAAGGCTGCTGCCGGTGGAGCAAAACAACAGCAGCAGCAAACCGCATCAAATGCGGCCAAGCAGCCACCACCACTGTCTGAAAAGACTCGTAACAACAGTGGATCGGCCTCTTCTCCAATTGCAGCATCGTTCTCGACCGGCGGTGGCAAGCGTGAGGATGAGAAACATAATTATCAGAAGCAACCCCAGCGGGATCACCGACAATCTGTTGACGAGCGAGGCGTGAAGCCTCTGCGTAAGACCGGGATGAATAGCTATGGCGGTGGCGCGGTTAAAGAAGACCGCCGAGGGGGTGCACGGAGGGAGAGGCAGTTAGATAGAGAGCGGGAGAGAGGCAGAGACCGATGGCCCGGTGACGACAACAAAAACTTCAACTTCAAGGTCTCAGATCCTCTTTTTCACCCGAAGATGCACGAAACTATTACGGGCGCGAAATCTTTGTTTTTATTTTTTATTATTGCTAAGGGCTGAATCTGATTTTCTTTGACGAGATTTATAGAAACAGAGGTCCAATTCTCCAAGCTATGATGACGTGCCCTCCAAGGCTCCTGCCTTTGCCGCACCGCCGCCTATCCGGCCCGCTAACGGCATGACTATTATGCGTGAGCATCAAAAAGTTACAGTCGTTGACGGCGGAGATGAGGAACAAAGGAAAAGAACCAACAATTACAAGGATGCTGCTACAAAATCCCAACAGAATGTCAAGAAGGAACCTTCGCCTTCACCACCACCTGTTAAGAGAGACCCACCATCTCCATCCCCTATTGTTACTATCCCTCGAGGATCGCCGACGCTTGAGCTCTTATCTCCAGGAAAAGCTCGTGCCTGCGGTGTCCTTCCTCAAGACAGATATGCTATGCCGGCTGGAGCTAAGGAAGTAGGATATTCACGCTATCGCGAGCATTACCCTCCGTATCCCATGGGCTACGCTCGTAGCCCTTATGACCCAGATTATGGATACCCACCACCACCACCACCACCTCCACCGCATGCTCGCGAACCTCGGCCTTTGCCTCCTAGAAGAGTGTACTTGGGCCCTGAAGGACGCGAGTACGCGCAAGAATATGTTCATGCGGACCCATGTCATGATCCTCACTACCCATACCCTTCTCCTCATCTTGCGGGTTCGCCGCCTCCGCCTTCCAAGGGACAAGGACCGCGATATAGGTACGAAGACGAAGAGCTACAGAGGGCTCCGCCTAGAGGGCGTTCACCGCCGCCTCAAGCATCGGGTAGAGTGCTCATCGCGCGTCCCCGACGATCTAGTAGATCGGCTTCACCGCCGAGGGAACGACCGCCGCCAGCCGAACCGGCGGAAGAATCAAGACCTGGACGACCGGTTATTAGGGCTTCGGACTTGCCTCATTATTCTGATTACCCGCCGCCGCCGCCAGCAGCGTATTCTCACCGTTCGATGATTCCTTACGAGCCGTATGGGGATTCGTACAAGCCAGTGGTTATTAGAGAGCAGGTTCCGGTTTATGTTACTCGCGTAGTTTACGTGGATTCTAGTAACCCGGAGGGTGGGGGTTATAGAGCTAGGTCTCCTGTTGGATATCATCCTGCTCATGCGCCTCCGTCTCCAATGCGTAGGTATGCTGATGACCAGAGATAATGACGAGTGAAAGAATTTACAGAGAACGAGACTACGACTACGGCCTGTACGAGTGGGAGTATGGAAGAGAGTATGCTGATGCCAGGGAGTATCTGCTGCTACCACCGCCGCCACCACATCATTATAGCCATCATCATCATCACCATTCTCATGCTGTTCCTCCTCCGCTACCGCCTTTGGCACATTGGAGGGATGGGTATGCTAGGGAGTACCCGATGGCGCCGCCGCCGAGGGATGAGGAGAGGGAGAGGGCGTTTAGAGAAGGGGGTGCGGGGCATGCGCCGCCTACGCCGAGAGATGTTGAAGATGGGAGGATGCTGTATGCTAGGGATGGGAGAGGGGCACCGTCGCAGGGGCCGGGTGGGGCGAGGTATTCTTAGGGATGCTGTCCTAGTTTTTGCCTATGTTCTTTGTATTGCTTGTGCTACGCGTGAGTTCGAGTTGTGCTAGTAGCTGCTTTTTTGTCACATCATCGGTTTCAAATCAATGCATTAACATGCTTTAGCATGGGGGTTTTTCCCTTCTTCTTCATCAACAGCATATCACGGCAAATACTTCTTTTTGTTGGGAGTGAAAAGGTATTGTATTTCCTTTTGGCTTTGAAATTCGTGTCAATATATTTTTATCAAATGATTTACGTTACATTCGAACATGAATAATCATCAAATTGGATATATGGTGAACAAAGCCCGGATCCAAAATAACGTCATCCTTATCGCATGCTCGTACCTGACTTAAGTTCGCGAATATTGCCCAAAGAAAATAGTCCTAAGGTTTTGAAATCTTACCCCAATGAAACTTTCTACCACGTAATAATGTTCGTCAGTAAATAAAACAAAGCCAATACCAGTCCCCCAATCGTTAAACTACAGCTTAGTTATCTACTTTAAAACTTTATGGACATGGAGCCAAAGCAACAATAACACAGGCTGAAAAGCACGTCCCAAAGGCCGCATTGCAAGTTAGTGCAGCTACAACGGCTACGGTGGCTCCCTATAAAAAGCTAGCCGCATCGTAACAGGCCATGGACGCCGCTCCGTTCGGGATGCCTCCTAAAGCAGCTGTGACCTTAAATAAGACCTTTTCAAATAAAACCGATGTGCTTGCTATAGACACAGCCTCCTCTGAACAGCCATGGACGACAAAAGCGCTCACAATTGCTTTAAGCTGGCACTGTGGCTTGTGCGCTGCCTGCTTGTCTTCTAGAGAGCTTGGAATTTTATAGAGACATGCATGCCCTATATCGCTATGAATTTTTGTCCGGGCGTTATACACATGCCGCCAAGATTTTGTTTGACAATGGTCGAACTGGTCGAGCTTTGTCCACGGAATAGATATGATCCCACTAAGCTTACAACTTTTCCGAATCCGACTCTGCTGCCACTTCCGTTTCTCCTGAAGCCACATCCGATACATTTTCTAAAAAATTACAATCTCCATACCGGGCGGGATATCGGGCCGATTTTAACCCTGAGGAGGACGGCGAAGAGGGGGATTATGAGGACGATGAGAGTGATGAGCCGGAGGGGGATACACGGGAGAGGGAAGCGGGTGAGAAGCCGAGGGTTTATTAGAGACTAAGTTCCTTGACATATTATTGGTGAAATGCTAGTTTCATTATTATGAAGAAAGTTGGTGTAATTCTAGCCATAGGACACCTATCATTATCCTGCTAGTGCCGCAGACCTCCATCCAAGAAATATACAGACAAAGATCGTGTTAATAAATCGGGTTGTTAACAATACAAGCAGGAACTTACTGCATCTTAATCGGTTTACTAAGCTATGACTGCTACAGCCGAAGCATAAAGTGGTATTTGGCAGAGTTCTCTCAGATGTTAGATTCTTAAGGTTTGCACTTTACATATCGGTTCTGCTCAGGGGAACCGCAACTTCTGGAGTTGCGGTTGGTGTTTCGATCAATTCTGAAGTCACAGGTTGCTCTGTTGCTGAAGCCTCTTCGCATCCGCTCCAAAAAAGAAGCCCGTGTCGCCAATTGTATAGACATATCGTGAATAGAAGGAGCCCAGCTATCGATGCGATCGTGATGCGATGAAGCCTCCTGGCAAACAGCATCGTTTCCTGAGGCGAAACTAGGCAGTGAGCTAGCAAGACGTCAACTCGATTCTCGCTAGGGAAGAGGCACACGATCATAGCCCTTAGATTTTTGACATGTAATGTCAGTTAGTATTGAGCATAGAAGTCGACGGGTTTCCGGAATCTGCGATGATTCTTGTTTGGCGAGCTTAGACGTCGCGGGGCGCGGAGCCATAGCTGTGGCGGGCTAGGAAGGGCTAAGTTAGCGGATGAGCGAAGCTACTGTAGTCCTCAGTCAGTTGGAACATCGAATCGAAGCAAAAACATTGAGCCTCGCTCGTTCGCTTCTCCCATTTTCATCATGCGGAAGAGGTGCAGCAAAGGCGTGCCAAAGCTGCGAACCCCTCGCTCCATCCACAACGCATTTAAATCCTCTAACACCTGATAAGCTTGTCTGATATTAATGTGAGACATTATATAACAGGATCAATGTGAACAAAGCTGATAAGCTTCGTTCAAACCTTGGAACCCGCCTCCAATTCTCTATCGAGCATGAAGAGCTCTCGAGCATCTGGTGTATTCATGCCTTGAAGCCGTTGGATGGCCACCACCTATTGGTCACACTACTATACAACTTTCACGCCATGAAAACATTATTGTTACCGAAGTTCTGCACAGATGTTCCTTTGTTGCGTCCCAATTTCCGCAGATGGGTGGGCGGCATTTGCGAGCCTCAGGCCCCAACAAGATTCAGGTGGCCATCAAATCTCTAGCTTTAGACAACGGCAAAGCAATTAAGGGGTTCTCTAAATGCGAAGCCTTCTCTCATCATGATTCAAGCGCATTTCGGACGCATTATTAGGGCCATGGTTGCAAATGCTTTGATAGAAAATATGTTAGTGAGTCCACCGCTCACTTTGAACCGGTATCACCTGCGGTCGGTCCAATTGGCCTCAAAGGTTATCGCCTAGTTAGAAGATGGCGCTTCAACGTTCACCCCGTCACGACGCCATACTAACTTCCGGATTTCCAACCTGGACTTGATAATATCGCAACTCGGGGTGGATCCGATCTCGGCAATCTCGCTCGTGGGGCATGTGCTCCACACCTCGGGTGATGGCGGCGCACGGGGCGCCAATATGCTTGCCGTTGATATTGCTATGACCTCGTCTCTCAGACCGTCCAAGTTTTCATGAGCTCGGGGATCTCCATCAAGAGGAGTTGACGATGGGTAATTCCGGGATATTCTGAGACTTTCTGTGATTGTAAAGTGTATATAATGTTTCCCTATATATGTGAACCGCCATTCCTGACCAGACGGACTCCACGGTTTCCTCCACCCAGCGGGCAAGTATGAGATGCAGTTATATAAAACTTAGGGGATCGTCGAAATAAGACTGTGTCCGACCAGCGGCGATACTAAGTTTCCCTGACAACATCGAGCGAAGACTAACGTCAACGAATTTGCTACGATTGTGAATATCCCGATTTGCTCGACGTAGTTGAATATAGTCTTTGAAATTGCGCCTGACTATCGGGTTCCGTATATTAACAATGGCCGATCATCACTCGCCTAGTCTAACGGCCTCCCAATCATCCTCCGTATTCTCGGCAGTATTGGTGAGTCTTCAGTTCCTCATTTCATAGTGTTTACTATGGCTGATTGTATTGCTGGAATTCAATAGCCGCTGCTAGGCTCGTCGGTTCTAAGCTACTGCTTCGGTATGGGGCCGCAAGATCGCTCACTATTCACGGCATTATATCCGGGGCTAATCCAAGATTTTAACGCGGTTGTTCCTAGGTCGTCGTACTTACAATATGCGAAACGTCGGCGAGATCCCGCTCGCGTGCTGGCGTAAGTTTCAATTATCATATTCCCCTGATGAGAGGCGTAATCTGATGGGAAAATCGACAAGCTAGTTGTTCTCGGGATATACGTTGATTCGTGGCTTTTTGTATTCTCCTCGACTATCCTCAACGTTGGCTTTGGTCTCCGTACCTCAGTCGCTGCGTGCAACGCCGCCATCCTGCTCTGCCTGATATGTTATTTGACTACCAAGGTTTTACCCTACCGCATTGCAATTACTGCGATCAGTTGATACTTCGGATTGCTAATTAGCCTTATCCCTCAGATTGTAAGCCGGAAACGCTCCGAATGTTAATATTTACGGTGTTGCACGTTGCCAGGGTGGAGAGTTTTAACAATTAATAAACCCTACTAACGATATGTAAAGATGATATACTTCTTCCTCGTAGAAAAAGTGGTAAGTTCTGTTACATCATTGACTGCGTGTCTCGGACCACGACGAGATCGCTAATTCCGGATTTTCCTCAGTACATAATTAAATACAAGCATAAAGGGCCTCGGAGAAAGGACAAGCTATACCTGTTCAATACAATCGGGATGCTTCTCCCTTACTTGGTTGTCATAATATTGACATTCATATTGTACGTGCATACCCAGAAACTCTACTCCCCTAAGTCAAGGCCAAACCCGGAGACTCACTGACATCGCTGGTAGTCGAGTCTCAGAGCTCTCGAACGGAGAGTGTTACATCGGGATAGGGTTGACAGGCAACATTCCTCTATTGACGTTCGATTTCGTTATCAACATCTATCTTACATCACTCTTCCTTATCCCGCTCTTCAATGCTTCGGCATTTGAACAAACATCACAGGATATCCGAGTTATGGCGAAGCGTACTTTCTGGGGCTCCGCCGCTACATTGGTATCGACGATCGCGTAAGTTCAACTGAATATTATGATAAGATGCTGAGAGGAAGGATACTGACGATCTGAGTAGGAACTTGACTACTCTGACGGTACTCCGGGGTCGCGAGCCTGGGTGGATCTGTTTCGCCTGCTGTAATGCCGATGGTGAGTAACAACCCACCGGTTGGCCTAAGTACATTTGGTGCCACAGGGGGCGCCTTAGACGTTTCATACATGCTATTGCTCTGATTGCCTCGGAGGCTTCTATTCCCGTGACCCTATAACTAAAGTTAAATCCTTCTACGAATATTCCTAACAATTCTCCGTCTATAGTTGTCTTCTCGGCGATTGTCCTTCACTGGGTAACCAGTCCGGACAGCGATCGGAACATCCATCGGCGCAGAAGTGTGCTGTCTGCTTCTACTGTATTGAACTTCAAACCGAACATAACATCGAGCTCCAGAGACAAGGAATCGAGCCGAGAAAGCGTAGCAGGAAATTCAATGGACCCGGTAAAATTTGAGGCGAAGGTATAACGGAGATTGCATCGAATGCTCGGTATGGCAAGTTCAATACAGGATGTATCACGATTCGGATCGACCACGAGCGTCAGATCGAAGATACGTACTTATCAAGAAGTTCCCGGGACAACTCCGAAACATATTGCGGCTCAGACTCTAGGTCTACGGATGGTATCAGAAGGCAATAATTTGCGAGGATTTCTTAATAATTCAATTTGAGTGTGTACTATATTTCGTGTCGTCTCTCCAGGCACCCTGCGAATCAATCCCGACCAATCGCCAGTGTAGCTTGAATTGGGGGATTCCGTTACGACTTACTATGGCCTAACAGGTAAGCCATCTAGAAATCCAGTTGGTTTAGAAACCAAACTATTTGATTCCCGGTTCCGACATGGAACGGAAGACTCCTCTATTCGCAATAGAAAGCCGTTCTCTGAGAACTCAGAAGCCAAGCTTGCAAAGTTCCGTGAAATATTTTCTTGATTTTCTGAATGAATTGAAGCTGTATATATAGCCATGTTTTCATGTTTTTATACCCCGAAAGCTCATATTTCAGAGTCGATTTTTGAGATTTTGCGAAAATTTGCTAGACTCTTTTTGCACGATATGTGGTCCGCCTGAGGTGCCGTACATGTGCCATAATAAGGTTTGGCGGTACCATGCCGTGCGAGTGCCCCAGCATCTGCATTGCTTTAACAATAGTGCAACCAATAGAAACAGTCACCACATGTTGATGGTGCTATTCAAGAGTGGAGATATAACCCAAACTAGCGCAAAACGTTGTATACCCCTGCTTGATTTGGTGTCATCTTTGTTTGGGTCATCTGAAATTCGCACAACCGGACGGAATATTCCGCCCAATCACGCCTTTTCACGCCATGGACGCAACACCCAAATTTAACATTTTGTTTTGAGGGATGTATTCAATTGCCCTCTCCATCATCTATTGCAAACTTTTTGTTTCAGGTAAAGGAGGGTCCTTGCTAAGAATCTGCCAGATGCAGGGCTGTAAGCACCGGAAAGATGTGGCAGCATCACATATTAAATACCCATCCGAGGGAGTTAAATGTGTTGAAGTTGAATCTTCAGTGAACTTTCTCAACGAAACCCTCAATATCGGCGCCGGTTAGAGCATGAAGACTGGCAGCTTTTTTCATCAACCCGTTTTGCCTTTTCCGGAATTGTATTACCTTAGCCGTCCGATCACGCCTTTCTATTAGCTCAGATATCTCTCGCGGGGAAGTTGGCTCGGGCATCTCCGTAATTTGAAAATTGGTCGCTGGCCAATATGAAGTAGCTACCGTTAGGAAACCGAGGCTTCTTAAGGCTTGATTCGATTGATGCCGAAACAAGCTCGGGTACAGAAATGAGCGGCCCCTAAATAGTGCCAGTCCTTAACTCTTGATAAGGCAGGAGGGCGTTGGCCTTTTCGTTTCCGATGGGGAAAGGAGTTGTCGGTGGATTAAAAGTGGTTAGCAAATATGTTTACGAGTGTTAATCTGCTGGCAATAAATCTTTCCCGCGTTACGAATAATAGCCGAGATAGCTCAGAACTTTATTGGCGGCTCATTCTGGCACAATTATGTACACCCATAAATTTTAGTTGATCGATGATTCCGATTTGGCATCAGTTTTAAGACTAGGCTTATCTTCGACTCAACGGTAAGCACTTTGGGTTTCTCGTTTCCGAAGTATCAATCATAACTAACTAGCCTCAACTTTCTATAGCTTCAGCTGTAGTTTATTTTCTACACGCGAATATGGATTTAGTTATGTTCGACGATTATTCTCGGCCTTCGGATATGGATACATCTGTTTCGGATACCCTAGATATGGACGGAGACTTGAATCTTTCAGACTTGGCTCTTTCTGATATCCTAGATGGAGCTACGAGCGATGAAGTCGATAATGACATCGAGATTATTCGGGAAATCC
>JAJTTY010000015.1:0-202490 GCA_036971295.1 Dactylellina cionopaga
CAAAATTCAAAAATATTATTATTAAATTTTCAAATAATTTAATAAAATCTAAGTTTTTGGTAATTAAGTTTTTTATTTAATTATTTTATTTTAATATTTTTTGTAAACAAATATGTTTTATTTTTTTTTTAAAAAATTAATACTGGGCTTTTTGTTTTATTATAATAATATGATATTTTTTTATTTATAAAGTTTATATTATTCTTAAATTATTTATAAAATTTTTACATATTTTTGATATATTCTTTTGTTTCTAGTACTAATTTCTTTAATTTTATTACTAATAGGATTATTATTAGATTTTATTTATGTAAAATTTTATATAATATAAACTTTGTAATTCTATTTTTCAATATATTATAGGTTAATTCGGCTATTAGTAATAAAGTTATCCAATTTATTTATTAATAATCAAAAAAAGATTATAAATATATTTTAATAAATTGGACATATTTTTCTAATTATCCATCAATTTAAATGTGGCTTTTTATCACAATATTAAATTTAATTCCTCTTTAATTTATTACAGAGTTCTAATACTTACTTTTAAAAATTATATTTTAATTACAAATATACTTTTTTTATTATTTATACTAAAAATATATTTTTTTCAAATATATAGTATTAAATTCCTTAGCTCCCCATTTCAAATTCTAAAGTTCTAGGATGAAAGTTTTAGTAAATTTGTAGATTATAATTAAGATTTTGTTATAAATTTAATTTGTTAATAGATTACGAGCTATTAATATTTCTTAAATAAAATTGTATGAAATAACTTGGAATGGCATTCCAAAGACATTATAAAAATATAATTTTCTATATAGTTTATATCATACTAACTTATTCTTTATATACATATTATAAATTTTGATATATTTTTTAATTTCTTATCTCATCTTTAGCCAGAAGTAGTTTTTAATTAAAAGATTTTATATTCATTTAATTTTTTAATATTTATATATTAAAGAGTCATAATGTTAAAATATTAGAAATTATTATATTTTCTTATTAGAAATATAAAAATATTCTTTAAATATAATATATTTATTTTTTATAGTAAAATTAATGGGTAATATGTTTAGATTTTAAAGAATTCAAAAGACTGTAAAGTCTTTTTTATATAAAACTTTAATTTATTTTTTTAAATTATTCTTTAATTTTATAATTATTATATTAAAAAATCTATTAATAATATAATAATTATTTATTTTCTCAAAAATTACTCCTTTATCTAATTTAATATCTTCTATTAAATT
Organism: Dactylellina cionopaga; assembly: GCA_036971295.1. NCBI lineage: Eukaryota > Fungi > Ascomycota > Orbiliomycetes > Orbiliales > Orbiliaceae > Dactylellina > Dactylellina cionopaga. Next base: position 1,257 of record JAJTTY010000015.1, read on the forward strand.
AGATTTTCTGCTGAGAATATCAATTAAAGCATTTTTGTTTTTTTTGATATAAATAATTTTTATATTATATTTATTAAATATTTTTTATTATTAAATTTGTTATTGTGATAATTTTTTAATGGTTAAAAAGTAGATAAGATTTTTATAATTTAAAAAAACTAAAAAAGATTCTTTGGATTATAAGTAAATTTATTATTTTTTATATGTTTCTATAATAATTATGAGTTCTTTATTATAAATTAGGTATTTGAGTTCTGTTACATTGAGTTTTTTTGAAAAATATGTAATAAAGTGCCAATCCTTTTTATTATATAATTAAAATAGGCATACTTCTAATATTCTATTAGATATATTTGTTTCCATTTTTATTAATAATTTTAGATTATAAATTTTAAGAATTAGGGCGGAGATAAATGTTTTTTTAAAGATTTTAAAAACTATTTTCTTTATTATATTTTATATAAATTTAATATCTTTTTTCGTGAGATCTAAAAATAATACTAAAAGATAATTATATTTTTTAATAAATTTTCTATAATAATTATAAAATCCGAAGAATTATTGAACATAAATTATTTTAAAAAATTTAGGTTAATTTTGAATGGTTTCTACTTTCTTAAAGTTTATTTTAATTTTGTTAAAGGTAATAATTACTTTTAGGTATTTAATTTTGATAATTTCAAATTCTAATTTTTTAATTTTAATTTATAAATTATATTTGAGGAATTTATTAATTATTAATTAAATATATTTCCAATATTCTTTTTTATTTTTACTAAATATAAAAATATTATTAAAGTAAATAATATATATTATATCAATATAATTTTTAAATATTATATTTATAAATATTTAAAATATTATTAGAGTGTTAATTAATTTAAAAAATATAATTGTATATTCAAATAATTTGTAGTAATATTTAAATACCATTTTCTATTCTTTTTTTTCAATTATTTATATAATGTAATAAGCTTTAATAAAATTAAGTTTTGTAAATAATTTTATTTTTTTGATTTTATCAAAAAAATCGCTAATAAGTGGTAAAAATATTTGATTTTTAATAATAATATTATTAAAACTTTAATAATTAATATATAATCATAATTTTTTGTTTTTTTTTGGTATGAATAGGATGGGGTATTTTGTTAGAGAAGTGGATGGGCATATAAATTTTATTTTGAAGTTAGTATGGATATATTTTCATAATATATTTATTTCTTCTTTAGTACATGTGTAAGTAGGTATGAATCTAAAATATTTTCCTTCTTATAAAAGTATATAATAATTAAAATTAATATACTAAAATAATACTACCTCAAATGCAAATTTTTCTACTATTTTTTATAATTCATCTTTAATCTAGTTGGATAATTATTATATTTTTAGTATAACTTCTTTAATATAAAGTATTGCTTTTTTTATTATATTAGGTTTATTACATAATCAATTTTTAATTTTTTTATTAAAAAGATATTTTGTATTGCAAAGGTGTACCTCTTTGCAGGTATTTTTTTTTTTGTGAAATATTTCGCAAGTATATCTCGTAAATTTGATATTTTTAATTTTTTAATTAATAATTGAGTTATACTTTTTTAGTTATGGATATTTTAGGACTAAATTTGTTTATTTTAATAATTTAAGAATATTAATTATAAATTTTTCTCTATGTCCATTAATAATGAGGTTAATGGTTGTTTCATAAATTACAACGCCTAAGGGGCTATTATTAAAAACTAAAATATTATACATAATTGATTTTTTTATAAATTTTATTTTTCTTCATAAGGTGTAGTCATATAAGATATAATTACCTTCTATTTTATTATTAACTAAATTTAATTCTAATATTCTATTAATAATTGATGATATAAATAAATGATGTTTGTTTTTTATAAAGTTGAATTATTGGTTTGGTTTTTTCTTCTGGAAATTGTTGTTGGGACCTTCAAGTAGCTTTTGTTCCTGCAGCATATTTAGTTTTTTATGTAAATTCTTACAGCTTCTTTAGTATTTTGGATTGTAAAAAAGTCTGATTTGTAATAATTAAGGAGGTAATTAAGAGATTGATAATTTGGTCTGATATAGTAATAATAATGTTTTTGATCATCTTTGAGCTTCTTGGGGATTGGTAATTTTGGGTAATCAAATCTGTAATCTTTATTAACATCAAGATTTATTTTGACATAACAACTAGTACATCTATAGAAAGAATTCATGTGCTTTCATTTTGTACCATTATTGCTACCAATATTATTATAAGAATAATTTTTTTTGTGGAATATCACATTTACAACTAAAATTCATTGCTAACAAAATTTGTACATTATAACCGAAAGGGAATATTTTTCTAATTTTTATCGTGGAGAATTGTCATAGGCTTTGTACCATAGAACATAATAAAATATAAATTCAGTATATAACAGGATTAAAAAGTCTTGATTATAGATCAGAAATATTATTAGAAATTATTTTAAATGAAAATATAAAAAAACGCCCAAAATAGGAAGATATAATTATAAAAATCCAGAGATCTTCCCAGATAAAAAAAATATTTAATTTGAGATAGTATTGTATATAATTTACATCATTTTTGTTATCTACAACTTAGTAGCAGGTGATTAAATACAATACCCCATATTTCATAATATAATTTGATTAATAATATACAAAATATCCAATATCAAAATAAAGAATCTTTAGAAGCGATTCATATTCGTTATTGCACCTTAATTTGTCAACTCGTCAAATAATTCAGATTTCAATCGCCATAGTCTTCGATGTGCTTATGTGTTGGGTTGTGATTATAAATGCAGATTTTCTTGTATAGGATAACTTAGCAATTGGAGTTAAATACTGTAGTATTATATTTTTTGTTAAAATCAGCATCCATTTTTTTACCAAGGAATATTTTTTTATATGTATTTGATCGGAATGAGCGCTCATTCCACATGACACAATATATTTAAACTGCATGGTATTTCATATAATTATACGCATTGCAACATCGTTACGGTCTTATAGGGTTTCGATCGCGTATTATCATACTCTCTATCTATCCTTCCCTTCTCTCAGCAATTTCGAAAATCCGGATCCTAAACCTCGATATTTCGGTTTCGTATCTCCCTTATACGCCCAGTAGCTAGTCCGATATCGCAAAACTAATCTCCGCTGAAGCTGTATCGATCGAAGTTTCTCCATAATATTGGGTAATGCAGTATCCGAAGTCCCTCCCGCGTCCTCTGACCTTCTTGTGACTCTCCTCAGACTTTCTTTTACCTCAGTCGCCTCGCTTGTGAGAACCTCATCGTCGTCGACAAAGGTGGTGATGTCACAGACAAAGTCCGCCGCACTATAGAATTTCTTTGCCTCAATGATCTTTCCTAGCCTTTCGAGCACAATGCCATAGTTATATGCCATCCGAGCTTCAGTTCGATGATATGTGTTGTCCTCTTTCTTGTGCATGATACCATTGTGGAGTTCATCAGCATACTTTTCAAGGCATTTAGCCGCAGCTTCAAAGCTGGCTATCGCATCAGTGCTCCTCCCCATAGCTTCATAGCAAAGACCCAGCATCATATGTTTCTCTAATACCGATTCTGCTTGGTACACGTTACTAGGGTAATTAGGTGCTTTGGACAACCTTGTAAGTCGTGCTCGGAAAATTTGAATAGCCTTTTGATATTCCCCTCTGGCGACATGTGCGCGCCCGGCTTCTTCTGAAAGTTTGTCCCCATTCGCAATCTCGAGGGCGGCATGGCATTTTTCGTAGTCTCCCAGACCGAGATAACATGTTGCGAGATCTTCGTATTGCTTGTCACAATTTTTGGGCATTTTCGCGCTCACAGTAGCTTCGAGGAGTGGTACTGCTCTCTTCCAATTCTCCGTTCCTCCTTGTGCAAGGAAAACATGAGCAAGTTGCGACTTGAATCTGTTCTCTGTTAAAGGCTGTCGCTCCAAAGCGATACTATAAACCTGGCTAGCAAAGTTCCAAAGATGCAAATCTCGCAGCCCTTCACCAATTCGATCGAGTTCTTTCAGATAGTCGGATTCGTGCTCTGGGTCTTTTTGAACTGCTTCGAGCATCGATTCCACCCCATTTCTCCAGTCAGATGCTGATTCGTAGGCACGGGCGATGTCTATCCAATATATTTTTTGGCACAGGGTGCTTCTCAACAGCCTCTCGTCTGACTCTGATAACCGAGTCCCAATCTTTGATATCCTCATACAGCTTTGCCATGCGGTTCCAGTATACATTTCCACCCCACTCAGGTTTCATCATACCACCTTTCCGGAAGGCGTCTTCGGCTGTGATAAGATCGCCTTCCTTAGTTTTAACCTCTGCGAGCAACGTATAATAGTGTAGAGCACATTCAGGAAGTACTTCTATGTCAAATTCCATAGCCTTTTCGTAGTATCCAAGCGCCTTAGCACTCTCGCCTTGTCTCTCGTACCAGCGAGCCAATCCCTCGTAAAGATAGCAGCGTTCAGGATTTTCGTCGATAGCATTTTCAAAACTTCGAACGCAATCTGATGAACATGTATAAAACTCCCCGATGGCAAAGTTCCCTGACTGAACCCCGATGGAGCTGTCATACCCTCCGTTTGATCCCACCACCGTTAACTGCTTTAGCTTTACGATTCCTCCAGTTGAGATTGAAGACGGATAACGCCAGGTCCATCCCGGTTTCGACTTTTGCCCCTGGGTCAATCTCGCTTCCGGGCCGAATCCTGTAGGCCATTGGACACGGCATTCCTCTTCTTTGGGCTCGCCAGCCACTTGGAGAATCCGTGCTAGAGTAAGGGCCCCTTCAAATACTCTGCCGGCTGCATTGTATGTTTTCCAGTCTGTATTCAGCCAGACCCAAGTGAAGTTATTAGACACCGTTTCGGCGAACAGAAGGGAGCAATCCTTGCAAACTTCTTCCCTCCACGATACAATATCTAGGGAGCACTCAATGGTCGCTTCGGCATCTCCTACCGAGTCCAAAGCTGTAGTAACAGATTTTGAAGATACCCATGCGAGAATGCCATGATAAAGATCCGCCATATCCGATCCAGGATGCCAAATCCGGTCCTTCGGTCTCGTGAATATCCAATCCCTCATCCATTTTCGTAAAGCCGTCTCGTCGTGGAAGAAATCATAAAGTGCCGTTAAAAGCATTAAGATCGATTCGGGGTCTCCGTTTTGCTCTTGAGAATTCTTTAGGTGCGTAATCCAATTCTCCGTTGCGTATTCCCAAAGTTGTTCGAAGCTTATTGGGCCATCATCGGCGTCCTCTATGAAATTATATTTCGTATCATCATCACTAGGGGCAATCAGGCAAGTCAAGCAGGCAGTAGCGAGTCGAGCGTGGCTTCTTGACGGCTTCAAGTTTCGAGGACCACCACCTCGAGGATGTATGATGTATGCCCTAAAGGTTTCTTGCATGATATGCACATTCGGTCCGTTCTTTCCCGGTACCAATGTGAGAAATGACGCGCAATCCTCTTCCAAGAAACCTCGCATGTCCAGGATCTCATCCCAGAGTACGCTAGTTGCAGTGCCTAGTTCATCGATGGTCATCGGTCTAATACTGAACAAAACACATTCAAGGATAATCATTGCCGCCTCTAAAGTTGCTGCCGCCTCGAGTCTGTCCAAGACCTTGTCATAAACACCTCCAATGACCGACGGGGTTGATTCGAATACGATTTTGAAGGCCTTCACAGAAGATGTACGCTCGAGAAGGTCAAGGACTGTACGGGCCCACAAGAAATTCCCATTTGATTTTCCGGCCATATACGAAGCAGGTTCTTTGGATATTCGGACAAAGCCTTTTTGGAGGGCTCTGGATTTCAAAATTCTCATTTGGACATATTTTTCGACATCTTCTCGACTATCTTCGAACGTAAGCGTTTTCTTGAGTCCTGTGTGCAAAGCATAGCTAATGCTTGGAGTCGCTCGACTTGAGATCAATAGTTGTGCACCGATTTTTTCAAACGAGTTGACGAGCCTGCTAACGCTACCATCAGTTCTGCTTTCATCGGCTTCGGCACATTCATCCAATCCGTCGATAACAACTAATATCCGACGCGAGAGATCGTATATAACCTTCTTTACAAGCTTGGTGAACATAAGCCATATATTTGGAGCGTCCTTTAAACCATTTTCTTTTTAAGTTGCTGCAAACGCTCTCGGCATGTATCGTCCACCTCTGCCAATTGGGCAGCAAGTGCTCGAAATATACTCTCAAAGTTATCGAGATCGCTCTCCCCGGCCTTGCAGAAGAAGTATATGACAGCGGCGTCAGGGTGTTGTGCCTTCAATACCTGTATAATGTACGCAGCGATGACAGATTTTCCGACACCGGGAAGACCACATAGCCAAAGAGGTTTTGGGGTGGTGGTAGTCTCCTTTTGCAATCTCCAAGTTTTGAACTCTTCGCAGTCGAGGATCCAGTTCAGAGTTCCGGGGGCTCGAGCTTCGCAACTCGTGGTGTATTGGGCTTCGAATTCAGATCCTGCTCGGATCCATGCAAGCAGCTCTTGCAGTTTTTGCTTCTCAGAAGACACCAATGCTGCCGGTGTCGCATTCTTCATTCCCGACACCTTGATAGTGACCTCCAAAAGCAAAGCTTGGTCGTATTCAGTAATGGCTAATTCCAAATTCGCCTTACCATCCGAGTAATCTTAGGACCCAACAAAACTGCCTTGGTAAATTTGGAGAAATAGTCGTATTTGAAGAACACGAGTGCGGACTTTAGAAATTTAAGCATTGCCGCCATGAGATTTGCTGACTTTTCCACCAGGAGCTCCCCAATGGTATCATTCTGGATTTTTTAAATTTCACCAACTCTGACAGCTTGAAAGCTTATACGGGACAGTTGTTGCTGGAAGTCTTCGTGCCTAGTTCTCTCATTCTCTGCAATCTGGTACAATAGACTTAAACTATTGACCACACCTTTGACAGGTAATGCCGAAGTGCCCTAAATCCACCGTTAATCATACAGCACATATAATGACACGATTCAAAGCTCGGATTTCCATCATTGCTTTCAAGCTTTTATAGTCGGAGATCAGAAGAGGATATCGATCTTACTTCAGCTGCGGCAGAACCTAGCCCCAACGCGAGTGACGCCAATGGATATATCTTGCCTACAAAATCTCCAACCTTGGAAGCGGTACTTATTTGTTGATTTTGTTGGTTAATCAAAACTCCTTGGACCGTTTGTGAAAGGCTTTGTGCTGAAGATATGTCTAGTTCACCGATATCAACGATTTTGGATTTACCAGTATCCTTGCCATTGTAGTACTGCTGGAGAGATTCTAGAAGTTCGACCGAGGCGGTTTGTACACTTTGTTGTGCTACACTGACACGCGTTGGGATAGCAGTAACAGTTTCGTCTGCAGTACAATACGTCAGTTTATCAACTCCTCATACGTAATTATATGGAAGAAATTTTTCATTAGTTTGAAATTTTCCAAATGTGACAAACTGATAGAGCCTTTTACCTGCTTTACCATTCTCGCTTTGGGTGACAGAAGTTGATTGTTGATTGTCCAATACTGAAGTTGCCCCTTTCACTGGCAGCTTTGCGTTATCTCCTTTGGAACCTATAGGTCTAGTAAGCTTCCTCCGAAGTCTCTCCATCTTGATTGCGTATTAAAAGGCTTAAGGCTTAGTTGATAATTTGATGCCAGGAAAGCAATCCAAAATTTTGCAATTTGATACACAGATTTATGGAACCATATGCATGAATGAGGCTCGGTAAACTAGATAGATCCGGGTATTTCGTCTGGTTCCTCTTGGGTATTTAAGCTGCCAACCCTCAGTTATCCTTCGCAGGTTGAGGAGCGCTACCGTTACGCTTGTCCTTTCAACACAATACAACACGGTCCGATGTTATTAGGTTAGAGTATTATTATACTCATGGATCGCATCCGCGATATCAATTTAAAATATCAGCCGCCAGCGGGGTTAGATTATTGTTCGAGAGGAATATACGCGTTGACACCAAGAAGGAAAAGGGAAACTTGAATTGCGGCTGACATGTGGACTGGGCCTATTTAGCTAGCCTCGAAAATAGTAACACAAACATCGCAAACCCTGTAAATTTCCAAGCGGTTTTCAAACCCCGTGCACGCTAATTATATAATTTGGACGAGTAATATAATGGAGAAATGGTTATGCCAGCAACCCAGAATTTATTGGTCCAATTTTCCTCTGATATATAAGTTGCGTTCAGTTTTTCATTTCATGATCATATGAACGCTCATATGGTTGTCAAGATGTCATATAATGACAAGCCACTACTTTAAATAGCATAATATTAATTGATTGCATATTTCTCCTAGTCACAACTCACATTCGCGGGCAATTGTTTAGAGAATTGTGCACAATTGTGGGGCGCAAAGGCGAGAGGATCCACAACATTCAAGCTGAAGAAAGACTGCCAAGCATGTTTGCTGTGCATTTACCTCAGAGCCAAGACCTTTTGAAATATGAGAGCCTTCCAAAGCCCGCCTCAGCCGCCCTCTTGCTCGAAGGCTGTTTTGCAAATTTTGGGGTTCTTGAAGAATTTAAAAATCAGCGAGGCTGAACCCCGCTTCCAGGAGACTCTACTTTTCCAGAATCACAATATATACCGATAATGTTGAAAGACGTGTCTAGCAGCTAGTAGGGTGGCATAAATATATGATGATCACGGCCGCACGAGGTATCCATAGCTATATAGTAGTATCAGTGAGGCGGGTGGACAACAATTTCCCTCAGCGACCCTGCTAGAATGAAAACCTCATACGACAAGAGGCGAAACCCAGAGGTCGAAAACTATGTTTCTAATACAAATCCACCAATGGCGGCGTATTATAGTTCAGAGGCTTCAAATTCTAAGTTGGAATCGAATAAAAATACCAAGCGAACGATCCGCGATGCTTTTGGAATATATGGTCTCGTCGTTATAATTCTCGGATTACTTGTCATATTCGCCGCCTTTTCCTTCCTCGTCGTATTATGGTACCAATCAATTCGTATTTCTAACAATTTCGAAATCCCGAGCTTCTGGCATTCAATTCTGCTCCAAAATTGGACGGCGAGAGCAGTCACAATATTTTCAGTCTGCATTCGTGTGGCAACCGCCGCTCAGATCAGACTCATGGTTTCCATGTTGTCCTCGATTATCTGTGAACGACTAGGCTGTCGTCCTGCCCAGCTGGCCGAATTTTCAATTATGAGATGTGTAAGCACCAGCCCACAGAGTATGGTGCGGCCTCTCATAAACAGCATACGGAGCACTAGACATCTCTTCTGTGCTCTTACGATTCCCATATTCCTCATCATATCTCCCCTCACCCAATTTATGTCCACGATCCTCTTCTCCGATTTGGATTTCATACAATCCTCGGCGCGATGAATAGTTCAGACCGCGCCATCACTACTAATAGAGATATTGATGGGACAAACGTTTGGAGTTCCGCGCCACCATCGTATCCAAGGTCCGCGGAGTCCAGAGAGTCTTCTACCAGTGGTGAAGGATTTTATGAATCTAGACTAAAAAGATATATATACTCAACATCCGATTGTATTTATCTTTGGCCTCCAGGTGTGCGCCCTTCTACCGGCAGCTTCACCACCGCCTCATGCCCATTCTCTGCAGCCGACGTTATTGGTTTCCGACTATAATAAAAAGTCCAGATATAAAGCCAAAAAATATAGCTATTGCAGCGCCTATCCAGATTGTGATAGGGCTTATCGTCCGCTGGAAATAAATTCCCCACCCATCTAAAGTGGAAAACTGCAGATTCGTTTAAAACAGCGATTTATACTGTTTTGACGTTAGAAATATAAATTATACCATCTCTAGATATACATATCTAAAATTCAAGGTAATTCAGTTAGTGATTGAGGCAGGGTTACAAGTAGAATTTTGGTTATATTGATTAAATTGAATCGCGATTGAGATTTTTTGAAATTTGAAATTTTTGTGTTGTTTTTTATATAATTAGTTGACAAACCAAAATCAAAACTTTTTGAAAATTGTAACTCATCACAGCCTAGCACTACAATCTACCAAATTCAAAAGGTGATCCTGCCTCGACCACTGACTGAATTATCTTGGATTTTAGATATGTGTATCTAGAGATGGTATAATTTGTATTCCTAACGTCAAAACAGTATAAATCGCTGTTTTGGCGAAGTTGATTTTTTGGTTTTGCAAAAATCCCGATTTTTGATTTTATACTACCTTATGTCCATTTGCGTTGCCATACCAAGACACAATTCGCTACGGGGTGTCATATGGACCACCCTTTGGCTCATAATTAAATTTGGTCAAACGACCTCCCCACCAAAACCCAACTCCATGAAAATCGAAGATATCGCAAATCTAATGCCAGGAATCGATTGTAGGTATCGTGAATATGCTAGATTTTAATTTTCAGGCCAAAATATCAAGATCTCATAATTTTGGAGCTGGTATTTTATTTAGTCTTAAAATCGTATACTAACGTAGAATACAGGCCAGCGAGCCTCCCAAACCAGCGAGCCACTATGTTTTATGCCAGAACACAACCATAAAAGATTGAAATAGCAAAAAAAAAAAAGGTAATATTATTGAATGTAATATTTCTAATTGAATATTGAAAAATATTGAAAAAATATTGTAAATCTACGAGCAGAATCATTTAAAATTGATGTTTTCAAAATTTCAAATTGTACAACACGATATAACCCAGATCTCAACCCAACCAAACACATGTGGCGTATGTTAAAGGACCAGTTGTATAGACTGTATCCCAAGCTGAAAGATATTAATTCAAATCCTGAGGCTATCAAGAAGCTGAAGGCTGTTATTGCAAAGGTGTGGGAGTCAATTGGTAGTAATTATTTTAAGAGCTTGGTTCAATCCATGCCACGCCGTTGCCAGGCTGTGAATTGAGGCCAATGACTGGTACACCAAATATTAGTGGTTTTTTTTTTGTATACTATTGAATATGGGCTATTGAAGGGCACCAAACTCATGTAATTATATTTATTATTGGTTCTGCAATTGCAATTTGAAATCGTGTACTCTTTTCGTTGCAGCGTTGCGCTAATATATTAGGAAAGCCCAGGAAAGTTCAAGTAGGTATTGAATACGCGAGAAAAGTAAGTCTAGTTTTAGCGCGAGGCCAGATCTGTGTGTTACCTAAAATTCAGTAGCGTCAGCTTCTGGCACCACTATCATCTCGTGGTTCGTTTTGGAATGTTACGATTGGGCGGACAGACACAATACTTGCGAGTATCCACGCTCTACTAGCCACAAACACATGCCACAAATGAACCTGTCAAGCTTGTGAGGTAGTAACAAAGCGAGAAGTTGGCAGGACTCAAATGAGTAACACCGTTTTAAGGAGGTGGTCAAAATTGATTCTAATATCAGTCATGTCCAAAGCGGGATAACAGAGCTGGAAAAACAAATTAGTTCCTAAAATAAGAGCCGTGGTGGTTTTGTATGTTGTTTGCCCGAAGGTTACCACTAGTCGCATACCTCTAAGCTACGAGTCTCTCTGATAGAACAGTGTTCCTCTGCTAGCTCCCAGAGCCCCTTCCACAGTCTTACAATAGCTAAGCAAGTTGGTCTATAATTATACAGAAGCTAGATAAGTCAAGCTGATCAGCTTTTTGCTGGTTTGTATAGCCGCCGAACTTATTAAAGCGCGCATACGGGAAAGAAATTTTCATAAAACGTTAGTGTGAATAGTAATATGACTTGCGAGGTATCTTGATGTATATAAACTGCGCCGATGAACCGGATCTCGTATCCTCCGGCCTATTTAGCCACTTAACTATCTTTGACATATATGTATCCACATTTTGTATATATATCCTTAGAATTTGTCTGTAAAGATAATATAAATACTCCCGGTTCGAAGGGACAACCGGATAACGTGGAATGTCAGTGAAAAAATCAGGAAAAATAAGATATCGAGAGAGATGAATAGTTAGTCAAAGTCGGATTTGATGACTAATTCAACTGAGTTTTCATCTTGCCTCTAGGTGAGATGTTTTGTAAAAGATAATAACTGGTTGGATCATTAATTCGGCATATGTGAAGACCAGTTATTACCAGAAAGAATGTCTCCGGAGCCACTTTTCTGCCCCTTTAATCTGATAATACGACAAATTTATTAATGCTAGAGGGATGGTGTAGTCAAATAGAATAAGGGACAAGATTTTGTGCACCGTTCAAACAATTTCTGTCCCATAACCGCTGGATATCGCAAACAAAATTATCAACGCCTGAGATGAATTGAACTTCTCGGTTAAAAATACATATTAAAATGCAAATACACTCCACCACTGAATTTCCCATGAACTCAATATGTCCCTTCCTTTAAAGCTTGTAGTTCGTTTAGCTGCTGTTGCAAGAGCTTGATAACTTGAATTGCTCTTTCGACGATTTGTATCTGATTCGCGTCCGGCGGTAGGGAGCAGATTCCGCTATCATCCTTTTGTCGAATGATAACGTCTCGCAAGTTGTGAAGCGCTTCTTTCAAACTGCTTCGTCTTGATCGTTCTCTTTTGCTATGCGAAAGTCGCTTGGATTGTAACGATACTTGTAAACTCGGTTGATACGACAGACCGACTCGACAATAGCTGCCGTCTCTCAAAAGTTGATAGTTTGACTCTTTGATCAACGCTTCGACATTTGCATTAGAATGCACATCTGGCCAGTTAGTGTTAAAGTACTCATTTCGTATATTTAATTCCGTGTTAGAATACAGACTTACTCAAAGACGGTGTCAGAGGGCGAGGGCAATGTTCTAGAACATACGCTCGTTGCATTTTCGAATATTCCTTTTAAATGGACGCTGTTCTTAATTGTACTTGTTATAAATGTATCCCGCAGGAGAATCCGCATCAGTCTATGGAAAGTCTGTAATTTATATGGAATTGGGTAAACCCACAACCCATATATGAGCATATGTATTACGATTTGAGGTGGTACCATATTCAAGGTATCAATCACTTAGAGTAAGAACAAATGTGCAAATCCCAAGATTCCGTATGATTAGCTAACCAAGATTCTCGGCCTTTATAATTCCCTTGGAATATGGTAGAAAAATTTCAGTCGTCTGGGTCTGAGAGTAGTCTTGACATTCTTTTACAATTGAAAATTGATTTTCTTCATGTGAATTCATACATATCTGTAATGTCAATCTCATCTGTCATCGAGGGGCGGCCCCACAAAAGGTGGCCTTGGCAAAATTTGTATACACAATCTCGCCGAATTATAAAAAGCGTATACAGGATGCATGCTGCTGCCTTGACCCTAAGAAATATTGACAAGACACTTGGCTCGCTTGGTTGTGTAATCGCTAGATAAACTTGAGCTTGGCGCCAACCGCCCAGCTTAAGCGCACCGCCCCACAATACAGGCATCGGAATATTGCGAAAGCAGGATTCGTATCAACTGTTTCGTCCACGTTTTCAAATTTTGATATACTATTGGATTGATTAGGATCTATCAAACATCCATGGTAATCTGCTCCTTGGCCTAAAACAGTGGTGTCTACCGCATGCACCTGGCACCTTGGCGCGAGGAATCCTGTTTAATACACAATTGCCGCCGCCCAATCATATCTGTGGCTCGCATAATATACCATTATAAATTTTGAAAACTACACAAGCATCTCAGAATGATTACCAACTTTAAGCTTCGATCCCCCTACACGTGGGGCATTTCTGTAAAATTATTGAGTATCCGTTCCTGCCGCTACATATTTGCGCTGATGTTCATGTCTACCTAGTCTCGGCGCCATGAATTCCTATTCGCTGCTATCAAATCAATATCGTATGACATGAAGCCATCTCTCTCTAAAATAAATGTATTTCTTTTTCGCATTCCTACGTACTACTGTGTGATGGCGAATCCGCCTGCCTGTTAGATCAAAATACCTATCTCTGCCATCATGTCGTCCAGGTATATAACAGTGCTGGGGGAAGGCTCTGGATGATATTCACTTCAAGCTGAACAACTACAAATCTTCGGTTTATGCTTTCATCTCTATATTTCTAGTGGACTAAAAACTCTTTCGAGACAAATACAGCCTATAGGGCTATCATCATCATGATTCCTGAGGCCACAGCAAAGTATGATTGGATTTTAGCGATCACAACGATCGCTTTTATCTTCTCATCTTTTGGAAACGGTATCTATGCCCTTATCAATATACAGTGGCCGTCGAGACCGCGGAGTGCTAATCTATTTTTCAACTACAGGTGCTAACGATGGTATGTATTTAAACATTAATCAAACATTTCCTCAACTTCTTCATTGTACTACTATTAAGCTCAGCTCAGCTGATATCTAAATCTCATGTAGTTGCCAATGCATACGCCACCTCTGTCGCGGCGAGAACCCTTACCATGCCACAAGTCGGTTTCCTATCCATGATAACAGAGTTCGCTGGTGCTGTGGGTCTCGGTTCCCGTGTCACTAGCACTATCAAAAATGGCATCATCGGCATTAATCGCTTCGAGGGCAACCCGGGAGCCTTAATGCTTGCTATGGGTTGTGCAGAAGTTGCTAGCGCGACCTGGCTGATGTTTGCTACTGGCATCGGCTTCCCCGTTTCGACGACTCAGACGATTGTGGGTGCATTAATCGGGGTCGGCTTCGCTACCGGAGCACCTATCAAATGGAATTGGGCATCCGGCAGCGTTTCCCAAATCGCTGCATCCTGGGGTGTAGCCCCTGCCATCGCATGTGGTTTTTCCGCCATCATATTCGGTCTCGTTAAATATACTGTTCTCGAACGCAAGGATTCCTTCAAGTGGGCTATGCGTCTCATCCCGTTCTATCTTGGAGGTACCGGAGCCATCCTCACCCTTTTCATAATTGCGGAGGCTCCATCTTTGGGCTCTCTCGAAGAGTTCGGAGGCGGGAAGACTACTGGGGTCGTTCTAGGGGTCTTTTTCGGTCTCGCTTTGATCGGCTACATCTTTTTCATCCCGTACTTTGAACGTCGTCTCATCAAGAAGGATGCCCGTATCAAGTTTTGGCACATCCCTCTTGGTCCTCTCCTTCGCAGGGATGATCCACCACTCTATTTCCCTGGAAAGGCTGATGGACAATATGTCATCGACTACTACGCAGATCCATATTCGAGTTCTCAAGACTCAAACGAATCCATAAGCAAAACATCACCTCCTCCTGATGCTGATGGTATCGAGAAAATCGGTACACCAACTAAAGAGAACGACCAACTCGATAACGACGAGAAAGAAAATAGTCTCGAAGCTGCGGTCCCGCGTGTAAAAATTGCGCGAAAACCCGGTCCACATGAAAGATTTCTGCATCCGGTTGCTCATCTTTCCATCACTAACCCAAAAAGGATCTGGGGGTACATCAAGTTTGGTCTCCTTCAAGGTGTCACCCGCGATTGTGTCAACCACGACTCTGAACATCTTCGAGACGTTCACTCTCGCGCCCGCCAGTATGACTCTCGTGTCGAGCATTTGTGGACATATTGCCAAGTGGCCTCCGCTATGATGATGTCTATTGCTCATGGCTCTAATGATGTCGCCAATGCTGTCGGTCCGTGGGCTGCTGTCTATCAAACATACAAAGCTGGTGTCGTGGCTACGCGGTCACCTACTCCTGTGTGGTTCTTAGTCATTGCTGGCTTTCTTCTCGGCGCTGGTTTCTGGTTCTATGGCTATCATATTATCCGCGCCCTTGGTAATAAGATCACTCAAATGTCTCCTACCAGAGGTTTCTCGACCGAACTCGGCGCTGCCACTACCGTTTTGCTGGCCTCTCAGCTCGGTCTTCCAATCTCTACTACCCAGACCTTGGCCGGCGCCACTTTGGGTGTTGCTCTCATGAATTACGACGTTGGTGCCGTCAACTGGAAACAGCTTGGTTGGATCTTCCTTGGATGGGTTCTCACTCTTCCCTGCGCTGGTCTTATGTCTGGTCTTCTCTGCGTCATGGCTTTGAATACTCCACATTTTTGAGTGTTTTAGCTTATTTCTTAATTTTACACCTAAAAATACGAGTTTCTTGCTCTAACCAAACTATATAAAACCTCTCGATAATTGATGAGATATATCGAGTCTTAATTTAATAACCTGTTACTTGAGAAGAAGAGTAGGTCCGACTAGCAGACCAGAGATACCTAATCTCAACAACCAATCATATATCATTCAACCATACCTTACATAACAGGAGCCCCGTGCATCGGTACTCAATATAACTTTAAAAACTCTGTTAGAATCACGTGATATATATTACAAATATAATGTCGATTTTTCCAATATTTTTCTGTACGAATTGAATGTGTGCAAGGTGTGCCAGCTAATGGAGCGCCATAACAGCTGACTACAGCCAACCAGGTCTTTGGTGACAAATACAGCCACCGTTCTTGCCAACAACATAACCCACGGACTGAGTCTTCTGCAGGTTAGCCTTTCCATACCCTATAGACAGAAAAAGATTTGAAATATTAAATAATAGGCATGCTGAAAGTGGTTATAGGTACCTCTAATATTACAATCATTTAGTTCTAATTACGTTTGTCGCATGCCTTAGAAAAGGACAAAAGGTACAGTAGCCAGTAGCATGACGTGCATCGATATGCATACATCGCCCTCGCGGTCAAGACCAAGTTTTTTTTTTCTTTCAAGATTGCGGCTGAAGTTTAGTTGTATTCACGTGTGTATGTGTTCCTGTGTTGTCAAATATGCAAAGAGTAACAGATGTCTCTCTCGGAGGCCGTTATATCATATATGCTTGATTTCGCGTTGAGACCAAGGTCTGCAATAGCTGTTATAAAACTTTCCTAAATTCTGTAAGAATAATTAATCAAAAGATTAACATCAAATCCTTCGGGGACTTACGTTGCTCGCTGAGTAGGTAGAAACATAAAGCTGCAGATATACACCCATTAGTATTATTGCTAGCCGGCTAGATCTCAGGCATCGTGATCCAGACTACTATTTAGGATGCGGCAAATATTATTGGTGGACCTTTTCCTGGTTTCATCAAATATCTATCAGGTTATCGCTCAGAGTTCTGTAACTGGTGGTAATTTCATCTTCCGACCATCCACCCAAGATGTCCTTATATGGGGTGGTACATTTTATACACAGTGGACAAACCGCGCTGGAAGCTTGGTTAACTTGTTTTTGGTAAAATTAAACCCAGCAAATATCAACAATCCTACAAATGTCATTGGAATCGCATGGGAGATTGGGAATGTGGGACAGTATAATTGGACTATCCCTACTACTATCCCCAGTGGAAACGACTACTTGATAAAGATCCAAAGAGACGCCAATAACGACACCAATTATTCAGAGCTATTTACTCTAGATGGCGGCATTATAGATCTTGATCAGTTACCAAACGATACAGTAAGTTTGGTGTCCACCAGTACCGTGGTTGTATCTCGCTAAGATCCTACGGAACGGTTTCTGAGCTTACATCTATGTCTTGTACAGACCTCATTTTCAAGTAGCACGGCCACTCTTCCTTTTGGCACTCCCCGATCATTTCCAACAATATCTCGTTCTATCACCAGGACCTCACAAGGTCCAATGCTAACTATCGAGACGTCTCCTCCAGCAAATCCATCTTCCAGTACTCTTCCATCGGACAGGATAGGGACTGGCGATATAATAGGTGCAATCATAGGTGGTCTGGCGCTTATAATTCTGGGCGGCCTTGTTGCTTTGTGGGTTATCAGTAGGGAGCGTAGAAAGCGCGCAGCTATGGCTATCTTAAGCCAGAAACCATGTTTGCCGGATCCAAATAATCAATCCATTGAAGAATAGCGCATAAAGTTGTTAATGTTGGTCGATTGAATTCAAGATCTTTTTCTTGAGCGAAGGGGCTAGCAATCTTTCATGTCAGTCGCGAAAAAGAAGTTTCGCTTTTATAATGAGTTTTCGGAAAGGATCGGTGCATCTTCTTGTTCGTGGCATTGCATTATAGTAACATTTTTAATTCAGCAAGCAGATGTATGCATAGCACAGCTTGACACCACTTCATAATTCATGGGTGGGGTTGGATTTTAATACTTTGGGGACCTCGCAGGAAATAATATTGCCTCCTGTATCCAGATTCTTAGCATCAGCTTCGGTTGCAATCTTTGCTAAAACTAACATCGGAATCGGTATTTGAATTAGAGTGACTGTCTTATAATTATGATTGGATATTATCCCTAGATTTAGATATCAAAAAAAAGACAACAAACCGAAATTTCAGCTATATACTCGAATTGAAGTCGTCAAACCAGCTCAACGATAAATTAGTCAAGGCTTCATGGCTTTCACTCCTCTCTTAAAGCTTTTCGATCCCGGAAGTCCGATTCATATAGCTGACCAAGGAAAAAAGCTTATGCTACCTTTTGCCTTTCACATCTTGACAGACTTGTATTGGAATCCCGGCCAGGGCTTATCAGGACAGGCGTCCAAATCTTGAAGCTCCTTGGCGGCCGGTTGGTCTGCTGAATAGTTTTGTGGATATACTCGCGTGAGACGACAAGGGCACGGCAGATTTGCCAGTATATGAACCGCCATCGTCAAGTAATCGAAGCATCAGAGATTAGTCATCATTAAAGGGCAATCTTGAAATTCAGGACCATGCATTATATTTCAATTTAAGATTTAGTATATTAATCATAGAAGCGACTGCTCCGATTCTTGATACCATAAAGACTCATACTGTATTATATAATAACTCACGAAACACGTCAACAAGACGCCGAAAACTTTATATATGAATAACCCACGGAATTAATAACTCACGATTCGAATATATCATGGAACAATATTATGCCCAATTTTAAATTACTATATAATAATGCAATACATCAATATAATATAAAATTAGATATTCAGTGCGTTCTACAGGCCGTCCATCATAATACCCGAACCCTGTGTTCTACAGCTAAGATATACTCTCCTTCTTTATCATTATTGGTTTTGATTTCTTGGTAACTATCAATCCCATCGTTACTATTATCGTCGCTATCCTGAAGTTTATTGAAATGACGATTACTACAATATTTATCGAATGAAGACATAAAAGAAGTAACAGGTTTGGCCTGCTCTTCATTTCCCATAATAATGATTGTAGTGTATGTATGCGGCACCTTATAATCCTCTAGATGATTAATATTAATTTAATTGTCCTAGCTGCTATTAATAACAATGCCCATCTTGATCTTGTTCTTATAGTAATTGCAGTTTGGAAGGCGTGTGAGATAAGGCATCTATAGTCCTGGGATATCGCCCCATAGTATACAGATGTTTCAGAGAAGAGGAGGCCAATATAGATTCCATTTTTGATAATATTGTGATAATGGAGAAGGAAGTATTACGTCGACTTTATTACAAATTCATAATATTATATGTGAGCCAGGGGTGGTGCTCAGACCCTTAATGCTCCGTAACTTATTATATAATATCTTTTGGAGCAGTGGTCTCACCAGCAGAGCAAAATTATCGAATAACTCATGATATCATATAAATTTATAGTGCCGAATACCATATAAGTCTTTACGGTATTTTACAATCTTGGCCACCAACTACAATATCAGCTACAATATTCGGGCACGCACTGGGTTAACCCGGTTTCGGAGTAGCATCTTATCTCAGACTGAAGATACACCATTGCTTGCAGTCTCTTAAATTGTTTGGATCAAGTGAATACTTAAGTGTACAAATCATCCCGGATCCCTTGGTCTAGAACGGCATACTCCGGGTCAACTAGGCCGATAACTCCCAATGTGGGCAAGCAGGGATGTTTAACATGCAACATAAAAGTTTTACAATATGTGTTCCAGACTTTTCACAACTGATCATGGGTTAGCTACTCTCTACTGAGCATTACAAATGGTGGCAATGTTTAATTAATTCGGTCCGTAATATACTAGTTCAATGCTATTGTGTTCAATTTTTAGATTATAGTCTAAAACCCTACCCTCTAACTATTAATACCTTTTACGGTGTCTGTACAACGAATAAACAAAGTATTACGTAGCAGAACTGGGAGGCGCAGGCTCACTAAGGCTTGTGTTCTAAATGACGATGAAATCAGATATCTCTAGGGTGAGATGCCTATTGGGGTCTACGAAGGTAACCCCCAATCTTCTCAACTTTTCTTTCTCAGCATCACTCATAACAGCTTCGCCATCAGAAACAAAGCTATTAGCTCCCTCGATATCCGGATGCCTATTGAAATACGGCTTTGATAGTCGCTTCGCTTCCGTACAAGCAAAGTATGGACGCAAGGTTTTATCCTTCAACGCCTGCTGGATAGCTTTAACCCCATCTTCCAGGTAATCCCCGCCTAGAACAAGAACAAGGTGAGCATCCGGTGTGGTAAGAAGCTTGTGGGCAGCTGCCGCGTGGGACTTATCCAATGGCGGAGTGACCATGACAGTGGCACTTCCAATCACAATAGAAACCGGCAGCCCGTTACCAATGCACCAACTCAATTTCACGCCAATCGTATGGACGCCACTTATGGGGAAGAGAGCGCCTTGACCGCCGCGGAGAAGTGTTAGCGAGTCAGAAATGCTCTCCCCGGGCTTTAGTACTTTGGTTGCCTCGGGGCGATCAAAGTAAAAGAGCGACTGGAAGCCGCGGGTCTGTCCCAAAGGACTAGTTACCGTCCCGTAAATATGGTCTGACTTGAGACTGATATCTTCTGGGACTGTTACCGCCTCTTTCCCATTGTTCGTCAGGGTAATATTGACGCGGACTGGTGCTCCAAGCGGAACTTCAGCATGGTTTTAAGGGGCTTGACAACAAGCACCAAGTCTGGAGCTTCAAATTCTAAGTCCGTGTCCGGTGGGGAGATGGGTGGTCTCGTGTTCGAGGCGAGTGCAAACTCCACACCCCCAGGTCTAATAAAAATATCCGGCCAGTGGCGTAGCTGGTAGAGATTCCTGTCTGCATGGTTGTACTTGATGTGTTCAGGGAAGGGATCGGCAGCGGTACTACGGCGAACGCAATTTCCTGTTTGATTCATAAATGAGAAATCAAGCACAGGAAGCTCTCCATCTCCTCCGTCATCATTATGCAGGAGGCCAAAAGCATGTCCTAGCTCATGAAGCGCGGTGCGAAAATAAGCCTTTTTAACAGTGCCGTAGCGCATGTTCTGCCATGTGCCCCATCCTGGGTCGGGGCCCGTCACGACGTGCGAGCTGACCTGGCAACCTTCACGAGGAAGATTATTCGAGTCGGTTGAGCCGTTGTCAAACATGACTCCATACGCTTTCTCGGTATCATACTTGGTCGCAAGTATGTAGTAGCGCCATTCAGTGTCCAGATTATTTGCGTCCCGTTTGAGCAGCATTGTCCGATGAGCATCAATCCCTGACCAGATCCCTCCATCTACATCTGGGATGTCACTATCGCTTGGTACAACCGTAGCTTGGAACCCGATTCGAGAAAATACTGTGCTCCAATCTTCGTGACCTGCACCATCAACGCCGTTATCCAATGGCTTTTCGGAACCGATCACGCTGTCTATCTCAACGGTAACTTTGCGGTAGAAATCAGAGACTCGCCCCATCTTGAGGCGACCAACTGTGGCACCTGTCTTGTCCAATATCACATTGCCTTCGGCATAGTCGCTCGGGTACGGGTAGCCATCTGGCGCAGTCATCCATCCCATAGTTACAGAGTAGCCACTGTCGGCAGGCTCTTTAGCGAAAGTGAAATTGTTCTTGTTGGTTCCTGTATATTTGTACATTTCGAATCCAAGTTGGAACGTGTTGTCAAAAGAGAGGGTCTCGTCAATACTGGTGACTCGGAGATAGTACCTGTAGCTAGCTCTAGGTTGTATTGGGATGCCATTGCTGGGGTTTGGCGACGGTCCAGATATCCACTGGGGAGGTCGGAAGGGAAGCGGGAGCCAAAATCCAGGCCTCGCGTAAAGATCTCCGCTTGCTGTACGCCCATCAACTTGGCTTTCAATGCGTATGGTGCCGTCAAATCTATCTCGACCAGTATTAGGCTCATAGTTGACGAGGTATGCCCCACCAGTCAACCATCTGAATCTTGGAAATGGCCATGGCCAAATAATTGGTGGGCGTATAGGTATTGGGAGGTTTAAACCGGGTGGAAGAGGGTTTTCCGGCCCATCAGCTGCTAATAGCTCCTTGGGTATCTTGTAGGGCAAAGTATTTGGAAGAGGTGGGGTGCTCATAGTTTAAAAAAGTAAGAAATTTTTCTTATACTGATATCTTGTAGTTGTATACGAAAGGCTTTACGTCTCTGTTACGTTTTGGAGAGTTAGTTTGTTGATAGCATTCTGAACTTCTGAAGGTATGTTCCGACAAGTTTATAATTATACAAAATCACACCAACAAAAGAACGAAATATTTTAGCCAGCCTTCAATGAACCATCATGTAACTTTGGTATCCAGCTCTACAGTGAAAAAGCTCGCAAGGCTGAATCGATTGTCAACGCTCGGACGGTCATAAGACGGGTGGACGGACGCGAAGGAGATAGAAGTAAAGACCCTACCTCGCAGATGCGATCTATAACAAACGGCAGGATTACAATACGCGCATGGGTATTGTTGCTCAATCCGGAGCCGGCGAATGATCTTGCTGCATCGCATGCTTGGTGAGAGTAAGGCTGGGCTAGGCGCCCATATTACGTAGTTGTCTACGAGCTTTTTTGTTGAATATCTACACAAAATATGAACGGGCACAGCGGTGTTGACATGAAATCTGGTTGCATCCGAGTCCGAAACCACCTGAGGTGTATGTGTATGCAGATGGCGAGTTTTTGACAGCCTTGAGCGTGGTTATGTCGATTCGATAGCAGAAGTTGGACTCTGCGGCAAGTTTCTTCTAAATATTACACAAAGAGTTGGTTACACAAATAGTGGGCAACCAATAGACAATCCTCTAAAACGCCACTTGGATCCAAAAAGCAGCAAAGAGTTATCACGCTGCTTTATCAAAAATGAGAAGGGGAAAATCCTTGCAGCGGTTTCCTATCCCATTCGTTCCTCTACTTATCACGATAAAAATTTCTTATTTGGAGTATTTTGCAAGAAAAGAACGAATCAAATTCAAATTTTGCTATTGACTTGAGCTCGAATAATGAGTGCTGTGATAACCCAAACGTTCCAACTCTCCCTTTCACAATAACAAAGAAAATAATATATTTGAGAGATTATCTGGATTAATTGGATATGGTTTGCGGTTAAATAGACCAGATCAGAGAAATAGGTTGAAAGTTTGGGTTGGATATGGTCTGAATTACCCACAATATAGTCCATGGGTTTGACCTGCAGGGCGAATGCCTCCCTCAATAAAATCTTGATTAGATACCTGAGGTGCTGTGATATCGCGGTAACTACATCAGTACCACTACTTGCGCACTTCGGGATATAAATTTGTCTTTTCTAGGAAGATGTTGTTGTTCGTTGCTGTTCTTGGTAATAAAATATCTCAATCGCCTCCCTCTTATCAATCGGGCCAATATGATATTCAATCGCAACAGCTGATTGGACCCGGACTTATATTTATTGTGGAATCGAGCTTTTTTTTTCGGTCCTCGCGTCGGCTCAAATATGGAATTCGAACTCCGACAGTACGGCCCTTCAGACCCTCCCAACTTCCCTTCTCCAGCCAAAAAATCAGAAAACATCTACCAGGACCTGTCGCCTTCCTTGAATTCCGACATACCACCAGTGGAAGCCCAGAATGTCGTCTCCGAAATCGAAACTGCCAGTATCCGGGAGCACAACAAAGTGGAGACGGGTTGGATGCCGCTCATCCTTCGCCCTTAGTCGCTGATAATTTTTCTCGTTGTGTTTGTCGGAATACTCGCCACCCTGATCGGATTATACGTACGATCGAAACGAAAGCAAGGTCTCAGCAACGAGAAGGAAAGCCATCATTATTTATGGAACTATGGGCCAACCTCTGGTGAGTTCCCCTACATGCACAAATATGTGCTTCTCACCATCATGCTCTTGATCGGCCAACAAACGGCCCAATCGGAAATGAATTCGATTGATAATTATTATTTTTGCCTAGTATAGCTACTAAATACCACCCATATTTGGCCGCAGATCTAAATCGACCATTATCGCAAGCTGAGCTTGAGCACCTACACTTCTGGGCACCTGCCATTTATGGTAACCAATCTTATTAGGTTTTGTTATATAAGCTCCTGTCTTTTACCAATCACATGCTAATTGACAACCCAACCCTATTTGTATCACATTCACAGATCACAAACTAATAAGGATAGAAAGGCGTACAATATATTCTATTTAAAAACTAAACGCTGTACTATTTCCCATTTCAAGCGCGTATAAGGTCCTATGACCCGTAATATATTAATATATTTAATTTAATATAAAATTATGAATCCCTTAATAAGTCTAGCATCTGATAAATCTTCTAGGTAGTTAACATTAGGGTTTAAAAGCGGTGCGGTAAAAACCGGTCCGACCCGAGGAATTCACTGATTCGGACCGTGGGATGGATCAAAAAATTTTCGCCGGAATGATTTTTGGTGTGTAAATTAACTAGTAAGACAACTCTATTGTCACAATTCATGAGCGTGCAGCAGGCGAGATTGAATTCAAGATCGACATCATGACAGAGACCGCAGGAATCCAGCCTGAAAGACAGCCAATCGATTGCCATATTCCATCCTGCACATTTACTTTTTCTGGGGGGGCTAGAGAAATTTTCAACAAGGATTGAGCTGACTTCTACGGGGTGTCATACGGACCAACCTTTGCATTATAATTAAATTTGGTCAAACGACCTCCCCACCAAAACCCAACTCCATGAAAATCGAAGATATCGCAAATCTGATGCCAGGAATCGATTGTAGGTATCGTAAATATACTATATTTTAATTTTTAGACTAAAATATCAAAATCTCATGGTTTTGGAGCTGGTATTTAGTCTTAATATTGCACAACTTAGAATATAGAGCCTCCCAGGCCAGCGAGCCATTATATTTTATACTAGAATACAACCATAAAGGATTGAAATGGCAAGAAAAATGGTAATATTATTAAATGTAATACTCTCTAATTGAATATTGAAAATATTGAAAATATTGTAAATCTACGAGCAGAGGTCATTCAAAACATATATTTTGGGCAAATAACACATTAGTTTTGGTGGTAGTTAACTTGGGACAATAATAATTTTACCACAACTAAAACTTCACCAAAATAATCACCCGACAACCTGTTAATAATAATAATAACGATGATATCTCCACCACTTTAGAACGAAATCGGCTATAACTTTCACAATACCTCGTTTATACGTATTACTCCACTATATTCAACTTTCACTTGATTCTATTATCGATTAATCCCACGAAATACGCGAAATCTTGACATATCCGTTTTCCCATTTAAATTTACACGTCGATAATACTGTTGGCACTATAGCAAAGTTAGATATATAAAAATTATAAAGGACTGCGCCAGGAGTACTGTTCAAAATAAACCCTTTCTAATTTTTTTTGGTGATAGCATCGTCGTGTTGTGCAATATGAAAACATCAATTTTAAATGACTCTGCTCGTAGATTTACAATATTTTCAATATGTTTTTTTAATATTCAATTAAAGAGTATTACATTCAATAATATTACCGGTTTTTTTTTTTGCCATTTCAATCCTTTATGGTTGTGTTCTAGTATAAAACATAGTGGTTCGCTGGCCTGGGAGGCTCTGGTCTATATTCTAAGTTAGTACTAGTTATGCAATATTAAGACTTAATACCAGCTCCAAAACCATGAGATTTTAGTATTTTAGTCTAAAAATTAAAATATGGTATATTTACGATGCCTAAAATCGATTCCTGGCATTAGATTTGCGATATCTTCGATTTTCATGGAGTTGGGTTTTGGTGGGGAGGTCGTTTGACCAAATTTAATTATAATGCAAAGGTTGGTCCGTATGACACCCCGTAGACTTCGGCCGATTAAAGGATTTTTGTGGGAGAAGCCAGATGGCACACGCTTCTCTACTCTAAACTAGTCGATTATTATTCACCTTGGAGATCGATGCTGTTAAGGAGTATAGCGCAGATCTGCGCTGAACGAGAACGTATGCAGGCAGCCGAGATCCGCGGCGGGCTATATGTGTTGATCTAGAATTATCCCCAAAATATACAGAGATGAACCACCCGGGTTTAAGCTTGGGAACAATGGCAATCAATGGTGGGTAATTACTTTGACGGGTTTAGAATATCCATAATGGAGACACTGGAAAGTCAACCTGTGCCAAAACTGCAGAGCGGGTGCTGGCTGCGACCATGAGGCCTACGCGAGTATATCCCGTCTGCCTACATGTACTGTGACTGGTGAGAAAGCGTCTTGCAGGTTCCGTCTATCTGATCATCATACTTATCAAATCGATGTGATGCTTGTGCATGCATATTAGCGCTGCCATGTGGACAGGGCTTCTGCGGAGTCGCAGCTTGGATCTAGTGCTAACTGCATGGTGTAGTTACAGGGTCGCGAATGCTGCGTCCTTCGTAGAGGCAGTCCATAGTGGGCTACAGAAATACACGAGCAGCTTCAATCCTTACTCTAGATCATCCCGACCGGTATTGCTTATTTATCAAACTTGACTTCATTAGTAGATTGATGCGTCAATATTTTCGTACTTGGTCTCTCTTGCATCTATATTGAAATCTCAACAACTAGCCTAACTATTAATATCGAGGGAATTAAACGCAGTCCAATAGCGGCCCAGCGCACAGTAACTTCAACGCAAACTCGTAACTGATTAGAATGTTGGCAAGTTGAGATCTCACATCCACGCCCTTTAATGGTTATTCTAGCTCTAGGCCGTCCCACACCTCGCATAAGAATGCATATTTCAAATCAAAGAAAGACGGCCATTGGCTAGAATAGTCCTATGGCTGTTGGACAAAACCCCGAAGGACTGGATGTAATAAACGCCGTCCTTCGCGGTAAACATTTGCCTAAAAGTATTCAAACAACATTTGCTGATTCCCTATTAACTAGTAGAGCAGGCATCGAAGATCATCCAGTAACGATACCAAATTTTCTATTTCTCTTTTAGAAGCGTTTCAAATTCGTAGAAAAGGAACTTGCCTAGAATGACAATCGCCTCTGAAAGATACGTCATTAAGTCTGTCCCTAAGCTTGGGAGCTATCATATCAATCGTAGCACGATTGAAGATCAAACTCTAGGTGCAAAGAAACTCTAGGAGTTGAAGCCTAGCGGCCTAGATACCTCTCCTGTGAGTTAGTAATCAGTTGCAAAACAAGCTATTCGATGCTAGGATATCCTACTAATGTTATTGTCGTTAGTGGTCCGTGGTTGATAAGGGTGATCACATAATTTTGTACGCAATTGGCTCACCTATTGGCACTATTGGCAATTGGCGATATCCCTTGGCTTTCCATGTTCCAACAGTGAATCAAAAGATTGGCTGGGTGCTGGAACCTGTGAAGGGGTTCTAACCAGGCGGGCCTGCGCAGGCTTTCAAGTATGCCATCGTCTCGTTCGATTGCCTAATACTTTCTTTTAGCATAAATCTAGCTTGTAACTTCAATTAAAAAATCTTTCTTACAGGATCAAGACCAGGGACGGTAAGCTATACTGAGAAATCAAACAAGAAAAGGTTTATTTGGCCATATGGTAGGTTTCCTCTTCACTGACGCTTTAACTTTGAGAAATTCCCAGTGTTTATGACTTAATACCTGATTTATTACCAATTATCCAAATTAAATTCGTCATCGAACTTATACTAATTTGAGTATCGTGTAGCTAGCTTCGCCTCAATGAAGTTGCAGACGTCGACGAACAAATATTTTGTTTAATCGCGTTGAATATGAGAACAATACGAATTAGGGTGTAGAGACAAAGATGGGGAGGATAATACTGTAGGTGGCTCACAAAGACGTTTGGGTTATAAGAAAATAAGGAAGTTCCGAGCTTGAATAAAATCTCAATGGCTTCTTTAAGGAAGCAAACTGGCCATCTTATATGCATGGTTTAATATCCTCCGCGGTTAACCAGTCTAAATATTTGTAAGGCGTAGCCTAGCCGTTATTCCAGATAGAAAAGCAGTGCTTTTCCAGCTAAATAACGGAATTTGCAAGAATTAAACTAGTAAACACCCCATTCTGATTATACGTACATCAGTAAAAGTTTGATGCTTGTGGAAGATGGTGCACTATAGGGCTAGAGGCAGCGCTGAGGCCACATATGGTGCTACTAGGGCCATTATTTGGCGCCACCAGAGGCTGTTACCAGACCATAGAAAGCAGGTTGTACTTAGCATATCCCACCTTATCGGATCTAGCCGTTATTCTAGGCAGGTACTAGCCCGCGTCATCCCAGCGAAGGTTTAATATTGAAAAACCCGTGTTGTCCCAGCAAGCGATTAATCAAAATCAATAAATACGCATCGATATATTACATAAGAAAAAAATATTTTAAAAAGATTGCCCCGTGATACAATGCTTAACATTCTTATTTCAAACCCGGGGCCGAATTTTTTGATACACAGATAAAAAAGGAAACCAATGAGATTACGAAAAGCCAGTTAACCAATCATTGGTTCAAAAGTTTTAATAAATTATAATATATACGAAGTAATAGAATATTCATTAACAAAAACTAAACCGACTGTAAAGCTTTTCGAGACTACGGTTCGCCCGGAAAGTATCAGAACGACCCACTGGGCCCACATCAGTTGATTTTTGCACCTGATACATCCAAAGTTCTGCGTGTGAAAAGCACCGAAGTAGCCTACGCGACCCCGATAAGCAACTCGCCAATGATAGGATTGAGCCAGTGGTTTCTCATAGGCGCGAGATACGTGGCAACAATGATCATCGGCAGACAGAGAAGCTCATAGGCGAGCACGACGAACCCCGCCGAGAATCCCGTCTTCTATTGCAGAGCATGCTTTCCTCCATCTGGCGATGTCACTTGACAACGCTTGATCGAATTTCTGGCTCTGATGAAAACAATATCTGCGAGCGCCCCTCCTGCGGCAATGTTCCAGGCGTTTTTGATCGCAAGCGCCAATTGAACGAGGACCGTACCGGAACGCACCGGTCAAAGTCATGCCGATGCCTTGCAAGAGTCCGCCGATGATATTGGCGTCGTATTCCGCGAACCAGCCGAAAGATGAATCGGTGCGATGCGATAGTCCGGCATATCCTGAGTGGTTGGCTCCAATGATGACGATGGCACTGCAGGCGCTGGCAGTGAGGAATGTCTTGAGCATATTAAAATTCGTCAGGCTCATTTGCGAGAGAATCACAGAGGGTGAGCAAACTCCGGCAGCTGTTACGGCCGAGCCGAATATGGCGCCTGAGGCAAATCTGAGGAGAAGCGAGACCACAATGTTGACGATGGTGAGAATGTGAGAATGGCTAAATGACTGGTAATCTGAACGAGGGGCATTCTCCTTATATACCTAGAACGCAGTGGGTCTTGGACACCACGGTCAAAGGCGCAAATGTTGATTCGAAGCCAACTTGTAAAGAGGAAGTCAACCCAAAGTTGATTGGTTGGACCAGCCTTTGCGTGACGGAGATAAGAATGTCGCCGTCTCCCAACAAATATATAAGATTGAAGTTAGCTAACTAATTAATACCAATTACTTAAATATCCAGTTGATTATGAATCTAGGAGTCTAAGGATCTGAATCTACGGATCTCTAGGAACGCGTGAGGATGTATAAATTGCGATAATCTCTTTGTTCTACAGGAAGGGCAACAAAAAATCTATAAATAATCTCACTTGAGACACTGCTGACATAATATCACGGGTACGTGCTTGACGTGACCATCAATATTGATTACTTCACCTAAGTGCAGTTAGTTATAATATTGAATAGCTATAGAGCCATAGGTGCCATTTGACTGTCATATCTGAGGACCGTTGGCTTCAAACGTGTTCATGAGTGTAAATTTAAACCAGAGGATTTGGATATCTTTATCTTTCAATTGAAAACAGTCATTTTCCTATAGCAATATCAACGATTTTCAAAGCTGAGGTTTAATTAAGTCACATTCCATCGGCCAATCAGGGCCTAGTGGCTGGTGTGGCTATCAGTCCAGCACTGGGCCTCGTACCAAACCTTTTTTGGTCTAATTTCGAGACTGAAACTCAACGTATTCTTTTGCTAGGGGTAGGAGAACTCGCAGGCGCTTATCTACGGCTGCGCTGGGAAGCAGCTGGCCCCCTTGGCTGAGATGCTGTAGTAGCAGCCTTATCGCTTAAACTCTTTAATTATAGGATGCTGAAGGCCAGCTTCCCTGTCAATATCCGATGGCTTGAAACTGCTATTCAAGTTTACTTATTCATCAAGGCTGGGTAAAAACAATATTTTTATTCATTGGGGTTATGTAAAAACCGAAATATCTCAAGCCACCTGGAGCCTCGGGCTATGCTAGCCAGTAGTAAATACAAAAGAAACTTGGCTCCACTTAGCTGAAATGTATAGGGGTTGCAAGTTTACCCGTTCCGTCTAGATCGCTCGTTTTCGTTATTACGCGGAGGGCTAATCTCAGTTCGAGAAAAAAGAGGCGGAGAATCACAGGGCTTGGCTAACGCTTAACCTTTTGCCGTTGCATGATAATCCTTCAATTCGGGATCAAACGATATGAGCTTTCGGCTTCAACCGCAAGTGGCAGTATAGATTAAAAAGGAGAGAGAGGTGTTAATTACTCCCCTAGGCTCCCCTTCTGTTTTCCAATCAATATCTTTATTTCTCCTCCCAAATATTCAGAACGTAGATCTCCAAAAAGAACACTCGGAAAGCAAATATTCGACATTATAAAATACTCTGCAAAATGTTGTTTAGAGTCATTGCTGTTGCCGCTTTGTCCGGTATTGCTTTAGGGCAAAAATTTACAAATCCGACCATCGAATCTTGCGGTGTTACTTGCTTGCAGCAGTTGCAGCCTTTACTTGGTTGTGATCCCACTCTGCTAAGCTGCGTTTGCCCTGCACTCATTTCCGTCACCGGAAATCTTCAGTTCCTCAACTGCGTGGCAGATACTTGTACAGATAGTCAAGCTCCCAGGGGTAAGTCATATCACAAATACTATAAATGGGCAGTTTAAAGGTGGATTGGCTCACAACAAGTATCGCAGATGTCAGTGCTGCTCTAGGAGAGAATTGCGGTCGCCAAGTCTGGAAACAATCTACGATCGCTAATTCCCTATCTCCCAACACCGCTGCCAGTGGTACCATGACACCCGCTGCCAGTACTATGCCATCTCCTACTAGTGCTACAATGTTTTCTGGTGCTGCGGTATCGTCCGCTGGTGCCGGGGCGTCTTCTACCGCGGGTCAATCTTCGTCTCCAACAACTACCGGCTCGTCGTCAACAAAATCCCCAAACGCTGCCGCGCGATCAGAGGTTGGATTTGTTACTATGGGTCTCTTAATCGTTGCTGCTTTTGCCCTATAGATTATCTATAACGTGTTGTTGGTAGAAGTGGGACATCGGCAGAAGTGGGACAAGCAAAAATCAACAAATTCAATATTATTATTGGTAAATACATAAAGAAAAGTCAGATTTGAATGATATCTAAAGCGCTGCCATCATGGTCGCTTTTAATTTAAATAGATGGCTTCTTTGGTGCTTTTGCTTTTGTTTTATTTTGTTTTTTGCTCTGCTTTTGTTCGATACGCTCTGCTTCCTTCTCATCTAGCTCGATAGACTTTATCACCCTACAAAAATTTAGTTTCATGGGCATTCAAAACACGAGCTTTCGTCAATCTAGGCCTGCCAGGCCTCTTATGTGATACAAGCTTATTAGCAGCACGCAATTGGGTTGCAGTCTCTTGTAATATTATATTTTCACTCATGAATTGCTTTATGACCTTCCTGAGCTTCTAAATATTAGTGATGGTTGGCGAATTTAATATATAGCTAGTTTTGGAGAGTAAGGCATCAATGGTTTATTATACTGAATGTGGGTGCTTTGGTGTCGATGGCTCAGGTGGTAATGACTCTAGCTCTGACTTTGGTTGCTCTAATTCTGCCTGATGAGCTTGCAACTTAGAGAATACTTTTTCAGGGTTGTAAGGTATAAGCCCAGTTCTAAGCCATAACACTTTTACTAGTTCAGTTGAGATTGTATTGGTATGAGCCTCTATTAATAATTTAATAAATAATTGCTTGTCGATACCGGTGATACCATTGCGCATGGTATTGTCGACGGCATTACAGTACTGCTTGCCATATACTGAATTGAAGCCGACATCGAGAGGCTGCAGCCGGTGGGTGCTATAAGGCGGTAGGCAGAGAACCACAATGTTATTGTGTACACAATATGAGATGAATTAGGCCGAGATATAACTTTCATAGCCATCAAAAAAAAGCATACGCCATTAACCTTTGCGCAAACCATTGCTGGTATATGGATCGAAGAGCTGCTCAAACCATTAAACCCCAAGATCCACATCTGACCAGCTATTAGATAATGTTGCAAAAAGCTAGTCCTGAGCTTCATTAATGACTTCCAGAGTATATCAGTTAAATTAATGGTATTTACCTTTGAATATAACAAGTGGGGGTAGGGTCCTACCTCGGGTACTAATACACTCAATGGAAGTGACTAATTCACAGCTGCCGGGTTGTATAACAAATTTGCTTTTAGATTTGGTAGGCACCATTATCTTTGAAGACCGAGCCAAGCTTATCATGAAGCCCTTTTCATCCATATTATAAAAAATATTCTCTGTAATACCGTAGTACACCTTAGTATCTAAAAATAGCTTATAGAATTGGCTGATCGAGGCCGGGTTGTCCGCCTTTGCCCGGGTATTATCGTAAGCTCTCGAATATGCAGTGCATAGTTCGGCATGTCATTATAAGAAACTATAAAACCAACTATCATTGAGTGTATGACCAGCCAGTTTGTTAGCCATATGGCGCACCATATCCAGTCGTAGAGGAAACCCCCAGCCATACAACCGAATTGTCCAGCAAACCAAGGATTATTCACCTTCAGCAGTTAGAGCCATTTAATACCGGTATACCTTAGTTCTGTCTCCACCCCTACCATTGATCCTGGCGGCTAATGTCGACTTTAGTACATCGTGTGCCACTGCAGCATCGTGAATTATTACATATCTACCTTACTTATATGAAGCCATAGCCAGCTCCATGGCTGGCTTCTGGGAAGCTGCATTATTTTTGTGATTACGAGGGTGAGATTTATTTGTCTTCCTAGCCATTTTTGATGTTAATTCGATTTAAATTTAAGTGTATATGTAATAAGTAGGTGATGTTGAAAGAAGAAGGTGCGATGAGATCGCGTTGTTTACTTTTTGCGTGTCCCACTTCTGCCGATGTCCCACTTCTACCAACAACACGTTAGCTATCTGATAGATTGCGTTCGCGTTCGTTAACAGCCATCATAAAAAATACTATTCATAAAGCAGACTTCGGGCTATTCTAGACCTTCAAAGCGACAGAGGATCCTGTTATCACGGCTCAGGTACACGGCCACAAAAGCATCGTTTGGGCAATAGCGACAGCGATAAAGTGTTGGACTTCGCGAGCCTGTGATGTATTAGAAACAAGAGCATCGGGTCTTGCTGGGACATTTTCTCTATCGTTCGGAAACTTGTTCGTCAATAATGGTATATCAAAGGTAGAATCGCACCAGAATTTTGTTTCGTTTATTCTCTGACGGAGATTAATTTTAACTCACGGGCGTACCGATGCTCGCCATATTCGAGAAAATAGGATTCAGGAGTGTTGCCAAACTCTACGATGAATCGCGCGACTGTGCTCATGATTGCAATCGATTGTTGTGGAGCTATAACATTTACTTGATTTTGGTGAATGCCCCCTTCTTTTGAATACCCAGTGATAGCTTTCCTGCTATCGGTGATGGTGAGAACAAGCTTTTTTTTCTCTCGGCGCCTTGGGCTTGGGAGCTGGGGGTTGTTTGCCGAAGGATTTTAATCCTGGTCCTGCAGCCTCGATTTACTTTGTCTATGGCCCAACACGTCAAAGTTTGGTTTGAGGCTAGCTAAATTCGTCGACTTCAGAGACATAGGCGGGCCTTTGAAATTAATGTCTCAGCCTCATTTTGACGGCAAAAGATACTTCGTCGACGTACAGTGTAGTTTTTGGTAGTCGATCTTGTATTCGTGAAATCGCCGCTAATGTGCGATTATTTGGCCCCGATTTCTAACAAGCAGTAATTGTATCTTCTTACCTATCGTTTGATAGCATTTCAATTTATTCCACTCAAAGCGGAATTCGAGGCAGCCGGCGGACCCATGTGGATGGCTGTCGGGGATATACAAGCATTGCTATACTCTGTAGTTAGAAGGAAAACTACAAAAGCAACACAATACTAACACACCAAAATGGGGTGACCCTGAACAGTACCTCACTACTCCTATGTTAATATAAAGCACGTTATATTTATCTTATTATTGTTATACTTTCAATTACCCCAGTCCTATTTACTCTCTTATATATACTTCCTTGAATTGCGCTCTGAGTGAATAGAGGTGTGCGACAGAAGCCAAGTAGTGCTTGCTGCCATCTAAGTACCTTGTCAAGGTCCTTAGGTAGTAGTTGTAACAAAAACAACCTTTCAAATATGCAGGTCCTTAGTATAAATGATGTAGATATCTTAGGGTTATCCGCTATAATAGTGGGAAACCCTATATCTATGATGTGGCCTCAGGGATGTGCTAGCATGAGTACCACGTCTCACGTGATAGAGAGAGCACGTGAAACTGGCAATGGGGCGGCGCAGGCCGGCGCCCGTTGACAATATGGTTACCCTTTTTTAACTCATAAATCTAGTTTTAATTTAATTTAAATTTAAATTTTGTTCACATAAACTTTTTTTTGAGGTGGATATATCTTATTTTATGCATTTGTTTCTTTGTCAATTAATTTATTGGTTTCATTTATACATTGCTTTTATAGATGCATGGCTTTCGTTAATGCAGAGTTTTCGTCAATGCCTGGCTTTCGTCGATACATGGTTTTTATTGATGCATGGCTTTCATCAATGCATGACTTTCCTCAATGTATGGATTTTATTGATATATAGCTTTCATCGATACATAACTTTCATTAATACATGGCTTTCATCAATGTATGGCTTTCGTTAATACATGGCTTTCATTGATACATGGCTTTTGTTAAGGCATGGCTTTCGTCATTACATAGCTTTCATTTTATTAATGTATAGATTCCATGGATTTTAATATTCATCAGCAAAAGAAAGTATTGTCGTCCTGGTCGTCCGACACCCAGACAGTCAGGACAACTATCCATCCCTGGTGCATTCAGAGGTCAAAAAAACTTCTAATGTCTGAGACGGCATAAAATATACTTAACACAAAAAGGGGGGTACCTGACACTAGTATTATATATATTAATGTCAAGTACCACTTTTGGATATAAATATAAATATGGATATAGATATAAATATTGTAAACGGATTGTGATATGTCTGTCACTGGAAGACAGCCTCTCAGAGGGTGAAATGGATAATATTGGCTATGGACAAGGAGGATGACTGCGAATGGTTTTCTAGCTTGCAATCGGGCAGAGGAGCCTTTTATAGTGGAGGCAACGGGGTGGCGCAGGCCGGCGCCCGTTGGCAATATGGATATGGATATAGCGCGTCGATTGATATGATAATGTTAGCAATGCAGACAGTAATAATGTTCATAATAGAAGTAGTAATGATGTTAGCAACGGAGACAGCAATAATATTAACAATAAAATTTTTAATGGGATGCGAATTGACGGTGTTAGCAGACGAATTACCAACGTGATAAACACGAAAAGATTTGCAAGAAAAATATGAAAAACATGAAACTTACGCGAGATCGGCTGACTTTAAGGTATACAGCTCCGCCTCGCGGAGTTAAGTTTCCCTCCTTGACAGTCGGGCATAACAGCCTTGCGACCCAGCAAGCGCCTTATACGTATCTCTTCACAAGGATAATAGAAAGCTTATTTTTTATTAAATCTAATAAATCTTATAACCCTACTTTTTCATTTATCATCTTCAGATCTTCTTCCTTCTACCTTTTATAATCCAAAACCTATCTGTTACACCTGTACCTGAGTTCTTCGGATATAGCAAGCGCTAACCTTGGCTTCTGTCTCACGGTTCTATTCACTTAGTTTATATACATAAGAATTCTTTATATAACGTACAACACAAGTAGTCGGGACACACAAGTAC
Source organism: Dactylellina cionopaga (assembly GCA_036971295.1). Classification (NCBI taxonomy): domain Eukaryota; kingdom Fungi; phylum Ascomycota; class Orbiliomycetes; order Orbiliales; family Orbiliaceae; genus Dactylellina; species Dactylellina cionopaga. The sequence continues at coordinate 37,476 of JAJTTY010000015.1, forward strand.
TCGGGACAAGAAAATCGAAAATCGAAATTTGTATGGGGCTTGGCACTTTTTTGGTGTGTTTTCTGAAAAGTGAAAAGTCAATCGATTCAGATATTAGCTGATTACTCATGTTTGAAAGGTGGGATGGATGGATGCTCTTCAGGGCAATATGGGGTATAAGTATATATGTTAAATAGTATTTTAATTTAATTTTTTATGTTTGATTTGGGCTCTCTAGCTTTTCAGTTTATGATAAAAATCATTGATTTTAAGCCTAAAAATTCATAAAAAGTTGATAATTTAGGGCATTTTTACGCCAAGATTTCCAGAACAATAATTAATTAAAAATTAAAATTATATCCAAAAATTAAAATTAAAATACTCATCGATATATATGCTATTGATATATATTTTCTAAAGAGTATGTACTTCTCCCTCTTTTCATACGTGAGTAATCTGATGGTATTCGACTTGATTGATTCTTGAATATTTGAAAACACACCAAAAAAGTGCCAAGCCCCATACAAATTCAAAATGTGTCCCGACTACTTGTGTGTCCCGACTACTTGTGTTGTACGTTACCTAAGTTAACTGATCGCCTGGTTTCCAGTGCTTATCTGGCGAGCACTGTAAATAATTCTGGCGAGCACTTTTTGTGTTGTGCCAAGTACGATGTGATTTTTAACAGGGAGCTATGGCATGGTAAATACGGGGGTTGTGCCAAAACTATTTTTGCATTTGCGCAATTTGCAAATTATGATTTTGCAAAACCAAAAAAACCAATTCCACCAAAATAGTGATTTACGCTATTCCGAGATTTGGAACATAAAGCCAATTATGTCTAGATGTACATACTCAAATTTCAAAGAAATCCAAGCAGTGGTTAAGGTAGGATCGCAGATTTAATTATAATAGGTTACAGCATTACTTCGTAATATGTATTAGATTGTGATTTTCCAAAAAAAAAAAAGGTTTGTTTGTCAAACCTACCAAAAACAACAAAAATTTTAAAATTTCTAGGAAATTTTCAATCGCGATTTAATGTAGCCAAATTCACCAAAATTCAATCTGTAACTCTGTCTCGACCACTCACTAAATTACTTTGAAATTTTAATATTTACATCTGGACATAATAGGCTTTATGTTCCAAGTCTCGGAATAACATAAATCGCTATTTTGGTGGAATTGGTTTTTTTGGTTTTGCAAAATCATAATTTGCAAATTGCGCAAATGCAAAAGTTTTGGCACAACCCCCCCGTATTTACCATGCTATAGTAGCCCTTACAGGAGATCCCGGCCATGTTATTGTGTTGCACCATTTGACGACCATGACATCTTATATTTTTAAGCTCGATTTATTTGACAATTTGATAAATAAAGAGTACAGGAGATCTCTGCCATGTAAATTAGATTCTATATGATCTTCTAGCAAACTAGCCCTATTAACAATACTTATATTTAGGTATATAAAGGATATAATAACCTTGGCCTTAAAGTTGATCTATACTACCCCGAATTCATAGCTCAAACGGGAAAATTTTTAGAATATAGCAGAAACTTTTATAGTTAAATAGGTATTAAGCAAAGAGAATAACAAAAATCTTCAATCAGGCATGCGAGCATTACAAATGAAATAAAATTTAAAAAGAATTGGACTAGCATATAGCAAGGCAGGAAGAACTTAATTATGGGATAAGAATGCTATTGCAAAATACTATAGAAAAAAGCGTGAACAGGCAGAAAAAGAAGAGCAGAAGAAGGCTAAGAAGGCAAGGACCCTCGCAAATAAAGAAAACATTCGGCCGGAAGATATTATGCATGAATCTGGGCCGTCTTCGTTGTCGATAATACAAAGGCAGACCATTGAAGACAATGCCCCATATTGGGTGATGAAACTCCATTGAGGCTATACAAAATATATAATAAATAAATATTATTTAGAGAGCACTCATATTTGTTATTACTCTTTTGTTTATCGAATTGTCAAATAAATCGAGCTTGAAAATATAAGATGTCATGGTCGTCAAATGGTGCAACACAATAACATGACACCTTTCAGGGGAGGTGATAATATGTAATAGAGAGCCGAGGTTTTGAATATTAACTGAGCGAGAATATATTAAGCGAGTCGTTAATTGGCAGGAGGTTCTGTTAGAGTTCCTTGTCCGAATTGGTTCTCGGGTTGGTCCGCCCAATCATTTATTATCGAATTTCCATTTTCGTCTTCGTTTATTGAGAGATATGTTAACCGCACACCCTCGCAAAGTGGCGTTTTTCGTTACACCCTTGCTATATATATATGGGCCCGTTTTGCCCTAGTTTTTCGTATTGTTTTGAAGTTTGAAATCTGAATATATCCTCAACCCGCAAGCCTTGCTATAGCGATTTTTACTAGTTTTCTGCTATAGTCCCAGTTCAGGCTAGCCTGGTAATCAAAAGATTAAGAGTGAAAACAAGGAAATTCATTTTAACAATCTAGCGTCTACAGAATTTATTTGACCGTCGATGGCTGATTTGATACATGCGAGCAACGAATCGTCGACATTTTCATCGATTTTCACGAAATATGGCCAGATTTAAAGGACAATCAGTACTATATTGCGTTTTGATGTTGTCTAGCGAATCTATTTAGATACAAATTCGCATTGCCTTTCCCTGAAGTTATGTTTATCATAAGCTGTTTTAACAGTGCCATGGCTTCTATTTTGACGCGTCGATGCTGCAAATAATGGGATAGATTTTGTTCAGATTTCAAAACAATACGAAAAACGCCGCTTTGCGAGGTTGTGCGGTTAACATATCCCTATTTTTAATAGTGAATTGAGCGCTCTGGCAGCATACTTGATAGGTTATATAGATGAGCTCGCTAGCGAAGTGGGGATGATGACAGCAGTGAAAGAAAGGGCTGAGGTGGAGTAATATTTAGGCACGGGGGCATGGATGACGCAAAGCAAAGAGAAATTTATTGTGTAGCACAGCCTCCCTCGTCTCCCTCGTCTGGCTGCAAAGATATATCCACATTACCACTCCAGTAAATTTGATCATCAGAAGTATCCGTGTTTTCGAAGCTTCCATCCCACTTCCAACCTGGATCGTTGGCAGGCGTGAATGCAAAAGGTCCACTACCAAAGTTGAACTTGATACCTTCGGGATCTGAAAAGTATTGAAGGTATGGGAAATAGCGTCTAGGCGGAATAGCCCAGGCAACCGGAACGATTTTTCCGTTAACTGTGTAAAACACAACATTTTGCAGAGGGTTCATGCCGCAACCCATAAAGCTCGGATTCTTGGCTGGGAAAAAAAAAGACCCAGAAAAGTCTGTCAATTCGAAGTGAGGGTTTTCCTTCCATGTTTGCCATTGCCCGTCAATATATACTTCTCCTCTGTGGCTGTAGCATATTTCTCTATCTCTACTAAAGTCGCCATCAACTGTGCCGAATGTTTCGGCTAGATACGCTTGGAGCCCTATTTTGAATTCAAAAGGATCCTTTCTTTCCCTGTAACGATTATTAGCAGCTATTCATTAAGTTATTACTGCAAACTCTTTAAATATAGTTTAGATCCCGAGTCAGGCTTCGCAATACAAATAATTAGCAAATGGTTACCCTACCCTTCTTCGTTTGAAGAGCTAATTTTTGGTAATTGTACTTCAAAATAGAATGTTTTGTCGATAGGGGGTATAGGATGATCCGATATGAATTTTCCCCAGTCAGGACAGGTAAATCCCCATCTAACACTTTCTTTCGCGGTTTCCTCTAGAGGATAAGTGTAAGTGAAATAGATATATGATACGATCTAGAAGTTTGGGGCGAAACGTACCAGCCAATCCCATCGAATCCTGAGATACTATAAATCTCCGCCCTTTGTAATCTCGAATACCAGATGGTCTTGCAAAACTACCGGATGGTGAATTGCGTTGGTTCGAACCCAAAGGTACGAGATTAGTTCTTCTATGACGGGAGAGTACATCAAATAAAGTCCAACCATGTTCATCTTTTAGAGAAGCGTTATATGCTTTGAGGATTTTTTCAAGTTCCAGTTCCTCCACCGGATTGCCTCTCGCTTCTGGATCAAATAAACTGGTTTCGAAAAACGATAAGTGGGAAGGCGTCGCATTCGAGAGAATATGGTAAAGGATAGTTTTGCTAACTGCGAGTCGCGGTTTATAAAAGCTGATACCTTTCACCACATCATTTGTCTCGATGGCAACTTTTTCGGCAACAAGATCGAGCGGAGTAAATCCGATTATGTTTCTGCGACTGATATCGGAATTTATATCCATTATAAGTTTCACGATACCCTCGCGGCGATACTGGATCGCAACGTGGAGAGGTGTCTCTTTAATGAAGTCCTGTTCCACGATAAAGTCGCCGATATCGACATGGTCGGAGAAAACAGCTATAGCCGTTTTAAACAACTCCGTGTACAAAGAATCATCCTCGTGAGTTTTAGAACCTGTTATAAGTATGTGGAGCAAGGTACGTCCATGCTCATCTCGCCAAAGAAGAGGGTTGTTGTCTGGTAACTGTTTTCCAAGCTCGTCATATTTCTGCAAGAAGAAATACACGAGATTCCACTGGGAACTCTCTACCGCGAGCGCTATTGGGGTGTAACCCTGATTGTCTGGCTTTGAGCACTCTAACCCGGCATTAAAAAAAGTGTTAGCAATTGCGACTTCGGCCTCGTCGCTATTACTAACCCCTCCAGCCAAAACGTGAAAGTAGTTTTGGCCTTGGTCGTTATCATCATGAATATCAGCTCCCAAGTCGATAAGCAACTCGACAGCCTCCTTAAAACCTCCTCTAACAGCACCTGCGAGAGGCATCTCGCTACTGTGATCTTCAGCATTGACGATATCGCCACCATCCCCGCGCCTCATTTTCATTATAATCTGACAGATGTCAAGGACTTCTTTGACTCGGTTTGCATCTTTTGGCGCTGGGAGTTGGAACAAAAAGTGTAATGGGTTCATCTGGAAAGCATCAACAGCGTGTACATCCCATTCCCAAGACATACCAAGTAGTTTGAAGAATTTCAGATCTCTGATTTTCGCGGCCAAATGGAGGACTGTCGCTTCGCTAACACTCTTAACATCTAATTTTGCGCCCTCCGAGATTAATGCCTTTGCCGATTGCAGGTACGATTGTATTACATCGTATTGCAATTCCTTCACACTAGTGAGGTGGAGAAGAATCGACATTAGTGGCGTATCGCCATATATGTTAATGCCGGATGCTACGGTTTTACCAACGGCATCAACATCTGCCCCGTGTTTAAGGAGGACTTCAACGGTAGCAGGATGCCGTGCCGCAATATATAACGGTACTTGGCCGAACGCATCGGGCTTGCCACATATTGACCCATCCCATGGCTTTAATACAGGTATCGAGGATGCCAATTGATCTAACTTTTCGTGGACAAGATCTTTGTCACTGAAATGTTGCTGAAGAAAGCTGTTAACGTCTGTTTCTAGATCAGGGTCGTCGTTTTCGGCGGCATATTTGTATATTTGTTCAACCCTTTTGGGATACTCGAACGTCTGGCTAGCAAGCCAAGCCACTAGAACAGTGTGTTCCAGCAGTTCTAGGAGCGGCTGAAGGTTTTCAACGGCAAAAAAATCAACCCCAAAGAGGGTGATCCCCCCGTCCTTTATTGAGTGGTTCAAGGAACAGAGCACTTCTTCACAGCTCGCGCTTTTAATAGCAATTTCATTGTCAATCTTCCCACTGAAGTTGGTCTGGCTTTGGAAAAGAGATACTAGTCTCATTAGTCTGAAGTCCTTTATGTCAGATTCTCTTCCAGGGTAAGTTTCATCAAGTTTAGACTTGTTGCCTGTTTCTTGAACGAGATGGTCAACTATAAGGTGCAGCCCGAATTCGCATGCAGTGTGGATCGGGTCTTCATAAAGTCTAGACGTAGCATTGTCGTACCAGGCCAACTCAGAACGCTCACCCGAGAATCCTCGTTGGAGATTCCAGCGGCTCCAATTTTCAGGCCGCATGAAGATTGAGAGTTGGGTTAATAGCTCTGTCCACCAACTATCGTTCCGACTCCCCTCATTCCACCAGGTTTGAAGAACCCGAATGTGATCCTGCCAGTGTTTAATCTCGTATCTTTGTCGCTCCTTCGATTCCGGGCTATATTCTCTTTCTGAGTATTCCGTATATGCTTCATTATCGAATTTAGCACGGTTGAATACTGCTCGGATGTTCTCATATACAGCACTGTGTCTTGTTTGTGAATGTATCCATTCAGGTCTCCAGGGCATATACTTTTTTTGGAAAGCTTCATTGTTAAGAGCGCGAACTGTTGGAAGTTAATTTTAATATTAGTAGATACGGACAATAAAGGTACCTGATAGTGTGGACCATAGCTAGTCTATGGAGGAAGTTTCGGGCGTTTATGGACATACGTATATTGAGAGCAATTGACATGTGAGCTTCTTTTTTGCTAAAGAGTTCTGCCAAACTATCACCATAGCGAACGAATGAGGCTATAGTAAATTCTATTAGTAAATCTAGGCGGAATGAACTTACACGACGAGTACTTACGAGTTAGGGTAAATCTGAATATAGTATTTCCTTTGGAGTCACGGTATTTGTTGAAACCGCGAGACTCTCGGCTTGCTGATGACTCTGGGACATCTTCCTGTATCCATTCTCTGATAGAAATATCAACGCCCACTAGCCCGGTATTCCTGTCACATCTGAAGAAGTCACGACCAGCATTCTCCAAATGATACATGATATCCTTGATCTCAGGATCTTCATAAGGGTCCTCGCTGATAAGCTTTTTTGCTTCTGCTGCGTATAGGTCCTTAGAAGCTTCCGCCTGATTTTCAGCCTCTAATTCAGAGTTCATTTTAGTCTCGGAGTTAGGTACGTCAGTACTAAGCTCGATATATTTGTTACTTGCTTTCGCTGCCTTATAGACGTCACGATAATGGTCGGAGACTTCAATGACTGTAAGGCTGGACACGCTCCAAACAACCCACTTGAGAGCGCTAACAATCAACTCTTGTTCGTCTGGTGTCAAGGATTCAATACTTTGCATATAGATTTCCCCAATAGCTGCAGGGAGGCGTTGGACTCTATCTTCTAGAGACTCTTTCGAAGGTTGTTGGAGATTACCAACAATCATCCTAGCCAGAGTGAAATCACCTTTGGCTTTTTGATGAATAATTCTGACAATCCTTGAGAGCTCTAGCTCGAAGTAGTCCTTAAACCGCCCCTGGTCAATCCTTCGCTTGAGTACGGCGCCAACATCATGCCTGAGATAATCCTCGAGATCACCCGCATTTTTATCCGGGCTGATCTCGATGACTTTGATTGTGCTATCTAGTTCTCCTGGAGTTTGGGAATCGGAAAGCTCGTTTACGAAATCGAAGGTATCTCTTGCCGATATAATAATCCTTAGACCATCCGGTTTCCCGTTAATAATAGACTTCAGATGCTGCGTTAGATTTTGTTCGCGTCGGTCCACGCACTCATCGAGGGCATCTATCATGAGAACAACACAATCCTGAACGGTTTCCGCAATCCTCCTAATAGCATCGGAGAGAGCTTCAAGGTTGTCCAAGAAATAATCGCTATTTCCACGGCTACTGAAATCCGACTCCCCAAATAGTGGGTTTAAAACTTCTACTGCGGCAATCAGAGCTGATGTGCTTCTGCGCAGCGAGTTGCTGCTTAAGATTTGATATAATATTGACTCGAGCGCAGTGCGCGCATTCTGGATGTCTTGTTCCCCTTTTTTGAAGAAGAAGTGGCAGACTAGAGCAGGTCTTTCGAAAACGGTTCGTTGCATAGTAGCAATACTGTTTTTCGGTATATCGTTGATGAGATCCCTACGAGAACTCATCATGGCAACAGATTTACCATGACCACGAGGCGCTCTGAGACAGAGAAACGTTGTTTCGTGAGATTCATTTTTCCAATCCAGATAAGCCTCTTCATGGTACAAAAAATTTGCTACCAAGCGATGATTCCTATCCCTGATTATTTTACTTAACCGATCGTTGAGTGAGGTGAAGTGAAGTTTGTATGATTCAGAGTAAGTAAGTTTTTCTTGTTGGCGATCCAATTCGGCTAGTAGCGTTTGTTTTTGAACGGCGTCGATCAGATCAGAGCTAATGGAAGCATATTCTGTATACTTTAGTTAGTAGTTTGTGTATGAAAAATTCGGCAATAGTGCTTACGCTTTAAGTCTTTCAGAATCTGATCAACCTTCGCCCCCGTCTCTAAAAGGAAATCGTCATTAGAATAAATTTTCCCTCGGTATTTCGAAATAAGTGATTCAGTCATCGTACTCAAACTCTCATGTAGGACGGAATCTTCAAAGTGGGCTGCTACAATTTTGACGAGTTCTTCATATTTTGCTACCAAGGCTTCTACCTTTTGCTCTATTTCCTTCGAAAAGAGGTCTTTCAGCCCACTTCCAATTCCTAGTAAACTCTCAATTTAGCATACAATATAGCCAATATCACTTTGCCAAGGAGGGAGCCTACTTTTAACTCTGCTTTGGTCAAGATGCGGTCTTGCACTCCAGAGAAAGTCCAAAACCGCAAATACGAGGCCTGGAATATCAGATTCCCATATGTTTAGGTCAGAAGCTTCCTCGTCGATGCGGGCCATTCTAGCCTCCCATCTTATGCAGTCGGCAACAATATTAGTGATGCTATCGCAGGTTCCACATATCATAAGTCTAGTTTGAACCTTCGCACTACCTATCTAAAAAACAAAAGCAAGGTCAGAAATCATCCGAGGCAAGCTGGAAGTGTGAATTTCGGGATAATAGAAGCTCTAAGGACGTTCTAGGATACTGCGGAGAGATTAGATGGATTGCCGTCTTCTCGACGGAGTTAGCATACCATGATTAAGGAGCTGATTCCGAACCACACGATAGCAATACTCTCTGGAGCAAACCCCATAAATGCGTCCCCCACCGTCTTCAATTGATCTAACGTAGTTAATAATCGGGCGGCATTGTTATTCTTGTCCTCAGCCACTTCACCGAGGCCCCTGCATGTCCCTATCAAATTGTCTAGTTTTGTACCCTTGAGAAACTCTTCTACTGCGCCCATCTTTTTGTAGTCTTTTTTAATTAGCGGCTCTGCGATCTCAACCCTGAATCGATTGCACGCCTCGTCAAAGCATTTTGATAGTGATTTTCGCGGGGCCGGCTTCGCCGCGTGCCCATCTTGGACAAGCATGGTTCTTCGTCAGTTGTAGGTAAGAAGAGCGAAATCTCAGTCCGGGTTAAAACTGGAGCTCAAGTCTGGTTACCGTGAAAAGTGTAAAAAGCACCTATGCAGGCTTTCGTCCTCGTAATATACTTTTCAATTCTATTAAAACTAACACCAAAGTCGGCTATTTATATGATGTGAAACAGCTTGTCCAAACTTTGTATCCATGTATTGTGTTGTTTAGTCAATTACACGCGGACAGCCTGGATGTGGAATGTCGAACCTTGGATAATCGGCAGCGTTTCCAAAACTGGGTTGGAAGCTTCGTTTTTGCTAGATCTACATTCGATTTATCAAAAGGCTAGTGAGGGGCAACGGATTGTATTCAAAGATCTAGAACTCTACGATGCAGTGGATGTGGGTCAAATAATTGTACAGCTGGAACGAAACCCCACAACAAAGGCGCCCGAGTGCGACGTCGCATGACCCGCTTTTTGCTGGGAATCACCACAAAATACGAAGTAATTTGGGCTATGTTAACGGCACACCCTTGCAAAGTGGCGTTTCTTCACATCCTTGCGATAACCCCATTTTGTGCTAGCACAGTAGTTAACGTAAACCACCCGGAAAGCGAGACACCACAACGCGAGGCAGTGAATTGGGTGGTGGCAACGAAATTGGTACCGAATTGGTGCATGGTAACCAAATCATTACAACTCGCCCAAAATTTAGTTTGGGTGCAGCCTGAATAACTAGTTACTACGACCGCGACCGCGACAATATCACCACAATCACCTAACGAAATCTACTCAAATCCGGAAACCGCCTCCGCTATATACAATACTATCACTCATCCAAATTTTAGACGGATTTGCTGCTAATTCGCCCCACGAGACATATACATATACCAACATACGATTTTCAGACTAAAACCAACCCAATTCACCCTGATAACATCATAATTACCATCGATACGTAAAATACTGTATACAGAAGTTATAGAGCAAGATCTTAGCATTATAACAACGTATTATCTACATTTTTATCATTTTTTTAAGCGGTGTTATTGTCGTTGTCATCACCGTAACTTTTATACATAGAAATTCGGGTGTGGTTTTGGTGTGGTGTCTCGCGTTGTGGTGTGTCTCCCTTTCTGGTGGTTTACGTTAACTTACTACAAAACGTATTGCAAGGATGTGAAGAAAGCGCCACTTTGCAAGGGTGTGCCGTTAACTAATCGTAATAGCAAGAACGATATCTCCATCACCCTTGAATGAAATCAGTCAGTCATAACCTTCACACTACCTCGTATACAAGTACTAATCCACCATATTCAACTTTCACCTGATTCCATAGTCGATTAGCCTCACGAGACACAGTACGCAACTAATATGTTTGTATGCTATAAAGCGTGATGCGTGGAACACAGTATTACAATTACTATATAATTCAGCTAATGAAAATTTATAGTTGATGTTTTAATGAGCCTAGTTTCAGCAAGTTTAGACTTTAACCAGTTTCTAGTTTCTTGGGCTCAAGCTTGAATATCATACTCGGATCTATAGGGCAAGACAAAATAACAATTAACACCTTACATGACCCTTTCCGATATTGATCTCTGGCTCTCCATGTCATCTATATCCATCTGGTCCAGAAGTTCGGATCTACGGGGAGTTCCAGACCTTGGTAATAGTGTTCACAGAGACACCAGCTGTTACTGTTTATCCACTGCTGCGATCGCTCCCTTGTCGGAAATAGCTCTTTGGATAGGCGTACGTTGAACCAAGACCGGGTAAGACTTTACTGATGAGGGGTATCAGCGTTGGTAACGAAGCACAGATTATTGCAGTATTGAGCTCAACGCAAGACCAATAGGTGGTTGCTGTTTGCTCCCACGTCGGTTCTTGAGAACCCGCAAGCACTATGAGGGAATGGAGACAAAGCATGGACACGACGCAACGCTAAAAATAAACGTTAGCTTATTTTTGTGATATCGCTTTCGAGAATATTCGACATTTCAGCTTACAATAGACCAAGCCCAAATATGCCCATTAAGATATAACTTTTGTCTCCGTGCGATTTTCAGGGTGTTCAGAACTGGAATAGGTAAGAGCGCGATGACAAAGTCCGTGGTTAGGTTGATAGCGGCGTTAGAGTACCACAATCTAGACACCATATACTTGGTGTCAGTTCAATTAGCTCCAAATTAGGTAGTCGTGGCATAACTGACGCTTCTCTGGGTAGGCATTTTGCACCCGGAGTGGTGGCATCCCAGAATGCTTTAATGGGAACACAAGTGAAGATTCCTGTGAAAAAGCACTCAATCCCATACCATATAACAACTGTGATAGAGATTTTGCAAGCCAGAGGTATGTTGCCAACTGAGAAAAGACGGAGGTATTGGCACAATATCGACACTTTGGTTAAAGGTCAGACTAATGTTGTAGGTTTGAATGCTTGCGTAGAGGAACTAACACGGACAAATTTTAAGCGATTGCTCATTGTAATTTCGCCCTATATCTAGCGCGATACGTTACGGCGGCATATAGATGGGTACCTTCATTGATACTACGAACTTTCCTATCATTACATCGGTTAATAAATGTCTGCCTACACCCCAATATACTTCTATTCGACGGAGAAGCTCAGGTTAGTGCTATTGTACTCAATAACGTAGGACGTTGCGTCCGAAACCACTTACGATTTGTTTGTAAGATGCCAGTAGCGATCGAGAAAATATAAGATAACACTTCATATCAGCCATCAAGTATTTGTATCGAACCATAATATTGTGTCTGTATAGAATAGAGCAAAAGATGCTGGTTAAGTATTACTTACAGACGCAATGACTATTACATAATCTTCAATACCACGTAATTGTAAAATTACGAATCTACTGATAACCCTTAGACATACCACCAGCGTCGATAGAAGCGTGAGTACTGTAACGATTGACTCGGTCTGTACTGAACGGGACACCATGGTATTTTCGGTAGATAGATCGCACCCTAGGAAAATATATTATTCCTTAATTCTTACAGAGAAGTTATCCTTGGAAGGAGTTCCGTAACCCGCTAACGTATATTCTCGGTGGAGACGACGGGTTCAGCCGAATTGATATAATCCGATACCAAAACCCTAAAATAACAGAATACAGACGAAACAAATACCAAACCCGGAGCCTTTTAAAAAAACCCGAGGCACCAAAACCCCCCGTTTTATATTACAACCTCCTCTATAGAACAAAAGATAAGAGCCGAAGACAGACAACTCAATTCTAATGAGCGAAATCTTCTTGCCCAGGCTGTTGACCTAAGAAACGATCTCGAAACGCCTTATTTTTTATGGCCACTGCTCCAAAATCTTTCGCTTCCACTATCACGAGGACTTTTAAGAAGCTTCTGTAGTAACAGGAAGGCGCCAACCGTCCATGCAACCAACGCACAGAAGGCGCCCGGACCACACTTTAGACTTTTATTTAATAATACTTTGCCTTTATCCGGTTCGGTTTACATACCTATGTACGATGTATATCCAGAGAAAGGAAGTCCGTGGAACTCGAAATACCCGGTTCTTGGCGATGCCAGACAAAATGGGAAGTGAGACACCAAGACAAGAAAAATTCGGATTTGCTAATGCCTTTTACAGGCTAAATGGCAAATGATGATATTCCGCGACCGGGTGTGTGTGCCAATGACTGAAGCGGCTGGCGAGATCAAAGCGTAGGTTTTTTCCGGAATAACCATTAGGGTTTTTCTATTTGCGAATTTCTGTGAAATCTGCATCGGCCAGTTGATGCTGGTACAACCCGAGACCTATACAAGCTAGTTTTGCCGACCAAGCAACCTTGCTTTATGCATATATCGTATAGCGTTGAATCCTTGCTTTCAATAATTTCTTGAGACTGAAAGTTTTATAACTCCATCTAATCCGCACGATATATCTACAAGGGTATAATAAATTTGTACGGTTTTAAATTCATGAGGGCGTACACTGGGTCGCTGATCAACAATTTGTAAAAAAAGATCTGGTTTGTTTCGCAGCTATAGAAGCGTGTGGTTAAAAGGGGCACTCTCGCTGGCTTGATGGACTGAAGAGAAACTCAAATCCTCTAGTTCAAGCAGGAAACATTCTTTTTCGGCTTTACCCGTACCCTCTAAACTACGAATAGTCTCACCGGTCACATGCGCCCCACGATAATCATCTTTGCTGCTCTTGCGGTTGCACAAGCCTCTGAAGAGGTCGCGGGATTTTCGTCAACCCCTTCAACCTTTTCTTCTCCTCAAGTTGATCTGGGCTACGCCGTTTATCAAGGCAGTCAAAATGTTACGAGCGGGTTGGACACCTACCTTGGGTAAGTAAACTTCGTACCAAATTTTGCCACACAGTAGTTCGCTAGATGCCGCGGGTCAGCTCATTTTCTTCGCCTTGAAACGTATCTTTTAATTGGGATCTGAGTTGCGAATCAGAGTTGTTGATCGCTTGCCAGTATTCGTGTATTACCTTTCAGAAAGCCCAGCTCCAGACCGGACCATTGAGACAAAAAGCTAATGTCTTTTCAACCTCGCTGGCGCTATCGTGGGGCCGAACGCGGCCTCATTGTGCTCCTCTGATTGCATGAATGCGATTTTATAGAATCCGCTACGCTATCCCTCCAACAGGCTCGAGCCGATTCAAAGCACCCCAATCGCCAGCAATAGTTGGCAAGAAACCCACAGTCCGAGCAACCACACTACCGCCACGTTGTCCCCAAGCCTATCCCGCCCCTTATCAAGGCACATCTGGCGCTGGTTTCACCAACTCTCCGATCAACACGACCACATTAAATGCGGATCCGTATTTCCAAGCCCTAATCAACGGGAACGAAGATTGTCTGTTCCTAAATGTCTATGCTCCTTCACGAAAACAAAATCTACCAGTTTTGGTTTGGATCCACGGTGGCGGATATGGTTTTGGCGACGGATCACAGGATCTTACAGCGATTATCAAGGAGAACGGTAACACTTTTATTGGTGTTTCGATACAATATAGGGTAAATCTATATTTCAGCCTCTACATTTTATAAAAAAATTTAAATCAAGTCTAATTTAACTCCCATTCTACTAATAATCATAGCTCGGAGCATTTGGTTTCTTATCGTCTCAAGATGTGAAAAATTCTGGCGTCCTGAACGTTGGTATCCTCGACCAGAACTTAGCCTTGCAATGGGTTCAGAAGAATATCAAGTAAATGTTCAAATTGGTTTGAAAATGTCTGAGTAGTACTCTAATCTCTTCCACCTAGGTTATTTGGCGGCGACCCTAATAAAGTCACGATATCTGGCAACTCTGCAGGTGGAGGGTCTGTAATGCTGCATAATATTGCATATGGCGGCACATTGGGCACCAGTCTTTTCCAGAATGTTTGTTCCCCCCTTGCATCTTTGACTTTTCAAAAACCTATTCAATAATAACACCGATGAATCTTGAATTTTCCTTTAATATCTGTAACTTTCGAGTTTAGTCGATCTCTACCAGCCCATACTCTCCACCGCAGTACAACTACAACGCACCAAAACCAACGAAGGACTATTTAGCATTTGCTCAACTAGCTGGATGTTATGATGGAAGCTCTGGCACAGTATCTAGTTCGATAGTCAACTGTCTCAGAGGTAAAGACACGACCACGCTGCAGCAAGCTAATGCAGTGATATCAGCTTCTGGTATCACTGGCACCTGGGCCTTTGTGCCCGTTACAGATGGCATATACATCCAGCAGCTCCCCTCTCAGCAGTTGGCATCTGGCAAATTAAATGGAAAGAAGCATCTCTCTGTTGTATGTATTGCCTTTATATTTTTTCTATCCTTTTAACCAAATTTTGTCCTTTGTACAAAATTTATATCTCAGCAGTATAGCTTTATAATATCAAGATTATGCTGATAAGATCTGATAGCATAACGCAGAAGAGGGCGCCTTGTTCGTCCAATCGGGGATAACCGATGCTGATTCCTTCAAATCCTATATTAAACTTCTCTTTCCATCCCTTGCTTCGGCCGACGTCTCTAGAGTCGTATCCCTCTTTTCCCTCTCCTCCAATTCGGGTCCCCTCTTTCCAACCTTCGGTGACACTGGCCCGACCGCTCTGAACCAAAGCGCCTTCGCAACCGGTTATCAGCAAGCTGCCTATAACCTCTATGCCGAGGCAACCTTCATATGTCCATCCTATTGGCTTGCCGATGCTTTCTCCAAAAAGAAGGATGGGGGGTATAAATATCAATATTCTGTTGTACCAGCGATGCATACAACCGATGTTCCTAGCTATTTTGGGCCAATTGGTGGAGTACCAAATCTGTCACCGGAGTTTCAGAGGGCTTTCATGAGTATGCTTCCAGTTATTTTTTCCCTTATTACCTTATTGAGCTGACTGCGTGTATCGCAAGGAATATGGGGTAACTTTATTACCTCTTGCGTTACTCCAATCCCTAAACTCCCTACTCCACAGGAATTCTCACTCCCATGGAAGGCCTATATGATAAATCTAAATCAGACTGGAGGTGTTCCAGGGACGACACCAATCCCGCCTGTTGGAGCACCCTATCCTGCGAATGTGCAGCCAGGTTTGAAAAATGATTTTACGTTAGAAAATGGATATACTTGGGAGGGAGGACGTGGTGAACGATGTGAATTTTGGAGATCAATTGCGCCCAAGGTTCCTCAGTAAGCCGCTTGAACAGAATTGCGCTAAATTTCAATTGGTATATATGCACCATGAGGACAGGAATATGTAAGATTGACACGAATGACGTTTTATAGACACAGTTAGTTGCAGGCAAAATAGATATATATATATAGAAATTTCAAAATAGAGCCCTTGAGTCCTCATTCTGGGCTAATTTAGACTATAAGTCGGATTATCTACAAGAGTCAACCAAACCATTTAGGTATACTATGAGGCAGGTTCTACTTAAAAAATCTAAACTACAAATATTAACTCAATTTAGGGTTAAGTTTTCTGTTAAAATTAATATTTAGCTTTAAATTTTGGTAGAGACGGGCTTAAATTACCTAAGATCTATCGATACTGATCCTAACTATCAACTCCTAACTAGTTGAAACTATCAGCGCCCGAGATGTGTTACCGGTATCCCGGTAATTTGCATTTTAGTGTTGTGGCCAGAGGGCACCGAATTACAATCCTTATCTTAAATTTCACTTGAATAGCAAATGCTGTTCGAGACCTCAGAACGACGGCAACTACAGATAATGGCATCGCAGCAATTATTAAAGCGTTCAATATTATTGCCACTGGAGCCCACTAAATCGTACAAAGTGATTATATGTGTTGCGTATATTGGTCGAAAGCATCACTTGCAACGTGGAAAGGATGGCGGGAAGCATGGCGAAACAAATGACACTAAGGCGCAATAATCTGCAGAGTAATGCGATGTTTCTCATCGCATCCCTTAGTAGTACCATATAAGACTTTTGTCAGTGTGGCTGGGCTGGTGGAGCCGTACCGCGTAGTTTAGTTGAGGCAGCCGGATCTGACCATACTAGTATACTGGTAATGTGTCGCAACAATGTTGTCTAGCGGATGCTTGAAGCAATAGGGGTAATCCTCAAAGTCAGCGAAGGCTGTACCACGGGGACTTATCTACTCTCTTTTGCAATAACAAAATCCAATTCGTGCCGTATAAGATAACTATAAGGACACAGGGGACTAAGATCCGTAAATCTGACTTCCGGCAAGGAGTCTGTAGGGTAATTTTCACGGCTGGTTGGGACTCTTTCGAAAATTATATAATTCGACCAGAACTCAGGGTTAAGCAGCTCCGAGGGATGAATTTGAGGTATATAATGTCGTCTTGCAAAGCTAGGTGAACGCATGTTCTTCGGCAATCGTTACGGATCGTTTCTTCAATCTATGGATATGGAGGGAAATCGATATGATATCCAGTCTTTCGTGTGAATATTAATAATAGAACTCTGCACCTTGTCTCACAATCGCTGATACTCAAGAGCATTGCAACTTAACTATTTTAAAATCACAATATTTGGTTCAAGGGTATAATTATTTGTTAATACGCAATCACAACTTTAGAGAAGTGAAGGTTGCCCGTTACTAATATGACTAAGTTGGCAGAGGGCAATGCTACTGGAGAATAATTACATTACAGAAACATTCTGATATATATCATTATCCTTTTTCCAAATTTCAAATAGTGTTGCTATTTCTACTTACTATCGTATCATCCGACCATTTTAGTGGCAACATGAGTATTTGGCTAGCCCTGATGCAGATATTGCACATCCATTTTGAAAAAACTCTAAGAGCGCAACGAAAATAACTAAGCCTGTACCTCTTCAGGAGCGGCTATCGTCTCAGAAACAGATTTCTTATTATCTCCATCTCCCTCATCCTTGACCCTGACGGTTTCAATAGCTGAGAGGATCTTGGGCGCAAAGAATATCACCAATGCTCTGATTGATGGTGCAGCTGCACATATTAAGGCAAGGTTAAGCTCAATCCTAAGTAAGTTAGCCTTCGCTAACCCTTGGGGGGTTTAACTCTCTTTTTTGAGAAACCTACCATGTCCAAGCATTGATAATAACAGCCGAATTGCTCTTGACGCTATAGCCCGAATATTCGAGAATTGCAAGGAGCCGGAAAACGCTTGCAACGCAGGCACTAAATGGGATAATTGTTAGGCATCTTATCTTAAACGACACCATTAATGGGAATATTCTGATGAATGGATATCCTTACACCCCACCCAGCGAGAATGTAACAATTGCCAGGAGTTTCTCTCTTAAGCTTAGTTTCAACCGGAATAGTAACGGCATTGGCATTATCCATATGGCGATATCAGTTCCAATATAAATCGCGCCAGTTCCAATATAGGCATTCCTCGTTCTGAATTTGCAGGGATCTTCAAATTGATGGTCCCAATATGTGATCGGATTGCATGCTATCATCTGGATGATAAATGCGGCGATAGTATTTCCAACAGTAATGAGAGTAATAGTATAGACTGCCCAGTGGATATAGTTTATGCGTGTCATGCGGTAATAGAACAACAAAAGTGAAAGTTTAATTACCATCATGACCCATGGATAAAAAGCGTTAAGAATAAAATACGACTATCACAATTGTCAGTTAAATACGCCTGAACACCAACTGCTTAGGAAACCTACTTCATAGCTTTCTCGAATATCATGCCAGGATTTGTCGTAGAAATACTGATAGCGGCCGTCTTTTAAGAATCCAATGTCAGCATGGCCACGTCTTGGGAATATTTTTTTCACTCACTCGCATTGCTGTTCCAGATCGCCACTCCCCCCCAACATAAAGTCATCCCCTGCAATCGAAATAGGATTCACATGAGCAATCATAATCCCATGTAAGTACTCAGGACAAAAACAATCAACGACTATTAAGTATTCTCTTGAATAGTCTTCTAGGGGTATATGGTAGGATTTTGGATAAAACTTACAAAACCCAGGACTGCCAGCCAATCGAACAACTGGATGCCGCCGGCTACTCGATGTCTTGACCACATCCGTAAAGCAAGAGCAATAGATGTCAGGACTGCAAGTGCGATAAAAAGGGGCACTATAAGGGTGTCATTGTAGAGATGTGGCAGTGTACTTCGGACGTCGTGAATCCATGCTACCACATATTGGAGAGTTTCCGGGTCGCCAATGATATCATATAAGAAAGATTGTGCCACAAAAGGGGTTGACCCAAAGTTTTCTGCTAGGTCATCCGCCGTAAAATTCCCATCCACTGAGTCAATATACTCCTTATATTTATCGACGACATCGGAAACTATCAGATTCGAATATTTGGGGGTTGCTGCAGCAATCCATATGACTATAGATATGATTTGTGTGACATCGTCCCCTGTAGGGGGTACATTCCAGTCAGGAGTCACACCGTCAGACATTTTTAGTTCGTAATTAAGTTCAATTATTTAAAAAGTAAACAGATTAGAGAGCTAAATTGTATTCGCAGAGATATACAAAGAAAGAGACGTGTTTCTTTTTGAGGGGAGGTGCCAGACCAATCTTATATTGACCACCACTGATGCGGCTTGATAACTACAGTAGGTGCCACTTTGCTCTCCTTCAGCTGAAGGCGAGTCTTGGGAATCAAGCCGGTTCTTCGGAATTTGCTTTTTAGGTGCTGTTAGCTTACCAACTGATATATGTCCTCACCCGACCGGAACATCCACCGGCTGAGTTGGGAAACTTGCAGGTATCATACCATGTGCCACAGCGGAATATTATCTTGTGCCGGGCTTTCCAAATCCTATTTAGTTTTCAGAGGGCAAATTGTCTCACACCCAATGAAAACCACAAACCAGTGGAACCTCAATCTCCTTCTCAAAATACCCCGTAAATTCGTGATTATAACTAACGTTTTTTGCCCTCCAGCTTAAGGGGAAGGTTGGAGTCGGCCGATTTAACCTTCTTTCCATATATATTTAGCGAAACTTACAAAACAATCATTGGATTTGGGAGGGTTATAAGGATTCAAGTTGCTCTTACACTTCCAATAGCCCACCATGATTTCTCCGATTTCTATTCTACATTGTCAAGATGCAGCTCCAATTCACTTTGATTAATATCTCACATATTTTGATTCTATTATTCTTATCCTCTTCGCCATGCCTTGGGCATTATGGATCCTGCCCCAGGAAACATTTCGATGAAAAACGAGACATCCGTGGGCTGGACAGCCTCTCGGGTAAAGTGCTCTTTGCGGATCTACGAGAACGAGCAGGTTTCGGTCTAGACAGGAGAGCGGATGATTGCAGTTGCTTCACCGAACCAAATGAAACATGGTACTTTGATGGCCCCATGTCCTATATGGCGACTCCATTTGGCGGCTGTACTCCCACAGCAGCAACTTCGAATCTTTGCCCGTCAGAATATATCTGTGCATGTCAACCTAGTGATAGCAGTATTTGCCTTCCTACTACTGTACAACAGACCACCGAATGCAATACAATATACAGTGGCCCAACCACAGCACGACCCGACTTCACAACGTGGACACTGTTAGAAATACCTAACTTTTTCGCCATCCCCTCTGGACAATGCGGAGGTACCATTCAAGCTTCGGCAACAACGAGTATGAGATTATCCCAATCATTGTATTTCTGTTCATGTGCTGATGTAGCCTTAGGTTGGAGTCCCGCGCAGACCCTCTGTCCTGATCCTCAGGTATGCGCCTGTGTGACTCCCGGCTTCTCAACTTGTATCGACCCTGCCAATCGTACCTACCGTGGTACCGACTGCTGTAGATACGAGTTTAGTGTATCACTACCCCCTCCCACCGAAACAGCCAAGTTGGGTGGTCAATGCGGAGGAACTTGTTGGACAGGTCCTACGAATTGTCCTACTAGCGCAAGTTGCTATACGGAGACAAGTCCAATATCTGGTGCTTACGCCGCGTGTGCGAAAGTAAAGCCAAACAGTCAGCTCCTAGCTAGGTTCAATGGACAGAACGAGGGTATTGAAGTTCCAGTGAGGGCACGAGCGATAGCGACGCCGGTTTATTTCTAACAGGGGGTAGTAACTCATCGACTTCCATAATCTGTTAATTAAATCGCTATAGCCTGTTTGACTAATTGCTGATTGCTGTGGCTACGTGCTTGTCCCTTTATTTTGGAATTTTTAGTATACTTAATAAGTGAATAAGGTATGGAAACATATACTTGATAATGTATTCCACGTGCATCAGCGTGTAGGTTCGCCTTAGTATTCTAAGTTCACTTGAACCTCCATGAGTGCTAGAAAACAAGACTGGATTTCTTATCACTGCAGGTCGTTCGTGTTGTATTTGTGTGGTGATTTCGAAGCTAAGTTAGTTTCAAAATGTTTGACAACGAGATCAGTACCCTAAATTTTGCAGCAGAAAGCGTTAAAAGAGGTATGCTTGCATGTCTAATGTGGAGTTGTTTAGAGAGCCGATTGTAGTGCTCGACATATGACCTTCACCCAATTTTGTCTTGGTCATTATGCAATCTATATGCATATTCATGTCACCTTTTCGAGCTCTTTCTGATAAAAGTCCGAACAGTGGAGGACCAATCAGAAAGATCCATACTAAGATGGCGGCTTGCGTCCGGCGCCCCATCTGACCCGATTGCTTGAATTTTTAAATTAATCTGCTTGCATGAGAGCCGAGCGACCCATTCCTTTCTGTCAACCACCTAGGTCGTCTGATAGAAACCGTTGGAAATCTGACGCTGCGATTTAAAGACATTGCGTTGATACTGCGCGCGCGTCAGGGTATGTGTTGACATCGATTAAATTCATTAAGTGAAAGGACAACTCTTTAAAGTTGGGATTTTTGGCAGATGACGGGGCCGTAAACCGTAGTGTAAAACGGTAATATCCCCATTATCAGTCGGGCATATATACAGGGAGTTATATATATAGTGCTGTATATATAGGTGGCAACACCGCTTGAAATAACTCTATTAATCATGGCATGCAGGCATTGCATCTAGTAAATTTCTTTTCTTTTTTCTCTTTTTCGTTTTCTTTTTTGTTTTCTCCCTTTCGTTTTCCTTTGTTTTCTTCCCCACCTCTTCTCATCCCGATGATCAAGTTGCATTGACCAACCAGCTAGTTGCGGCAGGGTTTAATAACTATTAACTATTGGTGAGCCGACATGAAAGCAACATATGCATTTAATCGTGAAAACTAATAGCTGCATGCCGTAAGTTATACTCAAAAGCCATGTTTCAGATGTAAATCGTGGGAACAAGCACTAGGAGTTGGTTTGTTATATGTGTAATGAAAACCAACCTCTTGGTTAACCTATCCTTTTCAAACTATAGCCTATAACCAAAGACATTGCTAAATATTAAGCCTTCAAAAGCCACAAATCGTATTAGTATGGGAAAAAATTCTGTATGTAGGATGAAATCATGAAACGTATTTAAGACTTGGAGGGTGTCTTTAGATTATAAGTGGTATGTCCGTATATAACAATTACAACTGAAGTACAGAACTGCCAATGAAACCTATGTATAGATCAATAAGGGTTGAAATTTATATTAATCAATCAAAACTTCAACACAACTATAGGCTCAGTCTAGAGTCTGAGAATCCGATCTGTGCTTAAACGCTGAAAATGGGTCAATATACTTAAATAAAAACGTGAAAAGCACAAATTAAATGAAGATATGGCCAACCCTCCCCACCCTCTAAACAACCTTCTTTACGAGGAATCAATATGATCAGCTATTCTTGGTATACAAGCACAATCCGTGTCCTATTATCTAGTAGTCGTCTCGGGTAATAGTCTCTAAAGGTAACGTGATTAACGGGCATGCGAGTCAGACTAGCTTGGCGAGCCACTTTTCGCGTTCCACCTCAACATTCCACCCCATGATATTCATCGAGCACCAAGACACCATTTTTCACCAAACTCGTCGAAACTACGCTAAAAACAATGAGAAGCCATGGCAGAGTGCAAGGTAATCATGAAAAGAAGGTGCAAGCTGCTCTAGCGGCTTACTATACTGGAAAAGCGCGGTCCTTTCGGGAGGCCGCCCTGTAGCATGGGGTGCCACAACCGACAGTCTCTGCCCGGGCGCGAGGTCGTGCAGCAATTGGCAAGCGCCAAAGTCAGCCAAAATTACAACTATTATCGAAAGAAAAGGAGCTCGCTATGGTTACCTGAATTAAACAATATTATTCATGGGGTTTCCCCCTTGCGTCACGCTTTTCAAAGCTATGGTTCTGAAGCTCGCTGATAATTAATAATAGTTATATTCTCCAGGAAATATTAATCAATTGGGCTGTCACGCTAAATAGAATATATTATTAATATTGAATTGAAAATAATATATTAGTAAGAAGGGCGTGACTAATATAGGCCTTATACGCAAGTGGTTTATTAAATGCTTCGAATTTTTAGTTGTCTTAAGCATCTTTACTAAGATTAAATACTTATTATTTTTTAATAGTTATAACAGTTACTATATGTCATAAAAGTTTATTAATTTTTATATTCAATTGACGAAATAATAGTTACGGTCCAAACGGGTACCATTTCAAACTTGATCTAGAATACAAGGTTTATTAATCAATCGATCCTCGAATCTGTTAGCCACGCTCCTTATGAAACGTGAATGACCGCAGATGTCATACAGAGCAAACGGGCCAGCTCGCATTCCAGCGCTACACGACTCACAACGCACTGCACAACAAGTGTTGTTCTAGTTAGAACTGGAACGAAATCGTATTTCTTTGCACGAACCAGAATATTTGATGTCATTAAAGAGGTACCTGGATAACTAGTGTGGTGAAGTAATTAGAGTGGACTTAATATAATTTTTGTTGCTTTCTAGTATTTGCTTGGCTTGTTGTATTCTGGCGTCTCAACGCCTTCCTATTTCTTTCTTCGGACATGTATATAAAGCCGAGCCCTCGAGGCTTCACCTTTCAGCAAGCATGCGGGCGTCTTCCTTTCTATTCACTCATTCATTTCTTTATTCTCTTACATACTATCATAC
The DNA here is from genome assembly GCA_036971295.1 of Dactylellina cionopaga. Taxonomy (NCBI): domain Eukaryota; kingdom Fungi; phylum Ascomycota; class Orbiliomycetes; order Orbiliales; family Orbiliaceae; genus Dactylellina; species Dactylellina cionopaga. Next base: position 61,155 of record JAJTTY010000015.1, read on the forward strand.
TCTTGTTATAACTATACAATATAACAGTGTTATCCTCTCAGCTTTATGATCATAGCTACCTCTTTACCATTGCATAATCCTATGAGGCAGCCCTCTCATGATTATCCTCTCATAACTATCCTCTCTTCTTTACGATACCACCTAAATGTGTGAGCCTCTCTGCTATGAACTTCCCCCTGATAGGGCAGATATCCTCTGCTGGTTCCCAGAGCTCATTCTACAACTTTACACTAGCTGGGTACATAAGTAGATGGATAGGTTTTATACTAGTGTTTTTAATCAAAACTATTGGGTTTAATAACTAATATAATTTATATAACCCCACACAGTTACTATTATTATGCAAATCAAATAAACAAGTTAACGCATCAAAACAGCGCCGTTGCAATTGTCAAAGATCTAGTGCCAGAGATCATATATATATGTATATTAGTGCCCGAGATCTAGTGCCAAAGATTCAGAGAGTACCAGTACCAGTACTAGAGTTAGAGATCCAGAGAATATCAATACCGGTATCAGAGTTAGAGATCTAGAGAATGTAGTATTATTGTTAGAGCTAAATATCTAGAAAATATTAGCTAGTGCTCATGTTAGAGCCAGAGATCTAGAGAATTTACAGATTTAGAGGGTGTTAGAGCCAGTGGTAATCATAGTTATAGTAGTAGTTATAGTTTTAATGGTGATAGTTGGAAATTCAAAGTCAAATTGTGGAAATTCAAAGTTAAAATATGAAAAGATACATGTCCATTGCCCAAATAATACCAAGAGAAGTTGCTGATGTGCCAAGATTCATTAATGGATTATAATGAAAAATATTTTATTGCATAGTAATGCATCGTTGAATGAACTGTACGAAACCTCCAGAATCTGTACGCTGCTGCTACAGCAGGCCCGTTTGCCGTGTACAGGAGTTGTAGCTCCCCGATGTTTATAAATATTTACCAATACCCCCACCAGAGAGCAATTTTGATAGCGAGTTAGAGACATCTACGAGAGGCAAATTTGCAGAAATATTTGTGAAAGATTTACTTCCGTTCTTCCAGGATCAATTAAAAAAACTGGTTTATCTCTTGGATATTCAAATCCACAAACCCTTCTATTTCTACTTTCCTGTTATTCCGTCTTGTTACTGATCCGGGCTCCTATAGTTACCTCCCAGCAAGACAGAGCGAGGTTGGGCTCTCCTCAAAAGTGGTAGACAGGAGAGAAAGAGAAGCAGTCGAGACGCTAAAGACAATAAATTTAAAGATTTATATTCCTGCTTTGATATATGGACATGTGGCAACAGTTCATCGGAGAGTTCGAACGCAGGAGGGTTTAGTAAACATTCGAGCTCTTTCAGCAAAGACTCTCGAGACCAAAGCCCTATAAATAGTCGAAATAACTATGGCGGGCTTCCTAGCAAGCATCATAGAGGGGATGATGACGTTGATGATGATGAGCCCCCCAACCCCGTGACCACATACCCTGAGAGATATGTTATACCTTCTCTTATGGAGTGTATAGTTGCATTTTTAAATTTTTATCTTGCAAGTTTAGCGCCCGTTTTTGGGCTCTTTAGCAAGGCTGGAGCACCTTTATCAAGAGCGCGGTTATCTAGTGCAATTGATTTCACAAGATAAGGAGCGCTGGTTAACGAATCAAAATTTATCCAAATGGAATAAAAAGAGTGTCAAGGCAAAATAAACGCATAATTAGCAATTCTAGTGCGGTGAAGTAGAGTTGGCAGAATGCCTATGGGGTATAGTTTTCATTGCTTTCTAGTATTTGCCTGGCTTGTTTTATTCTGATATATTGACACCTTCCTATTCCTCTGAGTATGTATATAATACAGCAGAGTATTCTCTTTCAACAGCAAGCATGCGAGCGTCTCAAATTCTATTCATTCATTCCTTCATTTGCTTATTCATTTAGATACTCTTGTCATACCATACAATGGAATAATATTATGCGCGTACCTGTCTCCACCATAGTGTAATCCTATGAGACTGCGCTCTCATGTTTACCCTCTCTCATGGCTACCTTCTCATACTTCTACCCTCTCTTCTTTACGATACCACTTATGCGTGTGAGTCTCCCAGCTATAGTCCTCTCTCTGATAGAGCAGATATCCTCTGCTGGCTCCTAGAGCCTATTCTACTACTTTACACTAGCAGCTAAAACTAACCCAGAATACTGATCAAAATCGACGTTTATTGTTCGGAGATTTTCGAAGCATGTGACCTTGGCATGAGTTGAGCCACTAGCCGACCAGGTGGCATTTTGAACGCATTGGTGTTTCCTCGAAGAGGGGAACTTGAATGAAGTAACACTGTCAAAATTCTTGAAATAGTATTGCTAATCAGGAATGACACCGCACTGGCTACGGAGGTTATCCAAGAGGCCACTGCCCCAGGTATTATCCTGCGCCCAAGGGCTCCAAGTAATGAATTGTGCCTCCAAGTAAAGTACCTGGAGTTTTTACTTGTAACTTGCCGGTTGGTGCGGCGGTAACGGCGTGGGGGGTGAAGACCGAAGCAATAGCCAAGAAAGTAACTATACCAAGTCTCAAATAGCTGGTTCTTATTACCCCGCCGAACAAGTTTTTTAAATACCTAACTATAAGTTCCAAATAACCTACGCGCAACGAACCGATTTCACCCTGACCAGGATGTATGAATATCAGTGGACCATAAAAAGGGAATCGGTACAACCTTGCCCGAAACTATCATATGCAGTTTTAAGTTAAGAAAGAAACTAAGGAGAGTGATATCTACAACAGCAGTTATCTCATTTACCCGATCTAGCAATTCTCTCAATATCGGCAATTAACTTGGGAGCATTCGTCATGTTCTCAAAGCTAGACTTCGTTATACGAATAACGTCCTCGATTCTGACGCCACCGACATCCCAGTATTTTTTTAGAGCTCTCTCATTAACATAGTTCCTCCATTCCGGAAAGGATGTTATGAAATCTTCGTATAAAGGTTCGTTGAAATAACTGTTGGGTAACATTGTGTTAGTAGTGGCATGTAGGATATAGCTGAACCCGTGATCCAAACTATCCTCACACAAGGTGATCTTCTCGTGCAGTCCAGTTATGGGTTAAAATGGGGGTTAGAAATGGGGGTTAGAAATGGGGGAAACCACGTGCGCGCGGTCTTACATTCCAGGCTCAACCGTGATAACCATGTTTGGCTTGAGCTTATTATGAACTTCCATCGATGTGTAAGCTTCAAACTCTTCAAGGCGCATGACTGGAGACTTTCGCCTCCGAGGAAACTTCTTGGGAGAGATAAGTTCGCTGTAGAGGGTATCATGAACTTCAAGACCCACACCGTGGCCTTACGTCTGAAAGTCAGCACTGGACATCAATCTTTCCTTATGGAGTCCTACCTAATCCATGCGGAAAGAACACCTTTCCAACCACCTGACTCTTAACGATTTCTGTTTTGTTCCCAACCAGAACCCCCAGCTTCATCAATTCGTCAACTGCCATGTCTGCCGCTGCGAAATAACAATCTCTCCATTTAACGCCAGGTTTTAGCATACTAAAAACGGTTTCTTGCATTTTATATACAATGTTGTATATTTCTGCTGCTTCTTTGCTGAACTTGCCATTGATTGGAAACGTCCTCGTAACGTCACTGGCGTAAAGTTTATACTCCGCCCCAGCATCTAAGAGTACCAGCTGCTTTCCTTTAAGCAGTTGGTCGTTTTTTATATAGTGTAGAATAGCATTATTTCGTCCAGAGCAAGCAATAGTATCGTACGCCAGTCTTGCACCCCGCTTAATGGATTCTGAAATGAACTCGGCCTCGATATCTCGTTCTGAAGTCATCAGGTCTATCTGGGACATTATTTTAGTATGGGCTTGAGAGGTAATCTGGGTCGCGCGACGAATAAGCTCGATCTCATAGTTGTCTTTGACGACACGAGCGACATCGACAGCATATTGCAATTTCTTGTTCTCGCAGTATTTCCGGAGCTCTTCTGGGATAGGTGGGAAGTAGTCATGCAATATATGGACTTTAGAGGATGGGTGGGTGGCGAGATAGGCTATAATAGTAGTGTTGAGGCCGTCGCTGCTATATTTTGCCTCGTTGACATCATAGTCTAGAACGATGGTTTCTGGCGTAGGCGACGGGCCGGACCTGCGTTGCACCAGTGGATTATTTAACTAATTCAGCTGCAAGCACTCACACTCGACGAAATTTACTTCATACCATAATACTTCTTTGGGATCTGGCTTCAATATCCATATTATGAGAATATCAGTTTCAATGTCGTAAGTGACATGGCCGTTTGGATGTTCGTAGCCGGTAAGATAGTAGAAGTATCGCTTCTGACGAAAGTAAGCGAGCATGTCGCTGTCCTCATTGTTTCGAGATTCCTCGCCGGCGAGGTAGATGAGACCTTCTTTAAGCCCGAGCTCCTTCGCAACTCGCCGGGCATGGCTTTTGGCTGTACGTACTCGCGGTCAAATTATGTTCTCGCCCAACTTGATATTTATTATTTTACGGGATCGAATGTGGTTGAAACCGTACCTGGATATTTGCCCGCTGCTATTGCATCTCTTGGATTAATTTGTAGGCCAGGAGCAGACTTCACTAGCCTAATGCAACAGCACAGGAGGACAAGAAGAAAAGAAAGGATGTGATTCCCCATTGAGCCGTTTTGCTGGATTCGCAACACAAACGAATGTTGATCGATATTGACCTGAACAGCAGCGTCGCTTGCTCCCTTTAAACCACCCATCCTCAACCACCTGCCTACCTACCCAATATCCGCCTGATGTTGCCTAGTAGGACCACCTACTACTTTCTTTAGTTTAATCTAAATTATACGATTTTTGGACAAGGATACGTTTGGCTTAGTGATGTATATGTATATGAATGCTACATATAGCCAAGTTTGACTTCTGGTTGTTTCGCTGTAATCAAGTCTTGGTACCCTCGTTTTAATACCACACCTCAAAGACATAGACCGAGTTGGAAATTCAGCAGCGGCCTTCCCGTTGAAGATTTATGAATGCGTTATTATTCTCTAGCTACATAATTGTACTCCTGTTATTTGGAAAACGCGCGAGTTGCAAGAAGCAGCTGCATGTATCAAAATTTTATCAGTTATCGGATCTATCAAGGGTTTTTTGACTTTATACTAAGGAACAGTATGCATACAGATACAGAATTCCAAGATGTTATACAGCCGGAGCTCTCTCTCAACTTTACAAGGGGTCTGTACATTAAACTCGGATTTTATACCGTGCCAGCGCGTCCCCTAGAGTCTAAGAGCGACCATGGCTGCCAATTTCCACGGCCAAAGAAATTCTCTTTGGCTGAAGCAATGTCATAATATACGCTACAGGTCTTGGAATGCGGGTTTTTTTTAAAAAAAAAAATTTACTAAAGAAATGACAAGCATGTTGAAAGTGATTAACACGCCATGTGATATTCAGCAACAACTTGGCAGATTGCCCTCATCCGGAGGGTGGTGAGTTAAGTAACCCATGCTATAAATACCTTGTAACTAACTAAATATTTCGGCTCGTTTACAAAGTTTTTGCCATAAAGTTCTTGCATGTTTGGAGTTGTATTTGGATTGTGTCGCAAATTTCGAGTAATATCTAATTAACTATGCGGCTGGACTTTGATTAAAATGTTCCCAGAAATTTCGTGATAAAAAGGTCCACATCGAGTCGTGGGATCCGATTTCCGATATTCAGACTCAGCAAGACAACGAAATATATTTGCGCCGGAGGCACAAAGGGGGTAGAAATAAGCGTTGGAGTAGCTCAGTCACCTAAAGAGTAAATATCGTAACAGAGAAACACTGGAATGATTAATGCAAGCGGATCAAGATGATATTACGCAAATATGGCTAACCATAGTTAGTCAAAACACAAAACCTTCCAGAAGGAACCTTGGGGAGATCTCGATTATAGCACCGGATTCCGAATTTCAATTCGAATGCTCTGCCCGAACTAACTAGGAGGCTGCCGCCGCGGTACTCAAACCTGACTTGAAAAAAACTTGAAAACAAAAAACAATAACAAATAAGAGCAAGCACAAAAAATTAGTCGTTCAAAAAAAAAAAACTTAAACTCTTCAAAATAAATAGGGGTTGTTCCTGCAAAGAAGTTTGCATCATCGGCAAACACTTGTGGAAAAGCCACAAGAAACTTGGACGCGTTGCGGCACTTAAATCCGACTGAAACTTATGCAGTCAGCAATTTCTGTTAGTTATCTCGCAACTGCGGCCTTCTTTTTCTTTCATTAAAGAATCTTTATTAAATTTTTATTTAAATTTTAAAAATTATCCTTTCTTTCTCTTTACTTTCTTGTAAAACTTGAATTGTATGATTTACTTTGAGAAAAAAAGAAATAGGTAGTTCAACGCATAATCAAGGCTCACGAGTCTGTTTGTGCGTTGAGCACACAACATAGATTTTCGTGTTGTCTGGTTTACGAGACCAACAACATATAGTTACCGTAGAGACTCATACAGTGTTGTACAATAACTCACGAAACACGCCAGGATGGCACCCAAACTTTGTATACCAATAACTCACGAAACCAATAACTCACGATGTCCAATAACTCACGGAGCAAATTCGTGCCCAGTCTCGAATCACATATAATAATACAACACATCAACACAATATAATAAAAATAACAAAAATAATATTTTCGCAATGAATTAAATATTCAGCGTGTTCTGAAGCTGGCTCTCCATCATAGTACTCTGATCCTGTGTTTCTGCAGCTAATATATACTCTCCTTCGTCATCATCGATCTCGATCTCTTTGTAATCGTCAAAATCATCGTCACTGCCATCATCACTATCCCAAAACCTGTTGAAATGACGATTATCACAATATTTATCGAATGAAGACATGAAAGAAGTGACAGGTTCGGCTTCCTGCTTTCCACCTCCTATGGCAATAACTGTGGTATATGTATGCGGCACCTTATAGTCCTCCAGCCCATTAATATTAATTTAGTCGTCCTAAATGTTGGTGGGAGGCTTCCGCAACAACGAGAGGCTTGATTCGTGACACTCCATCTGCAAATATACATAGCTTAACAGTTGCCTGCCGCTTATACAGCCCGCTACCCTTCGAGCGTGACCATACAGTTTCCGCGCCAGTCACCTCATATGTTTTTGATAGTACATTTAGGTATCGTGGCAACTGGTAATGAAGAAAGCAGTGTGTGTGGACTTTGTTGCGAATTTATAATATTACATGTGAGTCAGGGGTGGTGCACGGACGTTGAGTAATTGTACAATATCTCTTGAAGCCGCGGTCTCAGCAGAGCGAAATTATACAATAACTCATAGTGTCCAATAACTCTATTTAGGGGACCAATAACATATAAGTCTCTACGGTATTTAGTTATCGTGATTTTTGTTATCCGGTTTATGAGACAAGTGTTGTCTGGTTTACGAGACCATTTGCGATCTAAAACTCCAACGGTTCTAGCACTATTTATGGAATCTTGATATTTTGGTCTAAAAATCAAAATCTGGCACATTTACGATGCCTACAATCGATCTCTGGTATTATATTTGCGATATCCTCGATTTTCATAGAGTTGGGTTTTGGCAGGAGGTCGTTTGACGAAATTTAATGTAGGCTTCGTGCATAAACATCAAAACGCAGCCGCGTTTTTAGATTCTCGGGAACTGGTAATGAAGATAAACCAGTGATAGTCTAACTATCAAAAGTATCTATTGGTATCTGGCTTGGGCCGTGTTATTCAATCCAAAAACACTTTTAACCCTGCCAAATTTGTATGGACTCCGATCAACACTTTTTTTTTTTGCATTTTGGAGTTGTTTGAAGATTGTCACTTCGAAAGCCTCAAAATCCATCAAATGTCAGACTTATGAGCCCCCTCGAACCCGCTGTTGCTACGGATATGTGTTTGTTTTGGGAAACTACCTCAAGAGAAGGTGGAAACGGCTTGTAATTAGAACTTCAATCAACCAATTAAGGATTCCCGGACCATACTAGCTTCATACAAAACCCATCAAAACCATCAAAGCCTAGCCTGGCCGAACGATACTTTCTTGTACGTTGACCTTCTCTAATACACACAAGCATCTTCGCTAACACCTTGCAACCCTAAGGCTCTCTTTTAAAGCTTCTAAATATAAGGAAGAGCTATCAGGGGAAACCAATAATTACGTGCACACCGTGCTCATTATGAAATAAAGCCAGTCTTGTCTGTTCCGGGAAGCCTAGTTTCCGAAGTACTGGAAAGCCATCATCTACTATATTAAACAGCAAAGAGAAATATATCGCGGCTTGGCATAATCTCGCTATGGGCAATGTTGCTTTCCATCTGCTGAGTCCTCATGATCGGCTTGGGGGCTTGGCCTCTAGGTTAATTTACTCCGAGAAAATAAAAGCCCTTGGGTTACACGGTGGCCCATACAATTTTAAATATAATATATTTTAAGAGTGGGCCCTGCATCACGACATATTTGCGATTTTGATGGCTATCTCTATTACTTTGTAACCTATTATTCAAATTAGTAAATAATCTCACTCAAGTTTAAGTTCTCCTCAGTTTAAAGTAACATTATGTAGTGTGTACTTAAGTATTTTGTAGGTTGAAATCTTAATATTAGAAGATTCATAAATTATTGATGGTTTGAGCCTATACTTTGTTGTCTTCTCTATCTAACCCTCTTGCGCCCCGCTCTTTCATTGAATAAAAGTCCTAGTCTTATGACTAGCTGAATACAACGTCAATCAACATTAACAACGTACAACATAGTTCAAGTTTTCCCCTCCACCCGCTTCTTCAATTCCTCAATGAAATTCAGATACGCATAATCTAAATCCCTCCCGGCTCTTGAGTTCTTCCGCATTAAGAACGAAAAAACCCAGGTAAAATCCTCGCATAGCACAACTTTCGTAGCTCCGGTCGTCATCTTGCTTGGTTCGAAATACATTTGATGGTGAGCTTTTACCCCGCCGAAGAGGACGGCCCGAAAAGTAAAGCGTTCGCCTTGTTGGTCTGTAATCATTAATGATCAGCATATGTATACTCGAAAACTCAAGTATAAAACATAAATAGTTAATGAGTAAGGGAATAAGGTATCTGATATTTATACCATAAGAACACAAGGAAGCCCGCTGCCTTTGTAGATACAAATAATTTTATCGCCAGGTTTGAGGTCCGTCGGTTTTTGTTTATCTGGTATGTCGTAGCTCCAGTACTTGAACCATGTTGGGTAAGAACTAAATTCTAGAAACTTATAGTTTTGCATTCATCACAAGAAAAAAAGCGAGCACGTTTATGTCAGCAAACTTTTTCCGGTAACTATGTATGAATTGGATAGCTTATGTTCAAATATATTTACTGTGTTGAAATGTAACCAGAAATGTATGCGCTTTATAAAGAAGAATAAAAGGAAAAGGGCACATACCACAGCTCTGACCTCCTCAGGTGGCTTCTTGATCTCCATCTCGTGTTGAAACCTTGAAGCCAGTCCCATTTCCAATTTTCGATATTTTGCTTGTGCGTTTAATTTGAGTGAAACCTCGTGGGTGTATATTGGGCTTGAAAATGTAACATGTTGTGCAACAGTTGATATAGAACTATTGTTCGCATTTCAAGGTGCGCAGGCGCCTTGGCACCCTTTAAGTACCCAAATAGACATAAGTAAATATCTCTGGATTTCTCGATGTGTTTCAAGTTTTAGGGAATATCTTTCAGCTAGGCTCCTACAGGCCCGCTTTTTTGTTAATCTTTCGCTCGGTTAAAATTACCTGGGCGTTGCAAACTTGCTGCGCAAGTCCCGAACATCCGACTTTTTATTTTTACCTGCGAAACAACTACAGTAGCAATAAATTAGAGGCTATGTTAACCGTACACCCTCCTGGCGTTTTTCGTTACACCCTTGCTACCTATAGACTCCATTTGTACTGTTTTTAGCTACCGTAAAGACTCATATGTTATTGGTCCTCTAGAGTTATTGGACATCATGAGTTATTGTATAGTCATGTGATATCTAACCTCTTTAGGGACGCTAAGACTTCCTAATAGCGTTAAAGCTTTGCCTAAATAGGCAATATTTTCAGCATTTTTTCAAAACTTCAAAATCCTCATAAAAAAATATTTGCGCCCTGCTGACGCATTTCGTGAGTTATTGTACAATACTGTATGAGTCTTTACGGTATTGTCCTAGTTCGTGCTGGTGAAAACAAGGAAATTTTGACAATCTAACATCTAGAGCAGACACATTTCATCCAACCGTCAATGGCTAATTTAATTCTACGGAAAATAATAATAAATCGTTAATAGTTTCCATCAATTCTTCACAAAATATAGCTAGGTCGAAAGGATAATTAGTGTATTTTAACATTATTTAATAAATCTGTTTGAATACGGATTCACATTGCCTATCACTAAACTTACAGCTATCATCAGCTGTTTTGACAGTGCCATAGTCTTGCTTGATCCTAATAAATTTGATGGCTCGCGATAGTTGCTTATATGCTTTTCGAAGAGCCTTGAATGAATTGTGAATCTCTGTAAGTATATTACGCGAACTTGAGGTCTCCATATCAACACGTTGAAATTGCAATGATGATATTCTTAAATTTTAAATATCAAAACAAGATAATATGCCTCTCTTTCGTAAAGCTAGCATCAATCGAGCCTATAGCCAAAAACTAGCACAAAACAGGCCTATAGCAAGGGTGTAACAAAAAACGCCACTTTGCGAGGGTGTGCGGTTAACATATCCCTAAATAAAACTCACGCATTGCTCGATCAAAAACCGCAAAGATATACAAAGGGTATCAAATGTATACCAACGACGACTCGGAAAAGGCAGTGATTTCTTTGCAGCAAAAGCAAGCTAGAATGTGCAGTTTATCGATAGAACCCCTTTGAGCTATGATCAGCCACTTGAACACGTAATATTAACAAAACACCTCAAGCATCTCATTTCATCACTCTTCCTATCACATTCAAGAACTTTCTCAATACACACAATGCAAGAGTTGTGTCCACATTATATATTACCGTAAAGGCTGGCGAAGTATTATATAATAACTCACAGGACACGCCGTTGAGGCGCCGAAAATTTTATATATAAATAACTCACGATACCAAATAACTCATGATACCCAATAACTCAAGGTTCATGTTCACTCTGAGTTTGAAATTACTGCATAAATACAACATAACACAACACAAAATCTTTCCCGCCGCCGCGGCGGTAAACGAAGCGACAGCTGGCTGACCATCATGATGCCCGAATCCTGCATTTCGGTGGCCAAAACATACTCTCCTTCACCATCATCATCATCGGTCTTGCTTTCATCGTAATCATCAGCCTTGCTGCCATCGTCACTATCCCAACCAATCTATACCGAAATGACGATTGTCACGATATTTATCAAATAAAAATATGAAAAAGGTGACAGATTTATTCAGATTGGCCTCTTGCCATCTATTGCTCATAATGATAGTCGTGGTATACATATCTAGCATTTTATAGTCTTTTAACCCCTTAATATTAATTTGGTTATTCTTGTTGCTGTCGATGGCAACTGTAATCCCATACTTTTGAAATGACCTCTTGATGGTATCAGTGGACTTGCACATGCAATCCCATGCCTCCCTAACCCAAGTTATCATTAAAATCCTTCTGTCTTTTGCTGTAAACTTCTCTATTTCCCATTACTTAATATTTTATTTATAGTACCGAAAGAAAGTTTCCACAATATATTCTTTAAATAATTTATTTATAGATATCTAGTGGTTGCATAAGTGATGTGTAGCCAGGAGGGATGATTACCGCTGTGGTTTACAAGAAAACTAAGCTTCTGTAATATTTTATAAATAGACCACCCTGCGCTTTATATCTTTTGTATATTATAATAGCTGAGAGCTTATGCTCTCAGATATATGCTTACCACCATTTGCGCGGGGGAAGGGGGCTGTTCATCCTGCTGCTATTCAGACAATTATAACCTAAAATGCTTGCGGGGTAGGGCATCCGTGGGCATAGGGGATTGCTCCGGGGTGTGCAAACATTTAAGAGAGAAAGCAGCAGTTGTAGACTCCATTTTCAAGGACTTCGGTATTGTGGCAGATGGTAACTTCTGGAGAAGAAAGCGCGACTTTGTTGCGGATTTATATGATTCAGGGGTATGCGCTCGGACCTTCGGTGACCAATGAATTATTATATAATATCTCTTAGGACAGGGTTCTCACCAGCAGAGCGAAATTACCAAATAACTCACGGTACCAAATAACTTTATAGTGCCAAATAACTCGCCAGTCTTTACGGTATGTTACCGAGTCTTCCACTATTGCAAGCGTTGTGGACCTACCCATCGTGAATTCCTGATGTAGACCAATACCACCGTATCGGAAGCGCTATTCTAGAAGTTCATGCCCGCCTCGATTCTTGAAATATTATCGACATCTTCTTCACAATCCCAACATAACCCCCCCTCTATTGGATCTATTTTTAGCTTATCTACCAAAATTGAAGTAGATACTCCATCCAATTTTATAACCATATTAACCTCTGTTAAACAGTGGCCTAGCAGTTTTGCCCTACGCAAGAGGATATTTATTTCAATAAAATTCTATCCAAATATATAATACCAGGGTCAGAGACTTTGGGGTTGTGTTTGAGATTGAATGCTTACTATGACAACAAAGCGTCGTGAACTAAGCGCATATGGTGAGGGAATTTTAAGAACAGCGGCTAGTTCAGGAATTCCATATCCGATTTCACTAAAGCCTAGAAGTCTAAGAGAGTATCCGACAGTTAATTAGAAGGAGAGGAGGGTATTAGTCTAATTGCGAGCATGTGACGGATACATATGCATGAAGAAGTTTTTATTGAAGGCACAATTCAGTGAATGGGTTACTCGAAAATTGAAGCTTAGGAAGGAGTCTCAGGGTGCGCTCGCGAAATTGGAAGAGCTGGGGATATCATGGTTTCAAAAATCCTTCCCAAAGCTCGTCGTCCAAAACGGTGTTCACGTAATGTGAGGGACCACGGAGAGAATAGTGAAGGAGAAACCGAATATGGCTTTGATATTACGGAAGCTAAAAGGAATAGAATCTCAGGGTTAGCGTTTAAACCAAATCGATTCAGTCACACCTATGTAACCAACCACCCGATTACCTAAGACTGGTATGAAACGTTTTAACTTAACATAACTCTTATCCAATCTTAGAAGCACCATTCATATTATCAACGGGTGTCGCCCGTTAGTTACTGGGAAGCATAAGGTTTCGGTCAGAACTGTGAGATTTCATTTATATTTGGTATTTTCCTTTTTCATTCCTTAAGAAATCACCCCCCTTTCATTCATTTACGTATGTACCGAATGTTTTACAGAAGAATATATAGATTGTTTTCTACCGCTTTGACCAATATTCGTCTTCTTTCACTTGATTCTGAGAAACCATATTTCCACCCGGGAGACCACGATTTCACCTCATTCCAAGCTGTCTTCTAGCGACAGGGATACTACGATCCATTTAAAATATGAGAAATTAAACTTTTTAGGCACTCTAGCGAATATCAAAGATGAGAAAGAAGGTTCTGTTAGTGTGAACGACCGAATTCGAATCCTGAGCCAAAGCTGATTTAGAAACATTAGCGTTGGGAGTTTAAAGAATATAATTATCTAATTTTAGGATATTGTGATAGATTTTTCTCAACTGTAAGCCTGGTACCTCGGTTAGAACAAGCTTTGTAGCTGAAAATAAACTCAGTAAACCACCCACTGATCTAGCTGCGAAAGTAGAGAAAGTGAAGACTCTACAAACAATAATGCGGAAAGATGTACAGACGTGTGATAAGAGTGGCAGTGTTTCGTTGCGTGCCCGGTAGTCATTAGACACCGCAGCTAAATGGAATTAAGTTCTGAGTTTAACAGTGACCGATTGGTGGCTTTGAAGGCCTCGACAGCGCCAGGTAATCAACAGGGATTAAGTATAATTAACGTATCGTAGGGGGAAAGCGAAAGACTAGGGGAAGTGAATCACAACAAGGCTTCATCGACCAAAAAGACGTATCGATTTAGTGCTGGTTGCGGTATAGCCATCACTGCAAGGATATTATATACACCGAAGTTTTTGTCATTCCTATTCATGAAAAATACTGCCAAGTTTTATTAACGGTATTATTTATGGGTCCGATTCAAGGCTTGGGTTAAAACTTGCCACGAGTTGGTAGCTTTTGGCGTAGACGTGTATCTTAACCGATTTGCAATCCTAGATACCTGACGCTGATTGCTGGGACGATAAGGATAGTTTCTATTATATATGGTGAGCCGAAAATACTATAAGGTCTAGGAGGTGATTCGAGATCAGAAGTATTGCTCGTAGAAGAAGTTTCAGAGCTGGGAGAGCTTTAAAAGGGACTGCAACCCAGAACGAGCTGTCGAAGAGCTTCTGCTCGTAGTTGGAGATTCTCCCAAGCCTCTATCTCTTTTATCCGGGGTCGAAAAACCTGGACTTTTCGAGGAAGTAACTCTTGGGGTCCACAGTGAGTGCGCCGAGGTGCATTACGGCAAGTAGGCCGTTCGGGCAGCAACCAAATGGGGTATAAGCCTATGTGAATCGTTAGGGCAGTCGCCTGTAACGTTAAAATACGTCGGAAGGCCAAATTGGTTGAACGCTATTTCTTGAATTCCGGGTATGGTTTCGCACGCCACCGGACCGGAAAATTCCTCACTGTAGGCTAAGGTACAGCAGCAGTAGTCATCAAATTCAAGTCAGGTCTCACAGGTCCCGAGATCTTGAGGGGGCCACACACTTCACTATGACAACACGGTTCCTAATTGCCACCACAGTCCTCTACTAGTAGTGATGGGTAGACAAATACAACATCAAATATGTATGGCGATACTAACAGGGGTGGAAGAAGGCAGTGGCCCAAAACTAGACCTAGACGCACCATTGCTCGGAGTTAGTGCTGTATCTGGATTGACGTCTCCCCCAATCTTTATGGAGAAACCTCTACATCTCCGCCCTTCAAAACACCTACTGCCTTCAAAGAGTGCGCTAAGATAAACTGTAGTTGGTGAGTTTTTGGGATAGCAAACGATGATGCTATCATCACTACCGCTGTAGACTATGTCAATCTTAAAGGTTCTATCGGACATACATCACGAACATTGAAGATTGCTGAAGAGCTAAACTGGTCGAACGGTGTTTCTTGGATTCCTGGGATGGAAATGAATTGGTAGCTGCTCTCGTCGACTTCGCTTATGTCGTATCTTGAGGCATAGCAGCAATAGTTTTCCAGTCCAAGTT
Source organism: Dactylellina cionopaga (assembly GCA_036971295.1). Lineage (NCBI taxonomy): Eukaryota > Fungi > Ascomycota > Orbiliomycetes > Orbiliales > Orbiliaceae > Dactylellina > Dactylellina cionopaga. The sequence goes on from JAJTTY010000015.1 coordinate 76,445, forward strand.
AGGTTTTGCAGCGCTACTAAGGCTTTGAGATACACCATAACCTGTGTTTCGACCACATCGTTCGAAATTTAGAAAAGATTACCCTGTATTACTGGGACGGCATATATAGCTATGTTGGCATCGAAATGTTAGAGGATCTTGCGATATCGGTTGAAGAGCTGCCAAGGTAGGCAATGAACTCAACTAATGATCAGGCTTTTGAGGCCAGAGCCGAACGACCTTCTCACCCTCTATATAATGAGACCGTTATCTCACCGGTTTTCAGGCCGGAATTAAAATAATAAACGGTAAAGTCTTAACAGTACCCTAAGACTCCACCCATAGGAGGTTGTAGAAGGCCGATCTAGAAAACATTACAACGTTGGAAGGAGAATTAGGGATAGTTTTAGGCGGCGTTGACATTGTACCGCTTGCTGGCTATTTCGGTTAGATGTATTTTGACAAATATATGGAGAATACAGCCTTTGTATGCGGAATAGGAGTCTTTGGTGCGCGACCAAGATGCAGATATGTATGTGCGAGTTGGTGTAAATTTTCTCGCTTTGGGGTCGGAATCGTTGAAACCACAAAGCCTTGCTGCATATTGGATTATAGAGTAGGCCAAACATTCCGCATATGTTGGTAAATCAATTATGATGCTTGAGCTCTCGAGGTATAGCAAGTATATACAATGCTACCAAAGGCCCCGGGATAATAAGCACACACGGCTGCTTGATTGCTGCCGTTCCTGAGAAACAATCGGTCTGACCTGGAAATATGCGGATGAGGCTCTGATATAAAGACTATTTTAGCAACCTTGATGGTAGTCAAACCGCAGGTAATATTTGATACTAACAAGAATTGTCGCTGTACGTCGAGACCGATCAAATCTATCGTACAGATACACTGTTCTACGCTTGCTCTCTCCTTATTATGATAGTTCAGCCGATAATGCGCGATTTTATATGCAGTTAACAATTTTTTACCACGCCCGTTCGATCAGATGTGATCTCGACTGGCTCTTATATACAACCCTTTTCATCCAAGCCTGCAATGGTTTCTGAATTGCAGCAGGGCTGAGAAATAAGGCCGGGTGCGATGTCAGATTAAGCTGCCAAAGGTATAAGTATAGTCCCGTACCTACTTCAACGCAAGGTGGCCCCATCAAAACCTGCACCTATGAGAGGCCCGAAAAATGCGACCAAGTAGAGCCTCCCCTCAATTGAGGATTAAATTCTCTGGCGTTAGCCTAACCCGCTAACACATATTCTGATCATCTTTCAGTTGATCTTAGATGCGGGGATTTTTGATAACGGATATATTCCCGGAAGCTAGTGGTGCTACCTTGCGCCTAGCAGAGGTAGCTCGCTTACTTCATAGGCATCTTCTCCGAGTAGTTCTTTTTCCCTAGATCATCTGGTAGATAATCGATTATTAATTCAATTCAGCGTTGAAAACAACCGCGGTTCCGAAGACTACGTCGGCGACTGCATCTGTTAGGGGACACATTCAGCAGGCGATCCAGTGAAACAGTAGCATGAATATAAACACGGTTAGCACCACCAATGATAACACCTAGAAGCCCGGTATTACCAAAATCATCTAGTTCAATCACCGCCCGCATGTAGATTGTCTCAGCCGTACAAGGCTAGTATTTTAATATATCATCTCCAACAGTGCGAAAAGTAGGGTTGCAAATATAAAGGGACAAGTACTGTATCTTACACAGTTCGGACCCACACCCTATACCTGCCGAGTTCTATGACCTAGTGGTTGATCCTCTACTTACGGCTTTTCCTGATTCTATATTTTTCTAGCCTTACCAACGACGAAATGTTGTGCTTTTACCTTGTAAGGAAAACACTTTGATTTCCATACTAATCTTCACTAGGAAAACGCTGGATACCTAGGGTACGAATCGGGTTTAATGGGATGATTATCACCTCCCACCCCTGCTTTCTTCCTCTTTTGGCTGGAAAACCCAGAATAACGGATATATATATATATAGGTCAATAGATGATAGTATTATGTGAGACCTTGTTCCACCTTACTCATCATAAGGGATATGCCAGGTGCAACTAGAGCACCACAGCTACATTCGATTCCCTGCCACGCGTAAGACCCGATTTCCGTGCTACATTCAGGACACTGGAGCTTCCCTTCGAGCCGTCTCTTTTCAAATTCCGGCGTCATCCACCGAACGGGGTCGATAAAAAAGAGCTCGCAATTGCCAAGCTCATCTGCCGCATGATATACGAGTGAATCCGAGTTTGCAAGTTTACGCCTTTACGAATATCATCAGTCATTCTAGAATAAAACTTCGGTTCATTGAATACAGATGGAGAGCGAATACGTACTTGCATTTCTTACAATTCAACTGTTTCTCGTTATACTGGGTAGAATTTCCACAATCATCTATATAATACTCAATTTTGGGCGCTTCATTCGTCAACCGAGATCTTTTGACTGCACTCCTATACAAGTATTTTTGATACTTAGGTACACCGTCTAAATCCTTAATAGCTTGGTCTAAATTTGTAGCATATATATGTAGTTGTATTCTGAACTCAACATTCGGGCATACAATAGGCCTTGAATTTTGGACGATATTGAGAGCCTCGTTCGCCGGAATTTGATCTTTATATATGAGATATGCTGTTGCTATTGTGGCTGAGCGAGAAACGCCTACAGCACTAGTTTTGGATCTATATTAACCCTGCAAAATACTTTTTTTAAAACCATCTGCCTCGAGATTATTGGTCAAAAAACATACCAATGCACTAGTACACTCCCTCCTTGTTGGATGCCCTTATCAATAAACGCATTTGTGGTTGCGAAATGCTCTATCAGATTGGTATTCTCGTCATCATCCGCTTCAATGTGGAGATGGTTGTACGGCGCGAAGAGTGTCATGTCGAGCGGTCCTCTTAAGATTGATACTACATGCGTAATATTTGCCTCTTTAAGCTCTTCGGGTCGTCGCATCATAAACATTCTAAATTCAATGTCAGTAACGATGATATTTATTATTTGGCGAATTTGGTGTTGTATACCCGCTAACATACACCTGCGTGCCTTTAATCTTGTTCATATTCATGTTAGACCGTTGAGGTACTCGAAGCAATGAACGTATTATTCAGAGCATCAGTCAATGCTATCCTTCGAGATATAGAGAAGTTAATATCAAGGCAGGTTAAACTCAGTCGTTTCGGAAATTCGAGGTGTTACTGCTCGCTATGTTGCTATGGTCGATATAGTCCTACTGAATATTCTGTTTTCAAATCCAAGGCTTAAATACTCTTGGTAAATAACACGGAATACATTACAATTCTCTATCTACTTAAGCATCCCATTGTGCAGTTGAGACACGGAGGTATTTATTCTAGACACTAGAAAGGCCCCGGGAGTTAGGTCGACTTTGCCTTGTGAGGCAGACTCTACTTGGGTAGCTGTTGGATCAGATCCTTTGGCGCGTGTCGGCAGGTGTCCGATAGTTATCCCTTGTTGTTTGCGAATTCCAGCAACGCATCCCCATACAACCAGAAGGCCGCGCAAGCGCAGCACTTAAACCCGGCTGAACTGAATTGAACCGAACCAACCCTGTAAATACAGTATCCGCACCCAACGTTTTTTTTTTAACTTTAACAACGAATCGATTAATCTGCTCAACAACCTTCGCAGTCTCGTTAAAGTTTTTTGGGGTGTTTGTTTTCCCTTGGAGTAATGAGACTGTTTTTGTCGAAGTCAAATTTTTTACCTCTATATAGAAACGCGCCTACCCTACAAACAACACATTACTTTTGGGCCAGTTCGTCTCGCCTCGCAACGCATACAGTAGCGGGATTTATAACAAAATCCCTCTTTTCAGTCGGGCACCGAAGTGCAGGAGAGCAGATGTTTGTTGAGATCTTTCAAGCGCGTTGACAGAGGCAAAAACGGGATCGATAGCCTAAAAATACTACAAGACATCTGATTTGGCGCGTCTACTATTATCGTCACTGTCAATCTGCGCTGTCAATTCCATGAATTAACCGCTCTGCATGCCACCTTTACTCACGCAATGCGTTGTATAGAGGCACAACCAGTTGCCAGAACCAGTGAGAAGGATCCCCGAGCACGCCCTAAGTCAGCTGTGTCGTAATTTCGGAGTTGGAAGCCAGTAGGTCGGCAAAAGGCCATTCTAATCGGGTTGGAGACGCAGATATTGTGGGCTGTGGACACCTCTATCCACCAGCCTGTCTTCTCTTCCGTTGTTGCTGCTGCGCTATCGAAGTGAAGGCCCAAAGCATGGGGGAGTGAGACTGAGAAGGCCTTAGCGATGGCAAACAAAAAACGGCCAATGTGAGGATTACCAGCGCCAGCACAGCGGCGTTGTGTTGCATTTGTGTATACAATATAACGGCTGCTTGCCTGCACCTCTCTAGAACACCAGACTTAGACAATACATACAACATGCATAACACTTACATCCAAGCTTTATTTTCGAGTTCTTGAGCCCATGGAACACTAGTATTGGATAAGTTAGGAGGCCGTGATGCTCAAGCTGCGCAATTCAGCCACTATGAAAGTTATAAATTCTACATTTCGTGGAAATCATCAATTACTCAAGAGCTTATAGGTATACTTCGTAAAATGTTTGGTAAATAGAGCAATAAGCCAAATTTCTGCGACGCAGCGATTACCGAACTTAGAGCCCCCATTTATCGATTAGGAGAACTCTCTTGTTCTTGGGTATCCCGCCAACCCGCTAGATTGATTCAGAAGCCCATAGCCCCTCTATGTGGTTGACAGTGGTTTACCATAATACTTCCACGGCACTTGCTTTCCTGATGTGATATTGCCCCCGATTCACCCAAGCGGCCTGCCACGCCTCCTAAACCCTTAATTATCCCTTACAATGCTCTCTCGCTCCGATGTTTGGGAGTATGGCGAATTTCAAAGTCTTGCGCAACCTCTGCCTCGAACTGTGGCTGAATTACAATGCGCTTTTGTACTCGAGCTTTACATGGCAGTCATATTAATATATTATGAATAGAACATTAGAACACTTAGGTCCAAAGGCTTCGTTCGGACAAATTTTAGTCCCGCAAATACTGACCTGCGACGTATCTATAGCAATAATGATGCCTACAGCGATGGACAGCGCGATGAAGTAGTCTAACTAGGGTAATAAAATGGGGGAAATCATTACTAGGATGAAAGGTACATATACTACCAACTTAACAATAATTAAATACTAAAATGATATTTCAGACACACTTTTGGTGTGTATCTGCAAAGGACGTGATTTGAAACGTTTAACCTTTGTATGCGGACCTCTTTGCGCCGTTTCTTCCACGCAGCTCCGGCTTTGTGGATAACGGTTCAGTGTTTTGACAATCTTAGGACAGGGTTAACAAGCTTCAAGGCTCAAATTCTTTAGGGCAGTAGTAGCAGAGATTAACCAAGATTAATAATTGGGAATGTTTCAAAAATGTACAATAGACAGATGAAGATAACCTAGGCATAGCCTGGTTCCCCAGCTGATGTCCGCACCTGCAGAAAAGGATATGAAGCGCCGAAGTGACAGTCGCGTATCCGAGGGTTTGATAAAACTGAAACCGACGTGATCCTAAACTTCCACGAGAAAATTAAATGTAAAATATTGTTCAACTCACTATCGTCAACAGCCAAGTAAAGGGCATTAAGTGATAGAAGCTCACATGCTAGATGTTACAAAAGGTTATTTAGCGTTCGAAATGCCATATTCCATGGTGCCGACTCAGGCCATAAAGAGAGTAATGATTTCCTCATTATAATTTACCAATATACATTCCCTTTAGTAGTATCTGAAATAAGGCATGTGTGAATAGTATGGTGTTTTATTAATTAAGAGGTGCCAAGGGAGCTCGGCCCTTTATACTGATCTCGGCTTGGTCACGACAGCTTGGTCAACCACAACACGGCCGGTTCCACTGAGCTCAGCCCGACCGCCACACAGGTAAGCGGTCCTATCTACATAAAGAGGCTACGCCTCACAGTATCCTAAAAGTAGCGAGCTCTATAGAAGCAACTTCAATCGCTATTTCCTAACTATCTAGCCTTTTTTGTATGCATTTGATTGTAATTGACGTCCATTATTCGGTTCCTGTAATAGAGTATACGCAGTTGGGACGATACACGTGCAGAGTGTTGTCTGGTGGCCGAGCACATGTAATCTCTTAGCAAATATTACAAGGCTCAATGGGGTTATCTGAAATAGAATGCAGGAAGGTGCCTCAATAACAAAGAAGGGTAGCAGGGATGTACCCGCATGGGTCGATAGACGAAGCCAACCACAAAGCAATATTTCGTCGTACTAACCAAAAAGGATCTCGCTGTTCAATTTACACGTTCGCTGTTGAAAATTATGAAACAAAATAGGTCGGTGCCTGAGTTTTATTGACCAATAGAATCTCGACTTTAGCGACAATTTATAGTTAGTAGAAAGACAAGGACTCCGTAGTTCCCAATTGTCGTGAACTAATTATATAAACCCCAAATTTCCTCCCTTTTTCCGAGGTTTTAATCTCTGGTTCCTATATCATCACCTTTGCGAAGCAAAAATCATAACTTTAACCCTCAGTTTTAATATTCAACATTTTCATCATTTCTTTACTACAGCAATTATGCTCTTCAAAACAGCTTTGACAAGCTTTCTCTTGGCTCAAACTGCCTCTGCGGCTTGCATTTACTACTGTGGAACCGAGTTAGTCTCTCTTTCCCAATGATCTAATTTATCCAAACTAACCTCAGACTTCCACAAAAATTAAGTAACTTCAAATCTGATTGCCACCATGATTGCTTCACCGGTTGCAGGAATATCAAGCAGCAAATTGTTAGTTATGGCCCAGACCAGGGATCGGGTTGTATTATCTACGCTGGTAAAGACTGCACGGACCAACGGACTGGAGCAGTTTACTACCCTGGCACTCCTGGCTTGAAAATTGCAGGAGGGCCTACCGCTGGGACCTACGTTAAAATACCTGCCCTCAGTCTCAATTGCTGGAACACATAGATTATAGGAGAGTAGATCTAGTTTCATAAGCATACATATGTATACACACAGGTTTGATAAATGAATTTGTTTGCACCCAAGGAAATAATTGAATAATTTCCATGATCGACATCCATTTGGAGGATTTGTAATATAATTTGAGCCTTTCGAAGAACAAATAAATATGAGAGGCAGTTCAAAGTGGTTGCATTTGCATTTGCCACATATTTAGAACTCTAGTTTCAGTGAGTTTCAACTTACTTGAATACTCAGTTTAGCTCTAGAATATTTTATTTTCTTTCATATTCGTAAAGCTATCTATTTTCCACCCAACCCCACCTCCTCTTACATGAAACTTTTGAACCGCTCTAACAACCATCCGGATAATCCTGATTGAATACATCGATCTCAGGCCACGCTCTAGGTAGAAATATATTCTCTTTCTGCTCATACATTAATTATTCGCACAGCCAGTGTGGTGAAGTAGAGTGGGCAGGGTACCTGTCCGGTTTTGTCTTCTTTTTAGTCCTGCTTGTTTTGAGGCATTCTGCTGTCTCTGAACGCCTTTCCTATTTCTTTCTTTAGACATGTATATAAAGTAGTGCCCTCGAGGCATCATCTTTCAAAAGGCATGCGGGTGTCTTCCTTTCTACTCATTCATACATTTCCTTATTCTCTTACATACCCCCGTACTCTCGTTATAACCATACAAAAGAATAGTGTTATCCTCCCAACTTTACGATAATGCCTACCTCTCTGCCAGAGCATAATCCTATGAGATTGCCTCTTTATGATTATCCTCTCTTGGTTATCCTCTCTTACTTACCATACCACCTAAGTGTGTGAGCCTCTCTGCTATGATCTTCTTATCCTCTGCCGGCTCCCAGAGCCCATTCGACAAATTTACACCAGTAGGACGTGGATGTCTTCCTAGAGAATGACACGGCCCTAACCATTAGAATATATTTGGGCCGTAGTATCGAGTATATTTTGTTTCACAAAGTTGCTTTCATTATTACGAGGAAGATTTTAAATATCCAAAAACTGGATAGAATAGATAACTGGGTTTTCACCTCTACTTATGTATTTTGCAACAGTAAATTTGTTAATTCAGCTTAGACTGTCTGTTCTACTTGACTCAAACTCCCACTTTTGTGCATGGGAGTGCACCCGTATGAGTACACCCTGCGAGTTTCGCTCGAAAATTACGTTCAAGTGACTCTAAAATACAGTTTAATGAGACCAAATAATCGGGATACCTGTCCCCTGATGCTAGTGACCGGTTATTCAGCTCCTCGAGACATTATTGAAGTATTCAAAATAGTAAGTCTATACTTCCAAAGTAGTTGGATTTACCAAATATGCTCATAGCTCAAATATGCTTTACGATTGAAGTTTAAGTCTACAAGAACGACACCACTACCAGAGGACGAGAACCCGATACTCAAAACCAAGAAAGCGAGAAAGTTAAGCACCTCGACCACCCATATTACGAGCTGCGCATGTGCCCTTGATGGGATGCATGAAACAGTAGGGAGACTTCGCCACCTTTAGAACTACCATCTAAAACTCTATATCTATCTTTGTATATAGAGCCAAGAAACTGTTGATGATCACGTCAAGCACGTACCCGTGATATTATGTCAGCAGTGTCTCAAGTTAGATTATGTATAGATTGTTTTCTGTCCTTCCTGTAGAACAAAGAGATTATCGCAATTCATACATCCTCACGCGTTCCTTGAGATCCGTAGATTCAGTTCCTAGATTCACAGAAACTTGTACAGGAGGAAACTGAAGATCACGCTTTTTTCGAACGCATAGCCTTTTTATCATAAAAAGGCCATGTCTTAATATCAGAGACTCAATCGTAGGGTAGTTTTGTTTCATTTCGAAGGTAGCAACTCTGTGTTAAATCCTGCATTAGAAAGGTTAAACCCTAGTGTAAAGTTGTAGAATGGGCTCTAGGAGCCAACAGAGGATATCTATCCTATCAGAGAGAAGATCATAGCAGAGAGGCTCACACATTTAAGTAGTATTGTAAAGAAGAGAAGATAATCATGAGAGAGCAACCTCATAGTATTACGCTATTGTAGAGAGGTGAGCATTATCGTAAAGTTGGGAGGATAACACTATTCTATTGTATGGTTATAACGAGAGTACGGGGGTATGTAAGAGAATAAGGAAATGTATGAATGAATGAATAGAAAGGAAGACGCCCGCCTGCTGAAAGATGATACCTCGAGGGCTCTACTTATATACATGTCTAGAGAAAGAAATGGAAGGTGTTGAGACATCAGAATGCAACAAAGCAAGCAGGACTAAAAAGAAGACAAAACCAGGTGGGCACCCTGCCCACTCTACTTCACCACACTAGAGCCAACCAAAGCCGAAGCCAGGAATACCTTTGGAACCGACATAGCACATCATAATTTAAGTTAAAACCTATAAGGAACACCAGACTGAGAAAAAAGCTAGCAAGGCCTCTGCTATGACATATTATTGACAATTGACTCTCTACAGTTTGACGACAAAAGTTTACGTCGCTTGCTAGTTTCCCATACAAAACCCCGTTTTTACTATCGCATAAACCCACCAATTTTCGATTGAAAAAATCAAGGAAAATAGTCCAAGCTAGAAATACCTATTTTTATTATATATACTTTTTACCAAATTTTCATTCTAAAATTCAAACAGTCAGAGGACCTTGAAAATCTTCAATTCCAAATTTGTATGGGCTCGCTTAATTTTCCCATACAAAGTTATTACTGAAGTTTTTAATATCCTTATTGCTGGTTAAAACTTTATTGAAAAAATTTGAATAAATTATAAATCTTAAAAAAATAAGAGTTCTTTTCGCGGAACTATTTTTTGATTTTTTCGGTGGAGAATTGGGATAGCTGGGTGATTGTGAAAAATCAGGATTTGTATGCGAAAACGTCAAACGACGTAAATTTTTGTCCTAGTACTGTAGACTTTGGATCATATATTGCTAAAACGGTGGACATAACTTCCAGCCTTTCAACCGCGACATTTCTAAGCATGATATCGTTAAAATTAGAAACTTACCTCCATGTCGCACCTTTTGTAGCTGGAGAGTTGTTATAATGTGTTTTTGCTTTACACCCACAGTACATTACATTTCCCAGGAATGGAATCGTTATGAGCTTCGATGTTTTGAGTTTGAGGTAGTGGCAGGTAGGTTTTCTGGGCTGTATTTATATGATTCTATAACCTATGCTTTTTGATGAGTATACGGAGTTGCTCGTCGCACAAATCGTATTGAAAATTGTTATAGGGTAGCATGATAATAAACTGTCGGCCAGAGAATTAATATTCAATACTCTAAGCATTTCCTGTGAATCTACGAATCTGAATCTACGAATCTCTAGGAACGCGCGAGGATGTATGAATTGCGATAATCTCTTTGTTCTACAGGAAGGACAACAAACAAGCTATATAATCTCACTTGAGACACTGCTGACATAATATCACGGGTACGTGCTTGACGTGACCATCAACATTTCCAAGGAATAATGTGTATTAGACGGTACCAAAGAAGGAAAAGGGAAATAGTTTGTCATTATATTTACAGTCCGAATTCGTGCTGCGAAACGAGATAAAGATAGCTGCCTAGCCGAGCAGCGCCAGATATCAGCTGCAACTCATGCAGCAAGGTTAAAATGCCATCAACAAGAAAGTTGACTATATTCAAGGGCAAGAGCACTGCATAAGTATTCTTACATGACCAATACCTCATTTTACGTCTATTACTGAAGCAAAATACGCTCCAATCATTGATTATTCATTATTATCCTTAGCCCTTAAACGAATTGGGTTTGTCATTATCCCAGTCTGATAAATATTATAAAAGGGGTTTCTTTGAGAATCCGCTATGAGTAAAAGGAGATATTAAAGGAGGAAGAACGTAGAATGAACAAGACGGCTAAGAAGGGGCGGGGAAAGAAGGGAAAGAAGGGAACCTCCTGAAACCCCACAATGTATCCTCATTTACAATGCAAGGTACCTCTGTTTAGCCGCTAGTTCGAATGGGCCCTAGGAGCTAGCAGAGGGCATCTGTCCTATCAGAGAGAGACTTATAGTAAATATTTACACATGTTAGTGGTATTGTAAATATGAAAGGATAGTCTGAGGGATAGAGAGGTCTCATAGCATAGCCACTGTAGTAAAGAGATGGGTGCATAATATTATTTTATTATATGGTATGACAAGAGTATCTAATGAATAAGTGAATGAATGAATAGAAATAAAGGAAGACGCCCGCATAACGTTTAAAGAGAATGCCTCGAGTGCTCTACTTTACACATGTCCAAAGAGATAGGAAGGTGTTGAGATATCAGAATACAACAAATCAAGCAAGACTTAAAAAAAAAACGAAAACTATACCTGCAGACATCCTGCCCACTCTACTTCATCACACCATTGAGACTGTTCTGTCACGCCACAGCGCCAGAAATAGTCGGCGAAGACGGTCGTCTACGACTCAAATGAACTGCTGGGGGCTTAGCAACTGTTGACAACTTGTTACGAACAATATCACCGAGCTCTAGATCCGAAGATCTTTGATCCTCGCTGAAATAAAAATTCCTGTCAGCCGTAATATCTGGATAAGGATCGTTATTCGTCTCTTGTTGCTCTTTGTGCGACTTCGAAATAATCTTTGACTGATCTGACTTGGCATCCCCGAGCTCCAAATACTCGGGACTTGCAAAGGTGCCTCTCCCCGACTGGGTCGCGGTTCTTAAAGTTCCCACTGATTTGAACATATTTGAAACGTGGAACCGTTCGAACAGGCTCCTGCTGTTGCCCCCGGTCATCCCCGAGTTCTCACTAGCCTCGCTCCCAACATACCGCTTGTAAAATCTTTTGAAGACCTGATTGAGCGCTGGCAGGGAGGCTACTATACCCGCCAGACTAGTTTCGAGAACACCCCAGATGGCGGTTATGGTGGCATTCCAGGTGATATCGAAGGAATCGACCATGCGCTGGTAAAAGACGTACATTCGAAGAGCGCTGGCCACCATTGTGATGACGCCCAAAAAGAGAAGGAATATGAGGTTGAACTTCTTCGCCGGGGCGAGGGGTATTCTGATCAGAACAAATATGGGAGGGAATATGGTGAGAGCATCTAGTGTCAAATGAACCCCGACAAAGGCTCCGTATTGAATAACACTTCTTGTGGCGAGACAGGTGCCGTCCCATTGTGATTTTAAGTCGAAGCTCTCGCTGACGGGTATTCCACATTGAAACATTTCGAAACATTCGGAAATGAATAAGAAGATATATGAGACGGTCACAAGGGTTTGAAGGTACAGGCGCTGATTCGCTGATTGAAGATGAGATAGTCGAAGAAAGAGGTGGATGATCGAACATCTAGCGAGGGTGACCGAGAGCCATAGGAGGAGGATGTGTATGTACTGAATCTGGAAGACAGCCGATTTATAAGTGAGTGGGTCCCAAGGAGATGGAAATTTGATAATGGATGCCTTTATAAATGTATATAAACTTACAATGAGATAACTCCGTATATCTTGCCTCGAGAGATCATATAGGTAATAACCCATACCGGTTCCGAAGAGCGCTATCACGAGCGAAATTAGCAATGTGCAACTTACTTAGAATCTTGAGCTATTGCTTACAGAACAGATTTAGGGTATTGAATGCGCAATAGAATGACTAGTAGCCGTAAATCAACCAAAGATCAGAGTTAGCCAAATAGAACAAGGAACCACCGAAAGAATCCAACAATGCACGTACGAACGCAGCCAACATGACCCAATCATCCATTCCAAAAACTCCTCGACTTCTCACCCATAACCGCAAGCCTACAACCCCACTCGTTATCATTGCCAACATCAACCCTACTACTAAACAGTATAATGTATTGTTAGGCGGAACATAATGAGGGTCGACCTCTAAGGGAAACTGGAAATCTGGTGGAAGGTTTTTAAAGAGCGGGAACAGCGTTCTAAGGTAGTCCCTGTCTTCTTGCGTTTGGGGATGTGGCGGCCAGCCCATTGCGAACAAGTGCGGTGATGGTAGCGGTGATGGACTAGTTGCCGGTCGGCAAACAGAGCGCACCTTTCGCGTCCACTAGCACTACAAATATGAAGTCGGCCGTCGGTTGTCGGTATCGAGAGCAAAAACACCCCTCTGTTCTCATCATGAAAGTATCTAGATGACCTTTCACTACAGCACATCCTCTCTGCAGCTCTAGCTGAAATCGCAATAATTTGTCGTTGGTACGCCGGCGCCAGCGGCTTTTGAATGGTTGTCGTTGAAAATAACCAACGAGCGAGAAAGAAGAAGGAAAACGGCAACCTGTAAAGATAGAGGTTTCATTTTAGGGAATATATTTGTTTGCTGATAAGAGGAGAGGGTTCGATCCCCATTTTCAGCGCTAGCCTAGCAAGGGAAAGCTTAACATCCGTGCGAAGTAGGAGTGCGATGAACTTTGGACCAGAACCCGGCCAGCTGCCAAATCTGAGTGGCATTGGACCACTGTTGAATCTAAATCATTCTCCGCACGCACAGAGCTCAACCGCAGCCGGCCTTGGACTGAATCATCATTAGTCAACCTGCAGTGCATACAAACAAGATTCTTGTGCTACATGCTTTGTACGTGCACACAACGAGGGGAAGAACGAAGTGGATCCCCTGGTAAACTCCGAACCAAACCTTGAGGAGCCGTCGAATCGGAATCGTTATCGCAGTATTTCGACTCCATGGACAGAGTGTTGGTGCGGAAAGTCTTGCAACACGCTAAGGGGGCTGGGGCCCACACTACCGCAAGGCAAGAACCAGAAAATACAAGGTGATACGAACCCGCATCAGCACGATGGAACATGCTCAAGCCCTCAACAGGGATAACTTGGTTGCACCACGTTCAACCGCTTAGTTTATAGCTACTTGCTGAGACGAAGATGTTGATTGTTGCTCTTTGCTCTGGTGGGGCAATGCCCCAGACAGGAAATGTTGCTCGATATTTTCAGGTAGTTCAAACATTCAGCGTCCGAGTGTGATGACTTAAATCGTTAACCAGATGCTTGCAGCAAAACGGCTTATAACTCTCGACCATTATATAGCAAAATGATAGATGGCCTCGTGCTTCGGATACAAGCTGTCGAATATTGGAATTCTTGGCGCCCTTTCCGGTTCCTTCATATTACGTAACCAAACAGTTCTGCAAATGGAATTCAATAAGGTTTGAGTGGTTAGGCGAGCCTTGACCAACTGGGTTGCCCAGTTTGGCGACGAGACTAAGGCACGGCCAGTGACGCCAGAACAATCACTTACGATTTCACCTGCCTGTTCTTTCTCTCTTGTGCTTCAGGGTCCAACGTTCTGGCATCGCGATCGATGGATACAAATCGGTCGCTCTAAACGATATTTCGGTATAGCCGTTTCAGTCTCGCTTTTCTCGCAAATATCCCGCCATACTCCCACTTCATCATCTCAGTCGTCTGCTTCTTAAGCATCTTAATCTCATGCCTACTCAGCGCCCCGAGTAATAACCCATCGAACCTCCGAACGGATCTCTCCTTCGGTCAAATTCAACCTCAAAAATTTGATAGCCAAGAGCATACAGTGAATTCTGGTTTTCAATTCTCATTATATAAAGGGTCGGTTCTAATCAAGGCCATAATCTTACCGTGCAAAGCGACAAAAACCCGCGAGTACGAAAGCGATGCCTTGCAAACAAACTACGCTCCCCACGGATTGGCGTGGCTCTCTGATATCACCCGCCTGCTCAAGAGTGAGTTTCGAAGATTCTAGAATGTTAAGAGTTACTAAAAGTGATTATGGTGTCACGGTAACTTTTGGCATTGACTAGAATATGAAGAAGACACCTGACTGCTTGCGATTAGGGTACCGACTTGGGTCGCTAGGTATAAGTACCTATACTAGTCGAAGAAGAATATGCGGCCAGAGAACGAGGTTGGCCGCCAAAGTTAGGTTTATCTTTTAGATATCTTTTACCGCGGTATCAAATTTCGGCTGACACTGATCGTATTTGTAGTGATTTAATAGTTTAGCCTTTTCTGCTTTATAGATAGCGTTCAATCTTCACGACAGCATCAGTAAGTCGGGTGGCATCGGCTAGGTTTCAAGACTGTAGGAGAAAACACACCGTGCTTTGATCTATTCGAGCAGATAATATAGGTGAGTTGGAATTAGCCATCCTTCAAATCCTGGCAGTTTTGTTACGATATAACTCTGAAGAAATACTTATCGGGTTCCAGGAAGGCCATGATTCTTGCCGTTCTGCCGGTGATTGCTTATGCAGGCGATAATCGGTATAAGTTTTACGATAGATGGCTTCAGCCAATCAAATACAACCCCAAACAAGTTGACAGACCACAAAGTGAATTCGAGTTTGGAATTCATTATATATGGGGTCGGCTCATGCTCTAGCGCTCTATTCCATCGAGAGTTAAGTACTTAGGATTAAACTCCTATGTGTTCGAGCTGATCTTTAAATCCTACTTCTATTTGTCCATCGCCATGTCAACGAGATCATATTTTGGAGCAGTTTTTTTTCTTTAAAAAAATTTACTACATACAACCGAACCAACCCGTCAAGAAACCCGTGGGTCGGTTTTCGTAGTCATGAAACGGTTCAATTTTTGGATCCATAGGATGTAGAGTGGTTTAAGTTAGTTAACCATAATAGCGGTAACTAATCTTGCAATCTTGCAGGCAATTTCGCCCGCCCGTGGAAACGCTCGTCTGCTAAAGTAATCTCCAACGCAGTCGTATTGCCAAAATATTTAACAAACCATATCTTTTTTTCTTCAAACCCCATTTTTCCTCTTTTTGTATGCGAGAAGTGATAACATTGATGTCTGATTTATTCTTAAATAGAAGAGAAAATAGTTATAGGCAACCTTGCATAAAATATTGTAATTTACAGTGTCGTTATTTTACCACTGATTGATTTTGGGACAATATTTACCTGAAGCGAATAGTTTAAAACTCTCTAAAGTGTTATATTTATGAGCTATTTCAAACCCAACTAGAGCCTTGACTGCAGCTATGCATCTATAATAGGAATATAATGTGAACAAAATTGATACGAAGATATTGGGCTATGCGCCGCAGCGTATATAGCCACATTTACCCGCTCACGATAAGCACTATTCCAATCGGCTTTTATATGCCTATATGCGCTTTCTGATATAACGCACATGTGATAATAATCATTAAAAGTCTAAATTCTACCTGCGGTATATCTACGTTCAACGGGAGGCTCACAAATACACAATTCCTAACTTTAGCATATTTCTTGATATTTAATTCTTATATACACCATTGCAACAACGTATTAAATTCTTAGAAAGATATCTAGATGGCTACAAGCAGTGCGCAAAACTTCACAGATGGGATACTTGTCAAGAGCCATAGCTGTCAAACAGAAGTACCACGCAATAGTACCACACAGTAGTACCAGCCACCTAACTTGTACTTCATTACATCTCGTTACATACACTTACGGCACAAGCCGCTCCAAATAAATGCTGATAACGCTCCAATGGTTTCTCTGACTCTCAGAAATATTGTCTTATGCATTCCGCAACATTTCGCATACGACAATCATTGAAAGCTACGAGGGGTTATAGGGGGTGACCTTTGCGCCAAAAATTTTCAAATGCAAACTTTCGCTTGCAACACCAAATCGAGCACGTAATACAAAAATAATTAAGCTTCACCAAAATCTACACTATAGATCTGAATCTACAAATCTCTAGGAACATGTGAAAATAAATAAATATACAATAATCTCTTTACTTTACAAAAAGAATAACAAACATTTTATATAATCTCACATAAAATACTGCTAATATAATATCATGTACCCATGATACCGTAAAGATTAGCGAATTATTATATAATATAACACGGAACACGCGTGCGAGCGCCAAAAAAATGGTATTAAATATAACACGGTATCAAATAAACCATGGTATCAAAGATTGTATGGGAGGATATCGGTAGCAAGGGATTGATCGATCGTATTATATTGGCAGGTGTTGACCTTGTTGCGAATTTATACCAAAAAGTAAGGTCCGGGCGCGACCTCTGATTCATATTGTCCCGTTTTATATTATTGAATATATTAAGGAACAAGAGTGCAAAAAGTACCTCGACTATTAAATATAACATAATAATAAATATATCATAGTTACTAAATAATTCGCTAATCTTTACAGTATCACGGATACATGATATTATATTAGCAATATCTTATGTGAGATTATATATAAAATGTTTGTTATCCTTTCTGTAAAATAAAAAGATTATTGTATATTCATTTATTTTCACGCATTCCTAGAGATTTGTAAATTCAGATCTATAGCGCAGATTTCGGTGAAGCTCAATTATTTTTGTATTGCGCACTCGATTTGGTGTTGCAAGCGAAAGTTTGCATTTGAAAATTTTTGGCGCAAAGGTCACCCCCTATAACCCCTCGTAGAAAGCCGAAATCCACTAGAAAGTAGCCTGCCAACACAGATTTCAACTATACGAACTGAAATATAACGGGTTCCAATTTACCCGTGTATGTACTCATGATATATCAGGCAAAAATAACTTTTCAAATACCCAAGGATACCGGCAATCCGCAGGACTACACCGAACTCCACATTTAACCTCTGCTCATCAAATTATACCTTCCCGGAACCTCGGTAGACGAAAAGAAACCGGATCTCTAGTAATTTCGTGCTTAACTCATGCAATTATGGAATATGCTACTTGAACAATCCTTCAAATCTGAGTCGGCAGTTTTCCACCCAGCCTGCAAGACTCCGCATACAATAATTTGCACTTTTAGAGACTGTTAGATCGAACTACCGACTTCAGCGCGTTCGCGTCGAATCTTATACGCTAATAATGAATAGTGGTCTCAATAGTATCTGGATCTATAATTTCAACCCCAAGACCATCTCGAGGCAAGTTGGTCTAAGGAACCTTCGCACTTTATTCCTGAAGTATCTGTAAAGGCCTCTTTCTACTATTAGAAAGACTTGCTTCAAGAAATAGTTTGGCTTATTAAAATTTGTATCTTGTCTTTTTCTGGAATGCCTGACTGGAAATGGGGGTCTACTTAAACCTTCTGCATCAGCAGGAGCCGGGCTTTTGTACGAGCCTACTGAAAGTCGGGGATCTATTGAGCTCCCCAGCCCGCCAGCGCACGAGCCGCACAGCGGAATACTCAGTTTTTCGATGGTTGGGGTAGACCAGAGAATGTGTTGTTCGTACGGTAACCCGTCAGCTAATTTTAGTTAGTTAAGTTAACTAAATAATAGTTATACGATATTAAGACTAAATACCAGCTGCAAAGCTATGAGAGTTTGATGTTGTTTTGGTCTAAAAATCAAAATCTGGCATATTCACGATGCCTAAAATCGATTCCTGGAATTAGATTTGCGATATCTTCGATTTTCATGGAGTTGGGTTTTGGCGGGGAGGTCGTTTGACGAAATTTAATTACAAGTATTTATGAGCCAAAGGGCGCGTTGAGCTGAAACTTTTCTGTTCAGCCCCTCAGCCCTGATAGTAAGCTTGGAACATTTTCGGAGATGCCGTCAGCCACAACAAAGATGACGGCCGAGTTTGACGGAACAACCCACCGTCACCACATATCTCAAAAAAAATATGGACTTCATTCCAATCTTGAGTTAACTGCTGTACTCGTTATTAGTGTGAACATTGAGGAATTACAACGTAAAGCGATATATCATTTGCTGTGTGCAAATTCGGTCCAAAGCCGTCGGTCGGTTGCTTCAAGTTGTTCGATTGTGATTTTTCGGTTTAGAATAGATATCAATGCCGATGTACCCTGATGCCATAGAAAAACTGTTTTGTGCTTTCCGACAGGGTAATAGATGGTAACTATACACGAGTGAACGATGGCCTATACCTGTCTAGGTGTGTATGGAAAAGCTTGAAAAAGCTTAATTTGCTTGGCTGACAGCTTAATGCAGTCTGCAGAGCGGAATCATATTAGATACACGTAATAGAGTACAGTGCAAAGCTTAAGAGCGCACAAAGGCAAAATAGAATGAAGGTGAAACTCTAAATAGGCAACCACGAACTTGAATGTGCTATCATGTTGGTAGGTATTTAACTACTTATTTAGGTTTTCAGAGACCACGCGTTTCTGCGAACAAGGCTCACAATTTCTCATGCAATAAGCCAATTTTCAATATTCATCAGGTCACTTGACCCTCTAAGTCGTCAGTAGTAAAGAGTGAAAGCTTGCTAATAAGCGCTAGTTTGCCAAAAATAATTTTCAACCATACGGAGTGTCCGTTGCGTACGTATGGTGTTTGGTCAAACTAAGTTTAGCGTACCAATATACGCTGTGATTCATCCATTTGCATAATTACCAGCTAGCCAGATACTAAAATATACTTCTTTTAAGTATCGCTTTTTTAATTAGAGCTAAAATGAAGCCCGCGGTCTACTATGGCATACTATAGATTCATATACGACGAAACCCTTCGGTATGAACACAATTACTCTCCTGAACGTATATAAATAGAGATGGCAATCTCTCTATGGATACTCTTATATTCAGTTCATCATCCTTAACAACCACAACATCATCAACAACATCATCACTGTCACCATCATCATCATATTTTCTCATCTTTTGTTATATTCTCTCATCTAATCAGCACTTCGCTGAACAGTTTCTAAACCATCAAACCATAACAACCAAATCAAATCAAATCGATTTCTCTACTTGAAAATGGGCGGCGAAGCATTTTACCTTATCAATGCCACTGATGGCAGTTTGAATCGCAGCGGCATGGCTTTCTACTCTAATGAGGATGTTGTCAACTCGCAAGGCGAGCCTGACGCCTATATCGAGATTCAGAGTGACGGAAATGTCACATGGGAGGGAACATATAACTCCGGTCCGTTTTCATCTCTTCTTTTAGACGTAATTTATCTCTATCACAACCACTAACTTGGACCTAGGAGTCTTCCCCAACACCGATAACTTCCGCGTTTGCATTGTTGGTAATGCGCAACAACAGGCTCTTGGTAGTACTGTTGGCATTGCTAGGAACAACAATCGCGCCTGGAATGTGTTCCGCAATGATGGAAGGGTTGCTTGGACCAAGAATGGCTGGACTTATCATGCCATATATTCCTGCGAATGATTGGCTCAGAAGTAATGTTGAACATTGGTATATCACAGTGGAACTCGGTGCAATTTGCAATATGCTCCTTTGAGCTAAATTCAAATCTATCAATGCTGTTATTTAAACCCAAAACCAGTCTCCATTAATCCAGATGGATCTTGTTCCCAGTATCAGTTAGCAGAAGTTAGCGCAGAAGTGTATAAGCTTTATATAAACTATTAGCAATCTGTATATTCTTGAGAAAATGTGAGATGTGTATAGAATGATCCTTATCAAAGAGAAATGTGTCTTTAGATAGTGATAAATATTTTGAAGATCGTATTATCCATAATAGTAGGAAAAGAAAACAAGCTCTTAAAAACATCGGATAGAACAGCCCTCCATCGAGATCCATCATGCTCCATCGTACTCCACCTTATTCATCTTAATTCAATTTTACTCTGTTTATTCCATTTTTTCTATCATAAATTTAAAATTACGCCAAGGCCACAGCCAAAACCGAATCCAATCAAAAATCATAAGTTGACCGGAATTCTCTAAATTCTTTCAAAACAACGTGATTTTTTTCCACATCGCCCCTTACTATTACCATTACCACCACCATTACGAACTCTATTGCCGTCTCCATTGCCATATCTATACCATATTCTCTACTATCACCATTACTGGGCGCTATACCATCTCCATTGCCATCTCCAACCATCTCCATTGCTCTCTGTTACCATCACTATCACTATTTTATTACTAGTGCTATTGCTATCTCTGATGCCATCATCATTACTATTACTTTCGCCATAATTATAGACGTGATTGCAGACCTGATTATAGACATAATTATAGATATAATGATAACTATTGTCAACGGGTCCGGCCCGTAAGTCACGTGGGAAGCATAGGGTTTCGGTCGGAACCGTGGGGAATCTCTTTATATTGGTCTTTTCTTTTCAATCCTTTAATAAACCACCCCTTTCATTTTGCATTACACTTGTATCTAGTATCCAGAGCGAGAATAGAGTCTTTTTCTACAACTTCCACCAAGATCCGTTTACTTTCGACTGGTTCCGAGAGGCCATCTTTCCACCCGGAATACCTCACTTTTTACCTCATCCGAGCTGTCTCTCAGTGGCAGAACAATCACCATCCGCTTACACTATAATTATTTTCACAACTACTATCATTATTACTACCATCACACCAAATTTTGGTCTAGTGGTAGTAGGGTAATAATAATAATAGCAATAACAAAACTATTTCTAATAAAAGAGGTGATCTTGCTCCCTACCAGCAAACTTAGAAAAGCAAATGATTGAAGGATCTAAACAGAACAGACCTTCTGTTGAGAATGAGGAGGGGGACAGTAGGAGGATACGCTATTTCTAATTAAAAGAAGAGACTAATGTAAGGTTTTATCGTTATTTCTGATCCCGTGGTTGGATAGGGCAATGATCTTTTCCACCACACGATGGAACAGATGACAGTCGAGAAAACTATCGGAGTTGATGATGGGAAGTCTGATTAGGCTATATTTTGAGTTGTTACTCTACATGCGTGGCTGTGTAGACTTTATAGCCTCATTAAAATTCAAAATCAAATAGACCATAAAAAGATCCCGCGAAGTTTATTCAGCTAAGATACAATCCTGATACGTACTCCAAGCTGATTGTACACAAGCTTTAACCTCTTATGGTGACCAGTCGACCCTCATTTTTCCTTTAATCGCAAAGTCACCTTGTCCAGATCTTCCAGTTATAGTCGCGCCCGACTTCTCCCACTTGAGAACGACTTCCCCCCTACCAATTCTACCCGTAAACTCTCCTTCGAAATCCGTCGGGTGGTTGAGATTATAAATGAGAGGGTCGAGGAGAAGCTCATCAATTGGAAGTTTCTCGTTCAACTCTCCCTTAATATTCCAATAAGTGTTCCCATGAATCCGTCCCTGGACACATGCCCCTTCCAAATATAACCATCCAGGAATCTGTTCCTGCTTTATTTTTTAATATCGTTAGCTTATATCTGTATAAGTATATGCGTAAATATAGGTATCGTTGAAATTACCGTAACGTGGAATCTACAGTCTCTGCCGCTCCTCCCATCAGCGGGCATTTGTTTTTGGTAGTGTTTATCACGGTCTCTTTGTGCGACAACTCCATTGGGATACATATCCCTTTCAAGTCTGGCTGGACGGGGTCCGCGAATGATGTCGATTGGTAATGGAGACATTGTGAAATATCTTCTTTTGGTTTATTTGAGTGAAATCAGTCGATAGGATAGAATATTGGGTAATACCGTAAATGGTTGGGATACCGTATGATCGATTTACAGGAAAAGTTTTAATTTTGAGGAGGAATTTGGGGCTTTAAATAATAGAAATCAGAGCCTGGCTATGTGTAAGAAGGCATATTGGGTTCATATAGAGGGTAATGAGTCAAACATGAACACAACTGCGAGGGTAGTGCAAAAGGTTTGATTGAAATATCGGCTGGTTTGCAGGATTGCATATGGAAACATTCTCAACAATGGTCTTCACGGAAAGAAGATAGTAATGTAGGAGAAAAAAGCAGTTTGTACCATTTCGTGCGCTGATCAAAGAAGGATCGGCAGATCTCGACTGAATAATCACATACTGCGTCTACACGAATGAGAATAATAGGTCCAATTTTCCACGAAGCCTAGATTTACAATAAATACAGACATACGACCCGAAAACCTTGTGCTCTCCCTTGTAAGCAAAGCGGGATAGTGCATATATGCGGAACAAAAGCCTTTGTGGGACAATCGCATCATTATCAAGGCCAATCACCAATCTACAATCAGTGCTAATTATTAGAATAATTGCATACGAAATCGCGAGAAACAGTAAAATAGACCGAACATCGGAGCCCAGACCAGATCAATCTCTAAGTAGCCCAATTTTAATCCTTGGAACTTATACCATGCTCTATCAAACTTAAAGTTTTAACAAGTTATGAATAGCTAGACTCTGGTAGATTGCTATTGTCGAAAATAATCGTGGGTTTGTGGATGAAAATCGTCTTCTGTTGTATATAAAAACGGGCCCGCCTTGGTCTCGCTAGCCAGACGACACAAAGTCCCACCGAAAGCAGACACCAACAACACAAGTCACTTCACGACACCACTACGGCACCAAAATTTGTTATACACAAAAAATATCACGGTCTCAACAACGAATATCTCTGCCAAAGAAGTCATGAAAATACAATTATATAAATATTGTATCTGCTCCCTGACCGGTACTCTGCAACTTTCATAAGTTAAGTTTTAGTGAGCAGCAGCTATACGTAACATTATTCACGGGCTAGGATACGAGTGAAGTGGGCCAGATACGTCTCTCGTATAGTGAAATAAGAACTGAATTACCTAAAACTATAGTATGCCGTAGAGATACATGTATAAAAGATGATTTGCGAGCTTTGGCGCATTTATTTGGTGGCTGTGGAGATATGTCATTGTCGTCGTCGTCATCGAGCGTGCAGGATCGGTGCGGAATTTGATTGTCGTTTCGGTAAAGTTTGGTTGGGACCTGAACCAAACTTTGTTTCAGGATTCTGTTGCTATTAACCACCCAATCTTGGCCCAACCCTGACCTCCAGCTGAAATGGGTAGCTCGCGTTACTGGCTTATGTTACGTTACTGTCACACAGCTTCGAGGACACCAAGCTTGGAGCTAGCATTCCCCACTTGTGTCGTTTAGACGGGCGACGGGGCGCCCTGCGGTTATTGTAGGGCTCAAAGGCTGAATAGATATCGGTATACTCCGTACGCGGGCGAGCCTGGGCTTCCGGCTCTAGTTACTTCTTCGGGAACTCAAGAACGTAGAATCAGCATGAACAAAATCATAAGTCTACAATGTTGCGGGATAGATAAATTCTTAGCGATGACGCTGTAAAATTCTAGATTAAATTCGTTGCTTCGAACGTAGTTAAACTCTGGCAAGCTTGAGCCGTTTCGCTCTCAGCAGAAGACCCTCCGTTAGAGTATACGATCCCCGCAACGAACAAGTCATATCCACGACCTTTGAGCGTACCACTGTCCTAGAGAGCTTTGAAACGTGCGACCATATGATTCCCTTCGTTGCGCCCTATGGGCCGAGGATGGCTCATGGAAGACTATTGCGGTTCTCCGCCGTAAATACGGCTATCGTTTGAGCATTGGTGGGTGAGTGCACCGTTACAGATGGCTACAGCATCGAATTTGCCTTTTTGCATGATAATTTGTCAATTATAGTAGTCACTATCTTAAATCATGGCGGCGGCGCTGTTGCTCGGGCTGCTGTGGAGGGGCAATGTGCGCTGCCACCAGCCCCACCAAGTGTTCTTAATGTTTTGTCAGAAGTAGGTTGGAGAAGTGGCTACTAGGAATACGTACGAGAACGAAGAGAATCAGGAGTCATGGTATTATATTGTTCCGATGGTTTCCACCCGTGGTGATCTGCTCGTCTTCAGCGCTGGTAATGAATTGTTGAAGCAACAGTGAGCAATGCATTCTGGCGGATGGACAAATTGGCTTCGTCTCTTGTCAGGAAACTTACAATATCAAGATATTCAAAATAGGCGCTTACCATGCTATCCAGATTTAGAATTTGCTCTATTTCTCTCTATCATGTCAAGTCTTCTGAGGAATCTCTGCATAGAATTAATACAAAAATATTGCACAATTGACGCAATTACATCATCGGATAGGTTACATCGGTTTGACTATTATTCATTTAAATATATGTGTTTAGACTCTTTTTAGGATATGGTCATTAAATTAATCAATCCAGATTAACAGAATTAAAATGTTATTCTTTAAATTAATTACATATGAGAATGATTATGACAGGTACCAGGAGTCATATGAACGCCGGGGAAAGGTATACCGGTTGACCTAATGCGGGCCCTGAGTACCTCGCCGTCATTTCAATATACAATAAGCTCGGATCTCCTCCAGATACTGGGTCAGTCAAATAATACTGGGCTTGGTTTCCCAACGTAAACGCTGGATTGACAAATTCCAAAAGCCCTAGTTGTGTGTAAACGATATTTACGTTCGTAGATACTTCGACATCGTTAGTGTTTGCTAGCTCTGCAGGATTGATGAACCTAAACAATTCGTAACCCCTGCTCGGTTCAACAGCGAGGTAGTAACCGTTGGACGAAACAAAAAGCTGTTGGTTTATAATGGAAAAGACCGCAGCACCCGAGAAGCCATTGACGATGTTGACTATATATGAATCTTGTCCACTATCAGGATCTGTACCATTTGCCCTTATCCCTAGATATCCGTAAGCTCCTTGGCTAATATCGGTGGGCTGGATGGCCAGTATGAAAGGGCCAGTTGGTGGGGGTTCAGTCACCGTAGAGGTGGCCTGTAAGCTAGTCACGGTTAGTGTGGCAACCGGAGTGCTGAAGTAGGTTGTTGCAAGGATGGTAGTGATTGTTACATAATCTACTACCGTTGTGGCTGTTACTGAGGTTATCTCTGGAATAACGTAAGTGGAGGTATCAGAGATAGTTTCGGTCGTGTAGCTCGTAACAAAGTTTATGAGTGTTGCAATTGTCACGGTCGAGGTTACCGTGAGTACATTATCAGTTTTTGTAACCGTTGTATACACTGGCGAAGCCGTCGTTACTGTTATTGTTGAGACTACTAGTTTCGTCAAAGTAAAAAACTTTGTTGTTGGATTTCCAATGTTGGTCTTCGTTATAAACACAGTACTCTTTGACGTAAGCGAACATGTAACAGTCACAGTCTTAACAACCTTGATGAGATATTTAGTTGAGGTTACAGTATATGAAACTGTTGTAGTAGCCTTTGGAATATTTAGGCAAGAGCATGCCTTTGAAATATCTGTAGGTAAATACTTTCGAAGTGCTGAAGGGTAAGCGACATTCTCGACCGAACGTCGCTTAGGGGGAGCGTATGGTGCGGACGTGGTGATTGTAGTGACGGTGTTAACTAATGATGTTAAAGTTGATGTGTAGGGCACGGTGATGGTGAGAACATCAATAGTATCGACGACAGTCGTAGTAGATGAGATAGTTAACTCAACTGTATTAACATCAATCTCAGATACGATTATATCAACTGTCGTAGGTAGAAAGATGACTGTCTCCTTTATTGTTGTTTCAGTGACATATAGGGATGTTGTAACTGTTTGTGAAGATGTTTTTGTAATTGTAATAAGAGATACCGCCGCGACGGTCGTTGTTGAATATTCATTGTCCGTGAAAGTTGCAGCAGTGGTAGTGATGGTTTGCGGTTTCAAGTTACTGTTCGCGGACTTGGTTAGGATGAGGGTATCTACATCAAATACTGCATATGGCGGAGCAAGAGCAAGGAGAACAGGGACTCACAGTGTAATAGTCTTAGTGACAACTTCAGAAACGATCCGTTTCTTTACGATTGTATCGGTCACTTGGCGCGTCACCGATGTCGTTTTAGTTACAATCTTCCGCAGCGTTTCGCATGGTATACGGATAAAGGTTGAACAAAAGGGCGTCTCGTAGGCTTGGGAAAGATATTGTACGATTGGCTTGACCGCTAGGCAACCTGGTCGCCCCCAAGGTTCGAGATACGGCTGGGGTAGGGCCACAGCTAACGTGGTAGAGACAACTACCAAAAAACCCGAACTGAAGGCCGAAAATTCGAAGTACATCTTGGTCGATACCTACACTCCTAGGGCCGCGAAGTCCGATTCGATAAATTTAGTGAACTAAAGCCAAGGCCAACTCCATGTTGCGCCCATTGCCTTTTTATTTCTCTCTCCTTTCTTATATATGGAGGTTCTCATTTAAGCTTTTGGGTTTGCGGCTGAAAATTGTTTAGGGCAAGGGGAAAGGGTGAGAAGGCGGTAAATTCCGGCACTAGTTAGTCCACGAGATTCAACACTCCATTTTGCAGCTCCTTTTCTCGACATACCAGCACGCTCACAAGAACGAGCACCCTATGTATAAATATTAAGAAACTACTAGAACTAACGCCCCTAAGTCCCGAAGTAGGAGCCTTTGGTCGTAGAGTATACACAGCATGATTGGAGCGTTCATCAGACGTTTAGAATGCCGACACCGTGAGATGCTGGTATAAAAGAGGGATATCTTCGCGCTGGGTTTCGAATTACAATGTAAAATGCAACACCCAAACACAATTTATAAATAAAATAAATATACCGGTATATTTTTTCAAACTATCGAAACAGCGGACTCTGCAACTGATTCATTATCATAATCCCAAACCCTGTATTTCTGTTCCTAGAATGTACCTACCTAATTCTTATCAGTCTCAACTTCTTCGTAATTGTCAACCCCATTGTCACTACCATTGTCATTGTTATTCTTACCATCCCGAAAACCGTTGCATCAGGAAAAAAACACATGGGGTTAAATCCATCGGATGGAACAACCTTTCATCGCGCTCCATCTTACCCATCTGCCCCATTCTACCATTTTATAAACTTGCCTGCCATAAATTCAAAATTACGCCAAGACTATAACCAAAAAAAAGATACTTCTTGAGAAAAGAGCGTGTCAATTAGATTCTCTAAGCTTTTCAAAACAACTTCATCTTTCTCATAGCACTCATCATTGCCACTATCACCATCACCATCACTTTCGCCATGATCATGGATGTGATCATAGATATGTTTAATTTTATTCGCCGCCGTCGCCGCGACCAAATTTTGGCGATGATGAAATTATGTATTTCTGATAAAATACCTAGGGTTTTTTTATGATGGAAAGCGCTCCATCAAATGGAATAGGCCCCAGCCAGAAGTCAATGTCCCGTCAAGCTCCATCCTGCCTTAAAACTCGATGGACAAAGATGGGGCAGGATGGAACCCTGTTTTTTCCCCTGATATTGAGTGATGATTGCCATGGTATTTTTCAAACAGAAACTTGAGAGAGTTAATAAATTCATTTAAATAATCATATTACCTACAATTTCTTGTGACAATAGTTGTGGTATATATCTATAGCATATTGTAGTTTTCCAACATTTTGTGAGGCGTAGCCTCGTTATGTAGATACTAGGGCCACTTACTTGTGTGGTGGTGGTCAGGCTGAGCGCGAGAGTCGGTCATGTTGTGGTGACCGAGTTGTTTGTGACCGAGTTCTGCAAAGGGCCGAGCTCCCTCGGCACCTCTCAATGAAAATTACCTTACTATTTACACATGCCTTATTTCACATTTAATACCTATTAATTCGATTTTCTTGGTTACTATCAACGGTAATCTTATGCTTTTCAGCTGACTTTTACATGTGCTCCTATTCTTTGTTACCCTTTTTGATCTTAAAATACCAACTAGAAGCTTCCACAATATATACTTTTGAACAATTTGTTAAAAAGAATTTGGTGGCTGTACAGATAATGTACAACTAGGCGGAAGAATTGATATCAGAATCCATAAGGTATATAGTACATTATAAATTACCCCCTATAAATTACCTTTATCTTTCATGAATAATGGATGTCACAAGAGGACTCGTGGAGAGCCGTGCTAGCCATAGAGTTATCAACAGAATGTGACACACCAACACAGACACAGGGTTACTGATCGACGGATCTTCCGTAAACATTGATATCCTTGATAAAATACGACGTAGTATTACTGTCATCTACCGGCTCATCTTCGTACGAGCTGTGTCGTCATTCATTCAAAATAATAATTCATTCATCAGCAAACAAAAGCATTGACCTCACGAGCTTTAGGAGGCTGCTAGGCCCTTGAGGTCTGTTAGTGACCTCGTGGGGCCATCCGAGGCCGGGACCAAAAAACCCCCCACTAGCCCTGTTATGCTATGCAAGGTTAGTGGATTGTCTGCGTCTGATTTTCTAGAGAGGCTGCAGGCAAGCAGCTTTTATCTACAAAATTCAACAATACTATGACGTTGTACTGGCAATCCCCACGTTTATCAACCTATCACTCTGAATATAAAATTTTGATTTTTGTTAATCTGGAAATTTAGGTTTGAAATCCTAGAATTAGATTCTTTCTTTGGCATATTTAATGATTATTTAGAGCTGGATTTCTTAGCTATTTAGCGTCGGGGTTTCTCGCTAAGACTTTTGGGTTTGTATGGTGGTGGTACTACTCAGCGCTGGTTCTTCAACATCGGCTCGAACAAAAGGCACGCTAAATCTAAATTATAGTTAGCGTGCTGCACCTGATTGAGGCTGAAATTTACAAGATCTAGATGCCGAGATGTGCCGCGTTCGATTAAAAGCTTAGCCCAAATGACAAGACAACTTTTATGCCTTCGAGTTTTCAGATTCGTCGCTTTTCAGGGCCCTGGAAAAGGTGGAAATCTTGTCTGCCGCGGAGTTTGGTTCATCATTCTGAAAAACGGAGGGTTTAATGTATACGGTGAGTAATTAACCCCTTTTGTTTACGTTGACGCGAAGCTAAGCTTTTATTTAGACCCTGAAAATATCATCATATTCGGTAATTCAGCCGCAAATCAACAAATGGCCGAACCACAAATTCAAGATCTCAACAACAACACAAGTATTTAGACACAGCATTAGCTACTGGCGGAATCAAACATTTTCTGGCCATACTCACACGAGAGCCAAGTTTCACTTCGAATTTAGCATCCGTCATTGCTTTGTCCTTTAGACTCTGGTATATGCAGACATGAACTCTAGTATATAACAGAGATCGATAAATGCTTCCCCACAATCGATCCTGGTCCTAGTCGAAGCTGCTCCGAGAAATCGCTTGAGGTAGGAAACGCGGGTGGAGATTGGCTTTTGTCGTCCATGATTTGCAGTGACTTTTTCGCTGCAAACAAATTTGTTGTGCTTCTTCTACCAATGGCCATTGCAGTAGTTGCCAGGTATCGAGTGGCGATCTGGATTTGACATTTGAATGTGTTAACAAAAGTTCTCGGAGTTAAAGCATCTCAACTTTGAGCACAACCCTATGTTAATGCTCGCCAAAAACATGCACACTTATCCCGCGCTGCAGAGCGGATTATGCATCCAGTGTTACCTAAAAACAAATTATGAGGCGTTCAAGTTGCTGGCTATATGCATATGTAATCTTGATCTACTTTCACAAAAATGAACAGGCTACTCAAGCCTACTTTTCATAAAAGGACGTCCTCCTAGGTTCCTTCTTTCCTTTCTCCCCTCTCTTTAGGTGGCTTCGATCCATGCTCCCTACGCTACAATTTTCTCATTTTTTCTTTTATTTCAGAGCTAAGGTACCTCTGAGTGCTTAACAAGTACTACCACCGCACAACTTTGCAGTGCTGCACAAATTTCAAACAGAGAGGTATCTCCGGTCACCCTCCTAAGGTGCAAAACTTACTTATCATACAGTGTAGAGGCTGCGGATGTGTTTGCGATCTTATTTGCTAAAGTTCCTCTACTATCATCTCAGGGATTTGGACTTGGGCTCAAAGAGCGAGCAAATCTTGAAACTTCTTACCTCAACTGTTTTCCAATCTATGTTGTAGATATATTCCTTGGAACACCACCGCAAAAACACAAATACAACTTGATACTGGAAGCTCAGATCTCGTAGTCGAGACATCTTCTTCCGACATTTGCACAGCTGAACCTACAGTGTGCTCTGATCCCGGCGCTTGTAAGCCTATTATCCCATTTTAATACCTTACAACCATTCTCCAAAAAAATAACCTAATACAGATATTGTGTAGACAACG
The DNA here is from genome assembly GCA_036971295.1 of Dactylellina cionopaga. Taxonomy (NCBI): domain Eukaryota; kingdom Fungi; phylum Ascomycota; class Orbiliomycetes; order Orbiliales; family Orbiliaceae; genus Dactylellina; species Dactylellina cionopaga. The sequence continues at coordinate 107,282 of JAJTTY010000015.1, forward strand.
CCAATGCCTCGAGTACCTATGATTACCTTACTAGCGATCTGGTGATTGCATACGGAGGTGGTGACGGCGCGACTGGCGATTATGCTAAAGATGTCTTTTCGATTGGTGGTAAAACCCTTACCAGTTTCGAGTTTGGCATGTACAAGAAAACAGTCCGTGAAGGCATACTTGGTGTCGGTTATACTGCAAACGAATTTGGAACACGGCTCACACCACCCCGAGAGTATCCAAATCTTCCAATGGCTTTGGTCAACGCAGGATATACCTATTGAATCCAGAGGTTTTAGCATCTACTTAAACGATGATCAAACCCTACTGGCGGTGTTCTTCTTTTTGGAGGAGTTGATACCGAGAAGTACTGTGGTACCCTTACCAAGATCCCCCTTGTAGTGGATAATCGGCAACCAAGCCTCGGTATAATCGCTTATTATGTCACTCTGGAAGGGGTACCTGCGACAAATGGTGGGGTTCCCGTCGATTTTCCAGCTGGAGATACAGCATTGGGCTCTGCAGTGCTGGACTCTGGTACTACTTATACCATCATTCCAAGCAATCTTGCTCAACAAATTTACAACTTGGTTGGCGCAACATATGATGCAGCCATATCCAGTGTTCCCACTATCCCCTGCTCAGCCAAGCGAAAGACATCACTATTAACTTCAAGTTTGCAACAATAACTATTAATGTACCTGTTAGTCAATTTGTTGTATTTCCAGATGATACCCAGACCACTTGCGTTTTCAGCCTCATCCCTGCAAATGATGGTTCACTTCTCGGAGATACCTTCTTGAGCAGTGCATACGTAGTTTACGACCCAAATAACAATGTTGTCTTTGTGGCGCAAGCAAAGTTTAACTCAGCTAGGGAACACATTTTACAAATCCAAAAGGGGCTAGACGGTGTGCTTTATCCCAATGGCGACTGTGACGGAGTTACAACTACCACTGCTTCGACTACCACTACTTCTACCACAACTAAAACCTCAATTACCACCAAAAAGACCACTACCAAAACGACTACTACTAAGAAGACTACCACTAAGAAGACTACCGCTAACAACGACCAAAATTTCCACTACTAGTAAAAGACTACTATGGTCACCACTAAAAAGCCCATAGGATACTCAAAGGTATGTCGATATACAGATATAATCGATGACTCTCAATATCAATATCCTATGACAGAACAATTGCTATAGCGCTATCATCCACGCGTCAGCAGCAGGCTCTAGGTTCTGCTCCAGCTATAAAAGGGCAAGACTTGTTCAACCCCTCATATAATCGCAACAGCATGCCATTACGCGAAATCCAGTATCTCCAATGCTTGCGCCTGCCCCCCAACTACAACTACTAAACGATATCCTTAGATGATTAGAATAAAATCAGATAGATAGATTTTATTTCGGAATTGAAACTTTAATGTATATTAACTTGAATATTAATCGCTCTTGCTTACAGGTACATTCTACAAGTAACATATTGCGTGGTAAGGTCCAAAAACAAGTGATATTTAATGACATGGTATCAATACTTACTTATGGGGCAATGTTGAAAGCCTACTGAGAGTATCGATTGGATTCACAAATATGGATGGAACTGGCATCGATTCATTTCACTTGCTATGTTATGTCATTCGATAGTAGTAGTAGTAAACCACTCAAGGTAGAGGTACTCTACTCTGTCACCCTTATACAGGGCCAAATGTTACATCTACTTTCATTGATGTAGCTGTAAATGTAGTTTGCGCTAAGGTTTAGGCGGTAGGGCCATTGTGGAAGTTGTGACTTCTCGGCTATCGATAAATGCCACAATCCATCTAGTAGGACTACCAGGGCTCTAGGGCTTGTGTCAAAGAGATAATTTGTAGGTAACTCTAAGCAAGTTCACGAATTTTTGTGCAATGTTAACTTTGGTATGGGTATGGGATGGTATACATATATTGGTAGGGTCTTGAGACCATTTGAGAGATTGCGAACGAGGCTCCTGCAAAGTGAGTCCAATCCTTGCCGTTCATTCATAGCCTATTGCACACTCTGTCGGCTCCCATGGGTTGCGATGCGGAGTACCTAGATAGCCCTTAATCTCTCTTGGAAGGAATGCGCCCGTAATACAACACTAGAGCCTAAAGTGATCAAATCGCAAAGCCAGCCAGAAGCATATGCTATGGCTAGAACATTCATCGCCTTGAGCTTCACCTTACGTATTCATAGGGGTATAAGCTTAAAAGAGGTTTGTTGATTCAATATTGGAGCACCTGGTGGATGCGAAGGTCGAGGCGACTCTTAGCTATTTGTTTTCTATCATACACGAGGTAATATACACGCTCCAAGATTGAAGTCTTCGGTGTAGCCACAACCTCCATAAGTTTTATCGTCAGCGGTACATCCACCAACAATCTTGCCCAGTTGCTCCTTGCAGAGAGAGTTTTCGACCGGAAAGCCTCCAAGCTGAATTCTGAGCAGGATGTCAGTTTGTGTTCCGTCAACGGAGATCACCGCGGTGTATGGTTCGCCGACCGCAAGCCATTTGTTTGTGCCGGTTACGAGCTGATCGCAAGCTCGTGCAATTGCATCGTCTAGGATACCGCCACTTGGAATTTGTGAGGGCCCCGGGATTGGAGAATCTGTTTGAACACATTGGAGGGTTCCGCTAGCGGTTGGGAACTGTGATGGGGCGAGAGTCGCCTTGGTCACAGTAGCTGTCACCGTCGTCGTGCACTTGCATTTTGGTCTCGAAGCACGATAGCTTGGGTTCTCAACACAATAGCCGAAGCCGACTTTCACAGCATCACAATTGCGAGCAAGTGATGGGTTCTAAATCCATGTCGAGTTAATGAGGCTCAAAAAGGTACTTATCTAGACATAGAACTCCACTCACCCATGCGATAAAGTCCTCCAATAACACCTTCTGAGTAATAGCTAGAGTAGTACAGTCGTCACCTCGCCGTGCGAGTGTCCACCGCGAACACCCAGGAATAATATCGTCTTCGGTAGGCCAATGACCTAGGTTTAGATTCTCTGAGCATTGCCATAATCTATGCCCTATGCGCTTGAAACAGCTGGTAGGAGAGTATGAAAAACACTTACACGATACTTGGTTGTGGTTGGACTTGTAGCCAAGCCAAGCTTGTGTTTTTCCTCGAGGACGAAGCGGCGACGTAGCTAAGCACTGCTGAAGAAGGCCGGAGGCCACAAGAAGTGCGGAGCAGCAAGACTTCATGATGCTTACTGGCGGTTGTTTTTCTTGGGGATTATCTGCCCTGCTTTTGATTTTCTTATCGAATGCAATGGCTACCTGATGCTGAGAACCAATTGACTCAGCAAGTGTGTTGAGAGGGGAAATGGAACGAGAAACATGGTCGGGAGGACCTGTTTAAGAGCAAAATCTCCCCTTGATTGATCGATTGGCGACTCCTCTTTAACTTCGTCATCTAGTTGAAATGCATGAGTCTCGTCAGCAGTATCGGGTAGTATGCTGCCGGCCTGATCGATCGATCGACTGATGAATGCGCTTCCGATTGGCTAGAATTCTCCAAAAGCGGGGGATCTCGAACACCCCGGCCCGTGCGGAACCTTTTCATCGCTGATTTTCTGCAACTCGAAAATCTGGATTATTTAGCTAGCCAATCATACATTGAATTGCACGAAGGAGTTACCGATCCTTTGCAGGAATCCGTGGGACAAACGACTGTTTTGGTTTATGCCAAGTGTCTAGATCGCTGTGGGTGCGCGCTGATAGCATTCCTGAAGCAGGGGAAAGCAAGAATCATGATATCTTCTCGCATGCTCTGCACCGCATCGTGAGCTGGCACAGAGGAACGGAGTGATGAAATGGCGAGCCACTGCACCGCACACTCAATCAATCGAGATGAGAAACTTGCTTTGTGGATGGTGTTATGTTCCACGGTTTCCGTCTTTTGGGGGTACAAGCTAGGATTTCGTCCTGTTGGGTGCTGCTGGGTGCTGTTGGAGATAGCATGTAGATGAGCGTAACTATGGGGGGGACCTTCCTAGGAACCAACTCCAAGAGGGGACCAAAGCAGAAACCGAGTGTGATGAGAAACCCTCCCCCTCCCCCTCCCCCCTACAAGAGCAACACAATATTAAAACGGTATTTGGAACATTGCTTCACTGCTCTCATACTGGTACAAAGCGCGTTAACTTAGTTGTTTGTATTCATCCAACCTGTGTCTCCTTTATTGACATTGATCCTATCCACTCTTAAATTTATCTCTTCTCTTTCCAAAGATACTCCAAATTCCTTGCTGCAACTAACTAAGCTAGAGAAGTGCATATTGGTGGGCAAGGGGTTCGCTGGCAACACGCCCAATGCAACGCATGTAACTGTGAATCTAGGAATCTATGGATCTGGATCTACGAATCTCTAGGAACGCGTGAATGGATGAAAATGCGATAATCTCTTTGTTCTACAGGAAGGACAACAAACAATCTATATATAATCTAACTTGAGACATTGCTGACATAATATCACGGGTACGTGCTTGACGTGACCATCAACAGTAACAACATATGGCATTTAACTAACTCACTCGTTAGCTCAGTAAGTAAGTAGATTTTCTGAAACTTGGCTCCGTGCCTCCTAAACGCTGTAGGTTTGCTACATTCTCATCTTCAATATTAGAATGCCGACGACGACGAAGTTGAAAACCAAACTTCAATATAGCAACCAGAAATTCATTATTAACCTTTAACATTCAACTGAAATCCGACATGACATCTTTTCGCTTCAAACTTTCTTCTAGGATAGACATGCTAGGGCTATGAACATAAATATAAATAGAAACGAGAAAATTAACGACTAAGCAATTATATCTATAAAAGCAAGATACTCCCGTATGGAACCCCCCATAGTCAAACGTTTAAACAAAAAAGTATCCAATCCTCTTCAAGAGGGAAGCGTTCTTTCGCCTTTCAATTTCAGCATTGTGAGCCTCCCAATCGATATCCCTACGCCCGGCATCGAGGTCAATCTTGTGGAGATCCACCCAGCTGTCACGTTTCCAGAGATAACCGACACCCCAGAAGAACATGGTGATAAAAAAGGCCAAGAACTGCTTCAGGAAGCCTTCAACAGTGTTAAGCTCGCCATCACCGCGGGGGGGGTACAAAGCAACATAAAACTGAGCGAGCAAGACAAGTACGTTGATGACTAAACCGAGCCAAGAGCCAAAAACGCCACCAAGGGCCTTGAACGGGATCTCTTCCAGTGTTCGGCCCTGGGCTGCCCAAGCAGCGCGGAAGCGAATGTGACAGAAGCAGATAGATCCCCAAGTGAAGAGGACAGAGAGCCCAGACAAAGCGAGAAGCCAATCGAAGATTTCAACACCTTGTGGGAGGAGACCGATGTATGCAAGGCCGCCCATGGCGATAATCAAGATAGTAGCGAAAAGGGGCCGGCCAGCGCGATCAACATAAGCGAAGATTTCCGGGGCATATCCCTGCTCTGCCAATGCGCAAAGAGTCCTGGATGCACCGAAGACACCAGAGTTACCGATAGAGATAACAGAAACGAGGATGACAACGGTGAGGAAAGAACCATATCCGGGAATACCGGCTCTATTGGCGACAAGAACCATAGGAGATGCAGTAGTATCAATGAAGTTTCCGGAGCCGAACAGCTGAGGGTCATTCGATGGGATCAACAGGCCAATGAAAAGAAGGGACAGGATATAAAATAAGGTAATACGCCAGAAGACCTGCTTAACTGCAGATGGGAGAGATTTGAGAGGGGTCTTAGATTCGGCTGCTGCAAGACCAACCAATTCTGTCCCGGCGAAGGAGAAGGCAGCGGTAACGAAAACACCGCAGAAACCTCGGAAACCATTTCGAAATGCTCCTGGGTCGTACCAAAGTCTGGCTCCCCAGTATTCGTTGAACTGGCCATTGGACGGGCCGCCACCAAGAACGAAGACGAATCCTGCAACTAAGAAGCTGATAACAGCCGCTAATTTGAGTATGCTACTGAAGAACTCTTCTTCGCCGTAACCCAAGACACCAAAGACGTTGATGAGGATAATAGCGACCAAAAACATCGTATACCAGACCGCAGGGTTTATGTCGTGACGCCAGTATTTAATACATTCTGAAGCAACAATAATTTCGAACGGAAGTGTCGTTGCCCATTGAAGGAAATATATCCAACTGCCGAAAAGCTATTAGCTCAATTTTCGATATAAAAACGGGTTCCCACGTATAAAAACATACCCCATAGCAAAGCCCCAAGAAGGACTGACGAAACGAGTCGAATAGGTGTAGAAGCCACCAGACACCGGATACATGATTGCCATCTCACCAAGAGCGTGGACGACGTTGAAAACCATGACACCGATAATTATAAAATCGATAACCAACGATGCAGGACCGCCAGTCGCCAAAGCACCGCCAGATCCAACGAACAAGCCAGCGCCAATGGACCCACCTATATTATCCATGTTAGCCTTTGTTCACAAGCCACCAAAAAAGAACCTCAAGATGCAGAACATACCAATGGCGATCATGTTCATATGCCTACTGCTCAGCGTCTGGTTCAGCTGGTTGTGCTTGTCTGCGAGCGTACGAGGCTTGAATGAGTCTGGGGTGCAGCCCATTCTCGTCCAAAAACCTGCGGCTTCATTGGAAGTATTGCTTTCTCCAAAACCAACATCAGCTGAAGAGGACGAAGGGGCATGCTTTTCCTCTGCATCAAAGATAGCCCTTGCTGCCATCTTGGGATAGAACAGCACGCGAACTGTTCGTTATGGCGAAGAAAGCTTTGAGGGAGTATTAATTTGTCTCTTGTTAGAGACTTGTTCCTTCGCAAATCGAAGAACCAAAAATAGAGTACTATCGAGCGGGTATAATGAGCGACTGAAGTTTTAAAAATGGAGTGGTAAACTGCCGCTATATAAACAAAACCTCGAAATCTAACGTTCCATCTACACCTTCCTTTCCATTCACGCGTATTACCGTCTTGGAAGGGAGCATAGGGCTTAATCTCGGCAGGCGTACTCTCCAGCCCATCGCCGACGAAAAAAAACTCTGGATACATCTTCGGCACGATCACTTCCCTTTCGCTTAGTCTGCTAGTAGCATATCACATCAAGCTAGCCACCCAGGTAGGTAACCCCGTTCCATAGGAGCTTGGGTGACCATGGAATTTTGGGCATTTGCTTCCAGAATGTCTACTCAGTAACTAAATCTGGTCTGATTCTCGCGAGACCGGATACTTAAGAACTTCAGTGAGACAGATCGCTCTGGAAACATAACTAAAAACCGAAGGTGGCCGTGATTTTATATTTACCAAGGGTTGTGTCCCTCATAACAATTCAAGACATAAAAGTGCACTTGAGCCAAAAAGTTCTATCGACGTTGCTGAATTCGAATTAGGCGAAAAGAAATTGGCCGTTTCTCTGTTTCGCCTTCCTCAAGGGTCCAAAGGTTTCAGATGCACTGAAAACTTAGTGAGAACCATGCGACATTCTCGTGGCCGGCCCTGCCGCTTGCCCTATGACTGAACCTGGTACCCTTTCAACAACACCCACTACCTAGCCCTTCAGGCTCCAAATACCAAGTGCTGAGGAAGCTTAGCATGGTGTTTGGAATCTCAGACCTTTCTGTTGTTGTTTCTTGGTCCCGTCGCTTATGTTCCGCCGAGTGCCGAGAGCCAAACAAGGGAATCCCGCCAATGCGCCAAGACATGAATGAAGAATCAATGAGGAGTGTCATGTAACCCATGTTGGCTAGCATGGAGATGCTAGGTGGCTAGGTATCTCTGGGATTCAACAACGAAACAGGAAATCCTGCCTTGATTCTCGAGGCTCTGACAACTTTTACTCTGTTCCCCAGAAAATGGCATGTATATACATAAAATCAAATTTGCAATCAATGCAGCACGTTGAACCGCCATCAACTACCCCGTGGATTCTCGTTTCCAACTTCGAATTTTCGCATTGCGACACGCTTCCCATTGTATCTAGGACCACATTTCATTCGGCATACCATAGAACACCTCGAGCTTCCAGCAGAGATCGACTCAAGTTGCGCCATTTGTCAGGATGTTGGACTAAAACTGTGATAAGAGACATTGCTATCTGTTAGACCAAAGGGCTGTCTAATTAATTCTGCCTGAACCGATAATCCGATATATGCCTAAAATCCCCACCCGGATGGAGGTTTAGGTGTTTGGATAATGGGTAAGGATAATATAATAGAGTACTACTTAGTAGTTATAAATAATTGATAGTAGAGTGCCTAGTCACCAACACATGTGGCCGGCTATCCAATACTTCAATACTGATTGACTTTTTAAGACCAGAATAGAATAATTAATAATATTTATCAACGATATTAGACTTCGGTATTCATCAAATAAGTAGATATGGAGACAGTCAAGGATCGAGCCTGAGACCTTATGGCAGCAGAGAATCCGGGCTCATAACCTGTTAGACCAAAAGGGCTGTCTAATTAATTCTACCTGAACCGATAATCCGATATATGCCTAAAACTATCAACGTTTTTCTTATAATTGATACTATAAAGCTCCACTAGCTTCTTGCATTATATAGTTAACCGGAATCAAAATAACTACCAAGACTCGAATGTGATCTCCCTGGCAGCTCGCAAAACCGAACGTTGTATCAGGCAACTCAGTTTAATCCTCAACACCGCGCTCTTGATTTTCATCAATATTACCAATACATTCTTGCTATAAGCTTAACTATACGGAGCTAGTATCTTAATCTTTTGTAAGGAATTGTATTTGTTTTCACTACTTAATTTCACCTTGTAAAAAATAAATTATATTTGTGCAAGTTTTATAAGTATAATCAGGTTTGAGCTTAGCATTTTGAAAGGGACCGAGTCTCGACCCAGTCACCAAAACAGCCAAGGGTGTACGTCTATTATGTACGAAAGTCAGGAGAAGCTTGATTCTTATGTTTGGTACCAGCGGCGTATGTGAAAATTTCAAGATTGTTTAAAAGCTGGAAATATATGTGTGCAAGGCGCTTCCCAGTCGCACTGCTGCCAGGCTCACATGTTCTCTCCATCACATGCGCCATAGCACACCAGGAGTCATAAACCTCAGATATGAATCTACATGTAACATCTGTAGAATTAGTACAACATGATCTTGGATTTTTAAATAGCTTAAGCGGCAAACCCAAATGCTGAACCTCAGTACTATTGTCTTGCTTGCCCAAACTAATTTGTATGGCGTTGTAGCCCTCAGGCCTGATTTCTTTGCAAGTACAAATTTCCTCTTCAGGCGATGTGCATGCAGATGAATGTGCTTATATATTAACAATATATCACAACCAGCCTCTACCGCACAATCATCCTCTCCCGTTCACCGTATCGCCTAACAAAGTATCATGCCCCTCTTAGTCGCCCTTCCTATCCACAAACTGGTTTAACCAAAAACACCACATTATAACAATCCGGCGACGTCTCGCTCCACTCTGTACCCAATATCAATCCAGCATTGAAGTATTCCACATAAAGCGGACAAAAGTTCCAAATATCCGCCCATCAGCCTTAAAAAACAATTACCCGTACCCACCTGGGTAATTCCCGCTTGGTGGGCGGATTTCGCAGCGGAAGCAGAGATAATTCCGTTTTTGAATTTTACCGCGGGTCATGAGATGGGCCAGTTCAAAGTCGTTAACGGGGTCATAGTTGGCATATGATGTTCCGTTTCAATAGGATGCTATTAGGCGTTTCTTGGAGTTGAGAGAAAGACCATGGCCTCTTCTTTATCATCTGTAAATACTGTTTTGATTGAGAAACTCAAGATTCTAGGAGAAAGTGGAACAGCCGAATAATATTTTCCATTAATGCCTAGGGCATTCATAGCTTAAAGAAGGAATGAAGGGTTGGATATTGAGGGTATGCATTTCACGGTGGTAGTGTGCGTTGATAGGATACTGCTAACCTCAGTGTAAACGAGCGCACCATCATGGTTGTAGGGATTTCGGAGTACTCAATGTTAGCATAGGTCACTGGTACATCGGATATCTATTTTGCCCTAGCCAGTAGGGTGCCTTGCCATAAAGTAGGGAGGGAAGGCTTACAGAGTAACTATACTCTGTCTCTTTAATGACTGTGGTCTTTCTAAGATCCTTTGTAGCTGGCGGAGCGCAGCCAGTGATGAGGCATGAGCAAGCCCTGCTCTCAAAAGCTTTTGAACATATTGATGTGGTAGCACGCCTCAATAGATACTTTGGATGGGCTTCGTCTTGTTAGTTAGGAGACCTGATGGCTTTTGTGATGAACTTCCTATTGGCGTATTAGAAGATGTGCGGGACATTGTACAAGCTAGTGGGTGGAATATATATTCAGACTCAACAGTCCATGTCGGTCACGGTGTTACGGTGGAGATAACCTCATATTCCGTGTACTATTCACCCAATGTCAGATCAAAATTCCAAGCAATATCACCAAAGATTTGATGGTCGAATTTACAATGCCCGTAAATGTCGTTGTCGTAGTGGTTTCAGAAGCCTACCGCATGGTCAACCAGCCATTCCTAAATTCCTTTTGGTGCCTAAAATCTAGTTTCGCCAAACCATTGAGGGAACCATACCAGATATTCATAACTGTAAGTCTCCGTTGTAGTCACCGCTGTAGTCACCGCTACGATCTCGGCCCCACTGATCGTAGTCGTACTTTTTACACACCCCAGCACTGAAGAGCAAAAACTTGTAAGCGAGGCAGTTCTAGTCTTTGTCTTTTTGATTGCTTCTGAGCATGATTCCACAGGATGCTAGGGTAGCAGAGACAGTGTATAGAAGTGGGGGGCCGAGGGTAGAAAGGGTTATTAACTTCATATTGAGGTTCTTGCGGTTGGCGGAATAACCTAGTCGGTGGCTATTAGTCGGAACGTTTGACGAGATTCAACACCCTACTTGTGGAAAAGATCGAATTTACATGCCTCAAACTTCAAATATCAATAAAAAGATTTTATTTTCCATATTCTCGGAGCCTAAACGAATCCCTTTGAACTTTCGCCCAAGCGGCCGTTCGGAAAAATCGCGGGATCAGGGCAAGAAAATCCCACAGGTTCCTGAGCATGAGCCGCAATTTGGCGACATTTATTGGCCTCGGTCGGCTTGGTAGCTTGGAATCTGGCGCGGCGTCTTGGAATTTGGTGCGGCGTTCTTGGAATTTATGGGAATCGAGAGATCTCGCCAAAACCAAGATTTAAGACCTTTGGTAGGGTACTAGTTGTAAAAGCTGAGTTCATGGCTGGCGATCATTCGATCCGAAGATTTTCTATCTTAGGCGCATGCACACATTAAGACTTGCCCCAAAATAATTGTCAAGCCTGGCACGCCTGGTTGTATTGAAACGAATATGCAAGTCAGGCTGCGTTGTTCGGCAAAAGTAATTGGACCGCACACAATCTGTCAATTTACTGGATAGCAACCATAAAGGTAGTACAGTGGCAACTACAGCATCAACTATCCAATGACTTCAACATATTTATCAGAAACGCTTTCTTGGATCGTTAATAAGTCTAATACAATTGGACTTACTCTTGAAACTTAAAACTATGTTAAATATAATGTACCTATGGCTACTCATTAACAGCGGATGAGGTTTGACAGTAGAGCATCTGCACAACTTTCTTGTTTGGATACGAATTGTACTTATTTGCAACGAGCAATATTTGGTCTTCCCTGTGCGGTTGCTATGTTTAAATATTTCCGAATTTATGAAGGACTTGGAGAAGGTTTAAGCGCAGGTTCTTAAGCCTTTTTACATGCTTTAGTTTTGACCTGGCGTCACGGAGTTTCTATTTCTTAAATTTAGCTGGGGAAAGTGGGATATGTGTTGCGCTGAATTGTAGAGGAACAGTTGTGCCCTACATCTGCGAACCTAGATTTGCAATATTTGATGCTTAGCACATCGTTAAACCAAATATGGGCTCATCGATCCCACTTTGGTAGCCGAGCAAAAATATACTATGGAGGATTACTGTTTTTTAGGCATAATAGCACTTCTTGCTACACTAATAGTGGGCTGCACTCTAATTGCCGCTGCCTATTCAATGTCAATATTTGCGACTTAGAATCCTCACAAATGAAGGATAGAATTTGTAGTGACAATATATCCATGTCAGATATCCCATCAACTATAAGGCACTAATCGTATTTACCATTGTGCCATGGATTTCTATTTGCTTATACCTACCTACTAAGACAGAGAGTGCTCTAAACGTTTCACATTGTTTAACGTTACTCTAGTATACGTATATACAGCACCAGCGCTAATCGATTCAAATATCTTGAAATTCAGCTTCGGAAACGCGCGGTTAGCTCAGGTACTGTAGCAGGTACGTCTTCATCACCACCACTTGTTTTCTCAAGGTTAGGGTAATATATTGCCGCAGTCGCAATGACAAGATATACCATCAACAGGAATAGCCCTTCGAGCCAATGTGTCTTTCCATCTCTTAAAAAGTTACCAACGATAAGAACAGCAAGAAGAAGCGAGAATACAATAAAGAACTCGAATTTGAGGTCCATTTCGAGGTTAGCTGCCCAACCAACTAGAACGACTAGTGGGGTGACGAGGAGGGCGGTTTGAACTGTTCCGCCGAGGCAGCGAGAGATTGCCAAAGTTTGTTGATCTACATTTGACACTCAGTTAGTTTTGGGTCTTGATAATCTTCGCCATGCCCCCGGCCTGGGAGCCAGGGCATGCTGGCAAATTAGCTTGGAGAGTGTGATATACTATTTATTGCCTGGCTAAGCGTTGTAAGATGCTCGGCTGCCTTCTCAATGACTGGAACGAGAATAAGACCAAGGAACAACTCCGATACATTTTGATTCTCAACTATATTTGGAATGATTTGAACCATAAAGTAAGCGCAAAATGACACCAAAGTCAAGCCAATAAGCATAAAAACGATCGCCTCTAAGACCGAAAGCTTTCGCCTGTACTGCTGTTTTCGATGCTTGTGATGGTTTTGGCTTTCAGCTCTCTCCAGAGTTTGATGAAAGGCAGAATGGTGTGTTTTGAGTTGAAAGATGATAAAGCTGTATAATATTATTAGCAATAGCATTTCTGTTGTGAGGGGAGTATTGTGGACGCACCAGATATAAGAAACCAGTAACCAAAAACATACCACTCTGCTGACCTGCAGAAATCTTCTGTTTGCCCTATCTTCTGTAATATCTAATCGGTTATCCAAGCTCTGGAAGAAGACACCAGGGAGGACCAATCCTGCTGCACTAATCAACAGCGCCGCGTTGGAAAGCTCGGCAGCATATTCTGCAACCTCTTGTTCATTATGTTTGAGTCCTCCAGCGAAGAAGCAAGCACCGGTAACGAGCAACAGATTAGCCAGCATAGACCCGAGAAGAGCATCTCTAACCACGGAGAATTGCTTTTCAAATAGAAGAATCATGGTAATTATGATTTCAACAACGGCACCGGTAAGTATCTCGAGGCAGGCAGCGAAGGTCTAAATTTTTCTCTATAGTTAGCAACATTCTCAAGCCATACGACAGATATTGCGCGTTACGCCCGACTAAAACGAGCGTGTGTAATATAAATTCATCAAAGGGTGGACTTTGTTTGAATTTCCACCCAACTTAGAGGTGGCTCAAGTACTGCTGCAGGCAGCTTTCTAAGATGTATAGCGAAAGCGCCATCATGCCGAAGTTGAAGATGCCTTTCAACTTACTGGTGGTAATTTATGTCCCAATTCTCCACTGGCGAAAGCTAAGAGGTTTCCGGCTGGGACGATACCGATAAAGTTAAAGGCAAAAACTAGACGAGGGTGCTCCTCCCGAAGCATATACCATAGAACAATACCGGCCGGAACAGCCGGAAACAAGATATTGCTATAAGAGCTTAATTTTGAGGTGCTCCTTAGGGTAACCGGTATCGCGATAAATGGATTAAACCGGTAAAACGGAGGGGGGCGACCTTCAGAGAGTCGTCGTTCGTGCTCTTCGAATTCCTCTTTAGAACCGTGACCGTAGTGAATTGGTGGCTCTTCGGCGCTACCGATAAGTGAGGAGGTGCTCTCAACTGGATAATTCGATGCATATCCGAGCTGGGACTCATTATGTCCTTCTTGAGGCGGCCAGGATTGGTCCTTGTATGGTAGGTTTCGGAGTTCTGTAGAATTCGACATTTTTTTTAATGTTTTTCAATCGATATTCAGAAGAAAGCCAACGTTATAAATTCGAATACTAGAGTAGAAGGTTCTATGGAACTCGGATCCATCAAGAACTGAGTTGATTTTCTCTTGGCCGAACAGTGGAGTCTTATATAGAGAGGTATTGGCGGCTTTACGCAAGATCTTTGAGGGCAGCTCGAGCCAAGAGGTCTAGCGCCCTGCAACCTGCAACCTGCCAAGCTTGGCATTCGGCTCGAACCGAGGGCTTATTGCAGTCATCGCAGACGAAGTAGTTGCCTCAAAACCAAGGATACCGTTACTGATTAACTATCCCCTCATTGCCTTGATCTTCAGGTGGCTGTGGTATTGCTTGATATCTTAGATTGGTTGTTGCGGCGAAGCTTCAACATTCCACGATACGTGCATAGCTGCACCTTCAGAAAACTCTTGAACACAGTGACTCGGACATGAATGGTAACAGGCGAATCCAGAAACGACATGTTTCCATTCCTTTTCGCAAATAGAGATCCAATCGATCCTTCTAGACTCGAACTGGCGCATCCACATTTCTAAAAATACGTATGGACATGGTAGAATGCAAAAGAATAATTGGTATACGCGTAATGGAATAAAGGGTTGGTTTGACGGGCTGGTTGCAGGAACTGGGGCACCTTACTACCTTCTTTTTGGGGGATTTCCGCTGTCAGATGTTCGAGTACAGATACCAAATGCGTAGGAAGCTGCTGCAAATGGGCGAGGATCGTAGTGCTTACCGACCCTGGGTTGAGTTGCCAAGGCGGACTTGGCGTGGATAAAATTTGCTTGATAACTTCAGCACTCATATCCGAAAAGCTTGTTTCTACCATTTGCTTTTCCAGGAGCAACTCGGAGAATCTCAATCATCACATGTACGGCCCGGAACGAGCTCCTTGTAGTGGCTTCTCTCGCATACAAGCAGATTCCAAACATACCTTGCAAACCTCTGTTGAGGAGAACATGTTGGGAATAAGCGTTAATTCTAACCAACGGCAATTGACCAAGGTGATGAAATGATGATTTGTCATGCCGATAGGCTTCTACTATTATTCAGAGCCTACTTGATATCTGCAGCCGACCTATTATATCGTTCTTATATAATATGATCTGCTTTCGTGCTTGGACAGAAGAACATAGAACCCTTGACTAATATAATTTATAGAAATATGGCTCCTCTAGAAACGTGCTAATAGGCTCAATGGTCTCGTCTATGGTCAGATTTAGTTGCCAAAGTAGATAGCTCGTCGCACTCTGCGAAAAATCGATTCAGCGTATATTATTCGTCATATACAATGAAATCCTAATTCGGTGAGACCGAAATCCTATTAACCATTTCCTAGTCTAGGGCTGGATAATAAACATTGTATCTAAATACTAACCCTTTCTAATGTTATCTCCTGTACAAGCTATATATCAATTTAGATAAAAATTGATCTTTCCTAGCCTTATCTCTTTACATTAGGTTGTCTCGCAAGCCAGAACTGCCGTCTCTAGTTTTCCGTGTTGCTTCGCAGTTTGGCTTGCCAGACAATACATTACTTAGGGGAAAACATAAATATGTCGAACAGAGCAGCCTCACGCCACGCTCCATCCTATGTATCACTATAAAAATAAACGCCAAGACCTATAGGGTGTCATACGGACCACCCTTTGGCTCATAATTAAATTTCGTCAAACGACCGCCCCACCAAAACCCAACTCCATGAAAATCGAAGATATCGCAAATCTAATGCCAGTTATTAATTATAAGCATTATGAATATGCCAGATTTTAATTTTCAAACTAAAATATTAAGATCTCATAACTTTCAAACTAATATTTAAATAGTCTTAATATCGCATACTAATGTAGAATCTCAGCCAGTGAGCCTCCTAGGCCAGCGAGCTACTATATTTTATGCCAGAATATAACCATAAAGGATTGAAATGGCCAAAAAAAATGGTGATATTATTGGATGTAATATTTTCTAATTGAATATTAAAAATTATTGAAAAATATTATAAATCTACGAGCAGAGGTCATTCAAAACATATATTTTGGGCAAATAACACATCGGTTTTGGTGGTAACTAGGGGCAATATAATTTTACCACAACTACAACTTCACCAAAATAATCACTCGACAACCTGCTAACAATAATAACGATGATACCTCCACCACCCTTCAACGAAATCAGCTATAACTTCCACAATACCTCGTATATACGTATTACTCCACTATATTCAACTTTCACCTGACTCCATCGTCGATTAATCCCACGAAACACGCGAAACCTTGACACATCCGGTTTCCTACTTAAATTTAGTACACGTCGATAACCCACCACTGTTGGCATTATAGCAAACTTAGATATATAAAAATTATAAAGGGCTACTCCAGGAGTACTTATGTTCAAAAATAAATCTTTTATGATCTTTTTGGTGATAGCATCGTCGTGTTGTGCAATATACAAACATCGATTTTAAATGACTCTGCTCGTAGATTTACAATATTTTTCAATATTTTTAATATTCAATTAGAAAACAATATATTCAGTAATATCACCTTTTTTTGCCATTTCAATCCTTTATGGTTATATTCTGGCATAAATATAGTAGCTCGCTGGCCTAGGAGGCTCACTGGCTTATATTCTATATTAGTATACAATATTAAGACTAAATACCAGTTCCAAAATTATGAGATCTTAATATTTTAGTCTGAAATTTAAATCTAGTATATCCACGATACTTGTAATTAATTCCTGGGATTAGATTTGCGATATTTTCGATTTTCATGGAGTTGGGTTTTGGTGCGGCTGTCGTTTGACGAAATTTAATTACGAGCCAAAGGGTGTGAGGATTGCACGCATAATGGTTGTGCGCTGCTTTTTGTGTATATAGTTAACGGCAGCTTGCCTGCAACCTCTTTAGAACACCAGACTTAATCATAACATCAACCTTGCATAGCATAACAAAGGGTGGTCCGTATGACACCCCGTAAGAACAGTCGATTTTCGTGAACAAACATCTTGGGGTGTGAGTATTGTATGTTTAAAAAAAAAACCTTGAACGGTTTGACACAAAATTATCTGATAATAATGAACGATAATGGAGAGTCATAAAAAATATGTCAAAGGATGTGAGGCACAGAGATGCAAACATGATGGAGCACCGCCTACTGTAGAGCCAATAATATTATTAGACTCGGGCAGTCATCGGTGCCGCTCGTCCATGCGTGTATATAATGTAGATGCACATGTGCGGCACGGATTTCATGCTACGCAAACTTTTTATTTCACCGACAAATTATGCAGCGGTTACACAATACGCAGAAAGTATGTGTGCTAAACCAGTCACTCCAAGACAGAGAACAATGAGTAGATTATAAAGAGGCAAGAGTTTACCAGTCTTCTCCCTCCCACAAGCATATTACTGGAAGTTTGTGTTTGAGAAAGTTGAGGTACCAACTTCGCAGCTGCACTTTCCATTGGGTGTTGACACTTTACCACTCGCGCGCATATGCGCTAGTCCTTTCGTAGCCATGATTTGCCACCTCTCGTATATCAAGTTGGATGTCCCACCCATCTCCAGGAACCTAACGGCCAATAGCCTATCGACTTTCCTCCAGGATGCCTACAGAGGACATGTACCCGCCAGGCTGATCATGGCAAACCCTAAGGTTTAGTTACAACAGTTGCGCAAACACAAAAGCTCAACACAAACCTTTCGCAACAACAAGGAGAATTCACAGAATTGAACCCCAGAAACGAAAGTCTCCAATATTTGTGTATATAATGGGGGGAATCTCTCACAAAATGGCCTCTATATCAAAGTAAACCAACTACCTATATCAATCCTACTTTTTACCTAGTATTCCACATCTATGCAACAATGGCCCAATCCGTTACGTCGAGCGGCCGCACAGCACCGCAATCGGAAGTGGAATTGTTCTCCAACATTGATTTTTACAATGAAGCAGATCAAAGAAGACTTTTTGATGTAATTGACAAGCTGCGTGCCCTGAATCTTGACATCTCATATCCACAGGTGGATGGCCCCTTCAAGTACCAAGATAATTTGGTAGGAAATTAGAGTTTTAACTCCTTATAATCAGATCGTGGCCGTTGGTGACCAGTCTTGCGGTAAATCCTCTCTCTTGGAGAGGATCACCGGAGTACCGTTCCCGGTTAATGCTCAACTCTGTACACGATTCGCAACTCAGATCGTACTTCGCTCTAGTAGTCGTGGCGGTATTCAAACTGAAGCCACTGTTGAAACTGGGCCTAAGTCAGGCAACAGAGCAATGTCGTTCAACCTTCATTCTGAGCCATCAGGTCTGAGTGCTGAAGAATTTGAGCGCGTCTTGGATAAAGTAAGTTGAAAGCGGCTCATTAAGAAGTCCTCCAAGTGGATTTATGCACTGAGCACTTTGGGTCCTAATGTATGTGCAGGCGCAAAACTATATGAGTATTCTCAATTCGAGTAGCTCTCAAGCCGCGGGGAAAATATTTTCCAACGATGTCTTCAAAGTTCAAGTATCAGGCACTGGCGTACCTGACCTCACCGTCGTTGATTTACCCAGGCTCTTTCGAAGTAAGCTATCCCTGGTTCCTCTTGTATCCCCCCAACATTTGATACTTTATCTGAATTTCTTATTCGTAGGTGCCAGTGGTGAGCAAACAGAAGAGGATGAGACTCTCATTCGTGTCATGATCACACGTTATATAGAGGATATGAGATCCATAATCGTGTAAGTTTAAAAATCCCTACCTTTCCATGTTAAGTTCTCATCCAAAGCAGTACCAAAAATAAGTTCTGGAATATAGGTCTAACAATATACGGTTATAGTACCGCCATGGGTGCAAACAACAACCATGAAACCCAAGAAAGCTTTGAAATTGTCCGGAAAGTAGATCCAGAAGGAAATCGAACAGTTGGTGTTATCACAAAGTGTGACAAATTAGATGAAGGCGATGAAGAAGGAGTAAGTACGCCTAGAGTTACCATTGTGGTTGAATAAAAAATTTTATTTTAATTTCGGTAGACTCTGGAAATTGCTCGCAATGAAAAACATTATCTGCAACATGGATGGTTTGTCGTTAAGAACCGTTCAGCAAAGCAGAGCCACGATCGCATCTCAGAGATCAAGCGGCAGTGCCTAGAAACAGAAATATTTGGCAAGGAACCTTGGACTACTAGAAACAGAAACATTTGGCAAGGAACCTTGGACTACTCTCAAACTCGAAAAAGTGGGCGTCCGGAATCTTGTATCCTTCCTAGCTTCCCTATATTACCGGCATGCGCAAAATGAGCTGCCAAACTTCACCAAGGAAATCAACAAAAAAGTCGCCGACTTCGAGGAAGAATTAGAGAAGCTAGGAGATGTCCCAACTGATAAGCGCTCTTCTTTAACAAAGTTAGCTAGGGATTATGAAAAGCAAATTGACAAGTGCTTGCACGCTGAGCTCGGTGAGATAGTGAGTAAGGACCACTATCTGAGGACCTATACCCATATCCGAGAGATGTACGACAAGTTCAGTGACGACATTGAGGCTGAAGGCCACACCCGTCCATTCAAAGGAAAGAATAGTCGCGATGATCATGGCGGCTACGACCACGAAAAGCAGAAGGAGGCTGACTATACGATTTCTGATCCAGAGGATATAATCAGGTGGATCCATTACAACCATGAGATTGCGATCGGCCGTGAAGTGAAAGGCCTGATGAATAATAGCATCGTTCCTGATCTGTTCCGCGAACAAGCCAAAAATTGGCGCCGTTTGGCAAAGGATCCTATCAACCAGGTCATCGACAAAGTCGAGAACTTTCACTCCGAGCTGTTAAAAAAAGTTGTTGTGGATAGTGCAATCAGAACCAGACTTGAGAACAGACTTCGGAACGAAATCTCAGACAGTATAAAAGCAGCCCGCTAACAGCTCGATCAGCTCCTTTCAATGGAACTGAACGGCAATTTGATCACGAATGATAAAAAATACATCACAGCACTTGGAGAATTGAGAAAAGGACAAAACGGCCATGACGCCAAATATGAAATGGCGAAAGGGTTCGCGAACTCAGCGGTTAACATGGCTGGTGGAGTGGCTGGTGCTGTCAAAGAGCTTTCCAGCGTAACAGGAGGAGCGACAGGTTCAGGCCTGGGGCATCTGGTTGCTGTAACCATAGGGGAGCTGGCTACCGTAGCCGTGGAAGAACTATCCGGTGCAACCAACAGAGCAGTGGGTAATTCAGCTATGGAAAGCATAATAAAAACAAATGTGGACAACTTTCACAATGTTTTAAAAACCTATTATCCCGTCGCACGCGCCAGATTTGTTGATAATGTTAACATGCTCGTGGTTGAGATGAAGTTACTTGGTGAGGGTGGCCCAATTCGCTTGTTCAACCCGGTGTTTATCTCTACGCTAGGGGAGGAAGAGATCAATGAAATTGCTAAGGAGGATGATGAGATCACCAATGCTCGGGAGGAACTTAGATCACGCCTAAGCCGTACGAAAGAAGCACGAAATCTTTTGAAATCAGTTTGTTGAGTGGAGTTCTATATGTTTAGCACACCAATCAGACTGAATAGCATGCAATTTAAAATATATATATATTACATACGATGCTTTGGAAGAATACCTTTACTTTTCAATCTACCATATTGCTGGCAATTTTGCCGCCGTTATTCTTACGCTTTCACATATAATTGTGGCAGGTATTGGTGATTTCGTGGCTAAAGATGATTTTCTACTAGATATTGGTAATCTCTGTAATACAGATATCTAATATACTGCTAGTTATAGGACCAGCGGCGAGCCAACCATCGCGCGCTCCTATACTCTTTGGCACATCTTGGCGTCTACCAATATGAGTTACGGGCTTGCTCCAGGGGCGCTGTATTCGCAACCGAATATCAAGGATATTATATTCATTGTGTATGGGAAAGTTTAGTTTAGCCTGTACCCTAATCTTACAGGGTCTGTGTCAATAGAGATATTGATCCTTTTCAGTCTTATCTTTTGTACATTATATATGTACTTGAAGCACCCATCCTAATACCTCTAATGTCCAAAAGATAATTAACAGAGCAGGCACAGGTTGAATAAGTTAACAGGTTGAATATGAACGTCAACTCCGGAATGAATAATATCTGCATTTTCATATCCTACGGCAAGAGGTTCGTCTGGACCTACATTAAGAACTTTCAGGATGTTGGCCCAGCCGGGCCTTAGCCATTTGTACTCAAACGCGCTTAGTCGAACACGAACTGTCACTCGTAAGAGCTTCTGAGAAAACAAAAAAATCTCATACGCTGACAACAAGGCCATAGTGCGTAATACACACACCGGAACCTACCATATTCAGGAAACAACGACTTTTCTGTGGAATTTCATGTTTTCGTTGTGCTCTGGAGTCGAAAGACCATCGGAGCCTGTGAAAGGGAGCCCGTTGTTGGAAGCCAGTTGAGGAGCACATACTCGGGAGTGG
This sequence comes from Dactylellina cionopaga, assembly GCA_036971295.1. Classification (NCBI taxonomy): domain Eukaryota; kingdom Fungi; phylum Ascomycota; class Orbiliomycetes; order Orbiliales; family Orbiliaceae; genus Dactylellina; species Dactylellina cionopaga. Next base: position 128,913 of record JAJTTY010000015.1, read on the forward strand.
CCTTAGTTTTCATAATTGAGGCTGATTCGAAGTTTAATCGTGCATATTGCGCTCGTATCCTCCGTTCCTAAAATCCTACTGAGTTTTTGGTTTGTGACGACCAACCGATTGATCCACTAAAACACATGTCCAGTGGACAAGAAATTAGATGTTACAGCAAAGCTTGGGGGAAAGATATTAGAAATGCGGTAGCTCTATAGATCTAAAGACGGTAATGACAAGGGCGGCAAGAGAATAGGTTGAAACCAAGTGGCGAGGCTATGATGGTAAGGAGCGGGAAGGGTGGTTCCGTGAATGGCAGTGATGCCATATTACTCGCTAGTAAGCTGGGGGTACAAAGATGGTATCGGAAGAAATCTGAAGGATAAAGAAGGCTCGAGGCATTTTATAACCTCAGCAGCACGGGGCTCGACCAAGAGGTTAGGAACGCATAACCAAACTGTACCCTTCGAACAACGCCATATCGTGCACGACGAAGACCAAGCAAGAGGCTCTGTAGCCTCTCGGCCTTACGGGACTGCGATTGGGCAATCAACCAACGGATTATAATTTTGGAGAAGGTATCTAATAATAGGTAACCAGAATACTTTTCATTAAAGTTGTATTCTCTACTTGTTGTTGTCGCGAAGACCCTGCTGAAACCTTCCCATGCCATCGCTGAATTCCATCGCTAAACTCCATCGCCAAGACTCAAATAAATGCAAACAACAGGCAATATCAAGGGTACAACCATACAATCGTCTACTACATCAATGTATCAGTTCATCTAACACCAAACGCTCGCACCAAAATCAATATCGATAAAGGAAAGCCTTCCTGGCCGTAGGTAAAATGGTATATAAGAAAAGAAGCGCAAGAGGAAGAAGAACAGGTGACTTTGTAAAATAATAAGTAAAGCATGAAGGCGCGGGAGTCTCCTGATGGCATTACAAATGCTCTCCTGAGGGCACTTTCAATTTCAGATAACCATCCTTCCAGTAGTCACACTCGGCAGCCTTTCGCGCCAAGGATGTATTAATTCTTTTTAATGTTTCTTCTAGGGTTGCAATCTTTGCCTCTAATTGGACAATGCTATTAAAGGAGCTATCCCTTGGAGTGGGAGCGCCACTGTCCTTGGGGCCAGACGGCAAGACGGCCTGGGACTGGATTTGGCCGTGAACCGAAGCCGAAGCCGAAGCCGTGGACGGGATACCCGGCCGCAAAGACCGAAGACTAACTCGTTGACGCGTAGGCTGCCCCATCGAGTTGGTTGCGATGGCTTTCAGAGGAGAAGGACGCTTAGTCGCTGGTGGTCCCTTGCAGTGCTTTCGGTGACTGTCAAGGTTATCGTATCTGGCAACACGAGTACCACAATCGGGACACTCGAAAATTCGCAACTGGTGGACGCCCCACATGTGGTTGCCGAACTCCTTACGATTCGAAGAGGCATACTGACATTCTGTGCAATCGTAGATGTGAGGAAGTTTACGTTTTCGGTTAGTGGGGGGTTGAGGTGAAGATTGTTCCGTGGGGGGGAGTTTCTGTGGGATAGTCGGTGACAGTGTTCGAGGGACAAGAGAAAGGCTTGCAGGAGCTTGTTGGTCCGTCACTGAGTTGATATAATGGGGAACTTGCTCTTGATGACGAGATGCTGTGATTTCTAGCTTTTGAGAGTCAAGTAGCGTTGCAATCCTAGGATGTACCTCAACAGTTGAAGGGTTAATGGTCTTGTCGAGAAGAGCAGGAATAGCTGGTTCATTGCGAGAAGCAATGCTAGTAGTAGAAATGCTGCAGGTGGTGGGGGAGACTCCGGACTCTACAAAGACATGGAAAAACTCCGGGTTAAATAAAAGTTTCTCAAGGGCTGGGTAGGTCCCGGTGATTTTGGAATAACCCACCCTTCGAGGCTGAAAGCTGGAACTGATCTTGAGGCCCAAAAAAAGACAGATCGAAGAAAGAATGATCTACAGGTAGACCAGAAAGCTGGTCTGCTCCTCATCAGTTTCTTCAAATGAGAGAGTAGAAAAATAGGTGAACTAAAAAGGCCATGCGTACCATCGAATTCCATGTCTGCAGCGAACAAGGTGGTCAACGTACCATCGAATCGGTGGATGGTTTTCATCGGCATATATGCCATGAGAGTTGATGAAAAAAGGAGAAATCTCCAAAGTAGTGGTCATTGTGGTATATATGAGAGTAACTCGGAATAAAAAGAAAGATATTGAAGCATTTGAAGTATGTTAAAGTTCTACACTGGGAAGTAGAATCGTAGCGGTTGGATCGAATTTAAAAGAGCAGACACATCTCAAAGGGAACTAAGTTTAACTTAAGCGAGTGCTGACGGATGGGCTCACAACACATTGTGTTGCAATTTTGGAGCTTGGCTACTTTGGTTGTCAAGGCGCATCTAATCGTTTAGATCTTGGCATAAGGCCAGGCCCGGCCTGGCATGCGGCACTCGCACCATAAACCCTGAAAGAAAGATGAAGATAGCCATTTTCATGGGAAATACGCCGAGGCTTTTTCAAGCAAAGGGGTTTGATCCTTGTCATTTTGGAAAGAGGGTTAGCCTATTTTTATGTCTAGTCACAGACTTCGAGAATCTTTTGACCAGACAAACTGCCGTAGTGCTGTATTTGACACTGATAATGATAAAGATTGGGACAGAAGCGGAGGTTCCAGCTCATCCAGTATTCCAATGGGAGACATCTCATCAGATTAGCTCTTGTCTTTCGAGAGAGAACAGGAGCACTTTGCCTCCGCTGCCTGTTGCTTTTCCATTCGTGTGTATATATCGACTCGCTGTGAAGATTAACTTTTTGGGTATATTGTCGTAGCATATCGTCTCGAATCAATCCAGGTCAAAGTTGTTCTCGGTCAGCGAAGGAAAGTTGACGATATTAGTTCGGCGAGCGCTATCAGCCCACTCAAATGCATTTTGTATTCGAAGAATAAACTATTCCGCAGCCAGCTCCCTCTCTTCTCTTTCCCAAGTCCATGATCATGGCTTTCAGACTCTTCTCACCTCCAATTAGTAGCCGTTGAGTTAAGTAGGGAACGAATGACTGAATGAATGGATATATTTAAGACGGACGGGTCGTCGTTCTGTCAGAGTAGAATGCAACACCAAAGATAGAAAAGATAGAAAAGATAGATATATATTGCGACTTAACTATATTGCGACTTATCTGGTCGCAAGTCGGTACTTGCATGTATGCTAGAAGTAGTTACCTGCACAGGGATGCTCAACCACACCAACGGGTGCTCAGGATAATAGGACTTTCAGTACGGCAGGAATTTCAGGAATTCACCAGCAAACGAGAGTTTGTTCCTGTGTTGTCTGTGTTGCCAGAGTTTTCCATGGACCTGATAAATAGTAATAGCTGCCAAATCCACTAAAAGTCTCAACAACCAGCTTGTGACGCTGAAATATTATATTGCATTTCCTATTCTGGAATATATCTAAATATTAACTTATCAACCACTTACTCTCTCATATAAATTTTTGGGTGTCTGTCCGTTTATTTAGTTACAATCAAGTCTATTACTTACCGAAAACACAACTCCATTGTTATATACTAGACCAGTAAATCTACGACTTAGTAGCAGGTGATTGAATACGATACCCCATATTTCATAATATAATTCGATTAACAATATACAAAATATCCAATATCAAAATAAAGAATCTTTAGAAGCGATTCATATTCGTTATTACACCTTAATTCGTCAACTCGTCAAATAATTCAGATTTCAATCGCCATAGTCTTCGATGCGCTCATGTGTTGGGTTGTGATCACAAGTGCAGATTTTCTTGTAGTTGACAAACTTCATTAGGGTTCGAAACGCTGTCAGAATAGGGATGGAGAAATAATCGAAAACTGTTGATATCGCCACCAAGAAGAGCAAGAGACTAACTATAATGTGTGGGTTCTTCGTGTTAACTCTACAGTGCCTGAAACAACCCAGGTTGAAACGAACATTCCGGACCGAACCAAGTTACCGAGGCAGTCGCGAAAGAGCAATAATAAGATGAAAACGCGTTTGTAGGTGCTTTACGTGCTTAGATAAAAACACAAAGTGCAATTAAAATACGAAAAAAGGAACACCGAAGGATCCAAAATTTCCAATTCTTATATGAGTATTGTCCGGCCAACACTAAGATTACATTATATGCTGGGGATTGAGGCCAATCCGAAATATTTCAATGTTATCCCAAAAACATCATTCAAACTGCTTCTGGATCAAATATCGCCACGACACTTGCCAAGACCTTGCTTCGATCCGAGGTCAATTCAAGGTCTAACTTTTGGTTTCCCCCCACAAATTCTTTGTCTGCTTTATGTATTATTTCAAGGCGGTTTCCTTTCAAAAGACCGAATCTTCGATGACCAATCACTAATGTGATTGGATCGTTATGCCTTCAATACTAACCTCCTACGACGGATAGACAGAACACGCTACCGGCACGTACTGAAATAGCCATATAAATTGACAGTTGATTTCTTGGTATAAAGTACTGTCAAGCTCTAGCTACAAATATTTTAGCTTGGGATAGCTAACATACGCATAGTATCGTAAACATTCAAATGCATGAAAACATGTTAACGGATAATTTATGTGATTTTCCAAGTATAGTTTGCATTGCAAATCTCTTCACCGCTTCAGCAGAACATCGAGAGCTCTCGACGCGATAAACTGGTTTAATAGCCACCATCACTCTTAGCGTATGGTTTCTTAGGAGGCTTCGTGGATTTGGGAGCAGGCTTGGGCTCATCCTTTTTGGGTTCTTCATCAGCTGGCTTCTCCTCCTTTGGCTCTTCGTCCTTTGGTTCGTCCTTTGGCTTCTCGGCGGCCTTCTTGGGTCCAGCCGCTGGAGGCTTGGTTGGAGGCTTTACAGTAACCTTGGGTGCGGGCTTGGGTGCGGGCTTAGGTTCCTCCTTAGGCTCTTCATCCTTAGGCTCTTCATCCTTAGGCTCCTCATCTTTAGGTTTCTCATCCTTAGGTTTCTCATCTTTAGGCTCCTCGTCCTTAGGTTCTTCGTCCTTTGGCTCCTCGACGGGTTTCTTGGGTGCGGGCGCTGGAGGCTTGGGTGGAAGTTTTATGACAATCTTTCCAGGTGGAGCTTTGATAATCTTGGGTGCTGGCTTAGGCTTCTCCTCCTTATGCTCCTTGGGATCCTCGTCCTTATGCTCCTCGACAGGTTTCTTGGGTCCAGCCGCTGGAGGCTTGGTTGGAGGCTTTACGGTAACCTTGGGTGCAGGCTTGGGTGCCGGCTTAGGCTCTTCTTTAGGTTCTTCATCCTTAGGCTCCTCATCTTTAGGTTTCTCATCCTTAGGCTCTTCGTCCTTAGGCTTCTCATCCTTAGGCTCTTCATCCTTAGGCTCCTCATCCTTAGGTTTCTCATCTTTAGGCTCCTCGTCCTTAGGTTCTTCGTCCTTTGGCTCCTCGACGGGTTTCTTGGGTGCGGGCGCTGGAGGCTTGGGTGGAAGTTTTATGACAATCTTTCCAGGTGGAGCTTTGGTAATCTTGGGTGCCGGCTTAGGCTTCTCCTCCTTGGGCTCCTCATCCTTGGGCTCCTCGTCCTTAGGTTTCTCCTCCTTAGGTTCTTCATCCTTTGGCTCCTCGGCGGGTTTCTTGGGTGCAGGTGCTGTAGGTTTGGTTGGAGGCTTGGTTGGAGGCTTTACGGTAACCTTAGGTGCAGGCTTGGGTGCCGGCTTGGTCTTTTCCTCCTTGGGCTCTTCATCCTTAGGCTTCTCTTCCTTAGGCTCTTCGTCCTTAGGTTCTTCCTTCGGCTTCATGGGTGGGGAAGTCTTTTTGTATGGAGCCTTTGGTGCAGGTTTAGGCTTCTCGTCCTTAGGCTTCTCGTCCTTAGGCTTTTCTTCCTTGGGCTCTTCATCCTTAGGCTTCTCCTCCTTCGGCTTCTCCTCCTTCGGCTTCGTGGGTGTAGATTTCTTAGGTGTAGGAGCTGCAGGAGTATCCTTCTTTCCGTACTTATCGACATACTCCGCTGGCACACAAACGCCGCCGAGGCAATAATATTTCCCTCCTGTGGGGCATACATCCTTGTCGTTTCCGCAGGCGTGCGGGCTCTTGATACAGAGACCCATGCCATCCTTAATGTCCTTTTCGCCAGCACAGACCTCACCTCTGCCGCATTTTTTGTGAGAGCTGCCGCCGCAGCGCATACCCTTACACATCGTTGTCTATTAAGGTTAGTCTTTTCCTTAGAACCCTAAAGGCGGGCGTATCGCTGGTGGATATCTAATCGAGGCTTTGAGGACTTACCCGCTTCGTCAACGAACTGGGGGGGCCATGCGGGGCAGCGGCGGCAAATGCTGTCAAGGCAGCGAGGATAAGTGCCCCCTTCATATTTTAATTTTTGGGGGTTTTTCAATAAAAGAATGGCTGTATTTAATAGATGAAAGAGTGTATACGACCGGTAGTTGGTCTAAGAAAATAAAAAGGAGTGTGAGGTGTAGCCTGCTCAATTGCTATCTTGAGCTTTCCGCTACTGTTGCTGCTGATGGGCTATGAGGTAGAAGGCTTCAATGAACGCCCAAGAATGCTCCTTATATAGCCAGCATCATGGAAAAAAAAGCATCGTATTGACATCATGACGGTTCTTATCACGGCGGCAATTAGCTCCATAATGGCCGCCAAGTACTTTCGAGAGTATCAGCTTATATCGGATCTAGTTCCGCGAATCGATAACAGATAGTCAAAAGCATCCGTTGGTCGTTCCGATTCGAGACATGCGCATATGCGCGCCAGGGTATAAATATCATTTGCAAAGGGATCTAGACCTGAAGCCATGCGGAGGCATCCACACGAGGTTAGCGCATGCTGAATGATTTCTCGATTAGATGTGTTACACACCACAGGGTGGAAGCAAAATACGCGGAAATACGAATCATTTCTGGCATGTCCAAGGTTTCTAGCGCAATACGTCTGGTATAGGCGAGTGTCTTCCGGAATGCGTCTGTCTACACACGCAGAAATGCGTTGTGGCTCGTCATCGCGAGTGCCTTCCAACCTCACCAATCGCATCGCATCGCCCACCCGATTTTGGGGCCCCTTCATCGTTCAGCGGATAATAGATAGAACAAACCGGCGAGCAACACCACCAAACCGGGCAATCAGCCAAGTGAACAGAAATCATCATGCGAATACAAATTTGTTGAAATGGTTTAAACGCTTAATATATCAGAGTGGCTAAATTAACTTTCGAAAAATTTATTGTAATTGCTTATAGGACTAGGTTGCAGAGAGATTCGCCGCTGGGACAGATTATCTGTCCTTCGGGACTTTGTATGTCATCTTGTGCGAGTGGGGACACGTTTCGAAACATTTCTTGTTGCTCGTTGTTGCTTTGCAGACTGTCGACGCACGCAGCTCGAGCTAATGGTAGATATTCCTTGTGGCTAATTCGGTGCTTTCGAAGCGAAACCTTATTTTCGGCTCCTCCCGTTGAGTTAATTTAAACATTCCGCAAATTCGATCGGGCATCCATCCGAATGCCCACACCAGCCGACCGCTTGGTCCCCCCGCATATCGTCGACTTTTTCGTGGGTGCATATGCCAAGTTCGCGAAGAGATAACCAAACGCTGGATTTCGCGAAGAAACGTAATCCTGAATATCTGTCCCAAACAGCCGAATCTAGATGATTAGCATCAAACTTTCTTTCTCCGACTGTAACTTAAAATTGTGGAGAACAATTAAGGCCCATGGCAAACTAAAGAAGAACTTGCTTGCGATTTCTGTTTAAGCGGATTGAAACATTCTTTGCGCCGTGCATGAGTGATAGTCTAATCTGGATAACAAGCGCTCGAAAACGGTAATCTTGTAACGCCCATTATTAGCACTCAAATACGATTATTGCTGCCGAAATCGGTCCGGTTGTAGTTGAATCCCTCTTCAGCGAGCCAGTTCGCAAACACTAGCATTGCAGGTCGGGTTGGAAAGACCATCGGTAAGATTGGGCTGTCAAACACGGAAATGTGGTATTGTCCCATCGGTGTTCTGAGTGTTCTTTTTTTCCCGCAAAACAAGACGATCCACAAAACGCCCCACAACTCTCGAACTTATATTCTGGAAAGTTTCATGCGAAAAACGCCTTCAAGTGTTCTAATATATATGGAAGGTAGAGGCTGCCGGCAAAGTTTCCGCTGCTCGGCCATCGCATGGGAACTCTCGGAATCAAGTGTCATGTAGCTAATAACTCCATAAATTGGTATCTTTAATGCCCTTGCAAGTCTTTCACAGATATCGGTAACTACACAGCCTCCTGGAAGCAGAAACCCCAATTACAAAATAGTTAGCAGCTATAGATAAGGCAAATAAATTCAAATATGAGGAATAAATACCCGCTGCCCGGTATATTTTGGTTCGAATCGATCGTCTACGCTGCAAACTTGGCCAGATTTAGGAGTTGCCCAATGGTCCTTTTTTGATGCTCACATTTCGTTTTCACTTCGTGGTTGTAAACAGCACATTGTTCGTCGGGTTCAAAATATAGCTTACTTACTAAGTCCTCCGAAACTTTAAAGTTGTTTACCTTGTCTTAAAGTTTTCATTTTCAAGGAGACTCCAGAATGGTCATGGGAAGCGATGGTTTGCCTAGCTTGTATCGCAGTTGAAGCTATCCCATGCGCTGCACTTTGATTTCGTGAGCACCATAGTCGCTGCTTTGAGTTTAAGTTTGAGCTGACGGAATATAGTTTAAATGGAATAAGCATCAATGATTCTCGTAGTTACACCATTTTATCCAGTAGCTGGCTATTTCGGACCTAACAGGCTATAGGCCCTCCGTCTGGATATGCAAACCCAAAGAAATCGTTGGCCAGTTATACCGCCAGAAGCCGCAACAACTCTCTAAGTAAATTTAACATGGCCCAGATATGCAAATCTCAACTAACTGTAGCTCTGACCTCAACGATATACCAGGTCTAAAATAAATCCTACGTATGAACATAACATGGAAAATTGGATCAAAAAGTTATGACATAAACATGAACATAGTAGCTCATAACATTGACAGTCAGATCCTTGATTTGGCAGCAGAAATTTAATGAAGCAACTGACGACAGAGGGAGTTCAGATGTGTTCATTGAAGATTTCATAGCGTTCGTAGGGTGTTTTATGTGTTAGTTTGTTGTTGAAATGATGGCTTTGTCTGACTCTTTGATCACCTAGGCAGGGTCCATGCAGATTGACACCCCACCGCAGCCTACGTTGATTTTGAATTAGAAAATAGAAAATTAGACTCGTAAACCGAACCAAAACATATTTTGAGAATCTCACCCTTCGTCGTGAAAGTGTCCGTGGAGATATTTTAGGTCCACTTCTATTCGGTTAGATGTGGCGCTCGTGGCCACTTTCTCCGGGGTGAAGATCTCGCCTTGTGATGTTGTTAATAGTGGGCAAGCTGCCCCTGCCGCATGCCAACTCAACGAAATCATCCAAAGAGCGGAAGACTTGCAACTTATCCCACAGAATCAACAATCGTATGCTCCTCGCAAGTCTATTCGTGGGTGCTCCAACCCCCCTCCCCTTAATACCTTGAATCCAAGTATTTCTAAGATATATTCTCGCCTGAACCTTCCTAACCAGAGGGCCAATCCCTTCATAACCTACCACTCAAATTCAATCGTAAGTCGGCAGCAGACTCGCATTTCCTATTCTCATTCTATTCTGCTGATAAATTTATAGCCAGTGCTGAATCGTCGGAAGATAAACCCCATCGATTATAACGTGGCAACACAGCATTCTTCCCACAGTTAACTCACCCTCATCCTGCCAACATCCGAATATTATACTCCATCAATCGCCCAGGCCATCACCAGCATGAAGGAAAACACGAGAGGCTTCAAAGCAGAGAAAACGAGATTATCCGCGAATACGCCTCTTCCGGCAGTTGTTAGCCCTCAGCATGGCCTTCAATATTATCTCATTACACTATAAGCAGCCGCTAAGTCACCGAGCTGAATCCTTTTTATAGACGCTCAAGGTTGAGTTCGCTAACATAACTTGTGATATGTGATATACGTCTAAAATTGGATCTTAGACTGGTATATTGTTACTACAGGTTGCGAAAAAGAACGCTTCCCTCAACCTTCAACTATACTTAGAAGGCACCTGCTTGCAGAGGAATGGGAGGAACAACAAACCTATCCACAGGCTAGCAACTATCGTTAGCACTCACTTGCCACAGATCTCTGGAATATGATGAAACGAATGCCGATTCTTTAAAATTCTTGCTCTTTTTCCTAAACGTGCTTGCCAAATTCAAGCTTGCTTGATACTTTGATAGCTGGCAAAGAGGGTTGGAGCTCTACAGATCTTGACTCTGTCTTTTAATTAACCATTCCCTTCCATAAGTAAGTTAAGCAAGAACAAGGGAATATACACGTACGATTTCCCTGGCGCAATATATCATAATATACAGTAAACTTTCCTAAATAAAGAAGGGACATGAACTAATACCTAGGGCTATCTCAAAAAATAGTAATAAGGAATAATATTCTGTGGCGTACCAAGTTAAATGACACCGCCACCACCAACCAGACAAAGCGCGCTCCCGCCCATATGATAACCATACAATGACCATATCCTGAAGCCCCCCCCCCCAAAAAAAAAAAATAATAATAATAATTTAGCTTTAGGAATCTCTAGTCTCAGCATACTCTATGGATCCACGCCATCCTGAAGGCCTTTATAGTTATGGAGTGGCTCGACCGACCGATATATATCTCAATAGCACCCACCATCAACATTCAATACAGTTTGGCAGATGCCTGAATTTCAGCCGCGATAAGCGAGCTTTCCCGATTAGGATAATTGCTTAGCTTAGATGCTCCTCAAAACCCAACAAAGGCAACAACAGAGACTGGAGAGGCTTTTGTGTGTGCAATATGGCAGAAAAACTGAAATTATCATCGCATATGTCTCGTCACACGCATGACGTGATACCAAAGCATGGGAGTAAGTATGAAACAACTATCGACTCATTTGCACGTGGCCATCATGTTTGTGTTTTTCTGTCTACGGCTCTGGCACAGATAGCTAGTACAAGCAAGCAGCTTACAGTAGCCCGTCTATGACGATCGCAATTGTAGCTATATTTCAATACCTGGCTCATGTGTGTGATCACGACCGAGAAGACCGCCATGCAGAGGCGTTGGCCGCCAGCCTGCCCTTCTGAAGAAGTCGCCAAAAAATAGGTTGGTACGTACGTGTCTTCCTCCCCTCTACAGCTGCTAGTCAGAACCTTAGCAGTAACAGAGTTCTAGAATATTCATCTCCGCAATCCGCAAAAGAACTATTGGCTATGAGTCGAAGCCCACCCTTGGTGCTAAGGGCACATCGAAAGACAATATAGACCATTGACAACAGTACTACCCGCAAATAGCGTCACGAACCTGTTATCCACTAGTGCAGCTAGTGTGTGACAGGGTGTAGGACTGGTGGGGAAGTATGTAAAATCCCAGTATAAATATATCCCAGCCTAATTGGCCAATGGATGAGCAGGCCAGTACGGGCGGGTCGGCTGCAATTATTGGCGCATTTGCGTCTGCGTCGTGTCTGCGAATGGCCATTATATGAAGCATTTAGCTGGGCCACAGATCTCCCTGTGGTAGCCAGCCTGCTAGATATGCGGTCACTACATCGACATCCTCCTCTCCCTGCAAGACCATTTTATGGGAGCTCTGGCTGCCAAGCGATAAATCTCCCTAAAATAGCTTGCCAGCTGCTCTAGTTGGGTGCACACGCATTATATGGACGCCCCTTATCTAGAGACGGCTATTGTATGGGCATCTTCTCTGTGTAAACGGCTATCGTATGGAAGCTCGCAATTTGCTGGGCTACATCTCCTCACAGTGGCTGGCGCTAGCCCGGCCACCCTCCCACTATTCTGAAGCACAGGGAGCCATCACTGATTCAAAAACTTACACCGCGAGTTTCAATTTTCTTATTTGGTATCAAACACTTTAAGCATCGGAAACCGTTATTATAAGTGCAATTCCGGAACTACTACATGCTAGAACTTGGTATAATGTCTGTGCACAGTCCATACGGGTATAGCCCTCTTGGTGTTCAACTCTAAACACATTTTGTGGTATTGGCACCCTCATACTGGCGTATACCCTAAGCTTTGCTTACTACGAAACGAAGCCGCTTATTTTTTTGGGGTATGAAGCATCGAGCGCACCAGAGAGCTTTAATGACGTAGATAGAATGGTGAATAGTTTAATAGAAGGAAGAGCCGAAATTAATTATAGATTGAGAGAATGGAAGGTTATCATAGTTCAACTATTACTGACACTATAGTATCTCTAAGATTATAACAGCTTGTATTGATTTATCGTATTGTATTTTACAGGATTTGTGTATTTACAGCAATAGTAAACTAAGCACCTGCATTAGTCCAAGTTTACACCAAAACAGCCACGAGACCAGCTCTCACTCAGAGTAAGATTCAAAAAGAAAGCCTTCCAAAGATTCTGGAGAGAGGATTCCGACGTTTTGCTTTAAGCAGGCATAGGGCTCGGGAAATAATTGCCGCAGTTCTGGCATGAGCGGCAGTCACCGTTTCCCTTACAGCATGCCTGACAAGTTGTCAGGTAGCGTCCGTATGATTCTCCGCAAAAATATGGGGGTGGCGAGTTTCTGCAAGGGTACCGCGTTTCGCAGTTGTAAGCACAGGCCCTCATGCACCAGTCGTATTGGTCGGCATTTGTGGAGCAGCGTTTTTCTAAACGGGTGGGAGCATTAATATTAGCAAAAGGAACACGAGGAATCGTCAATTAAGTGTACGTACGAAGCAACGGACTCGGATCAGCGTTCGAGACTGGCTTTGGTGCCGCGCTGGCAACACCGAAAAGGGCGAGGAGACCGAGTGTGACCTTCATATTGTATAAAAGTGTAAATTGGTATTGCGTATATAGTTGTTATTTCAGGTTTGAATAAGAGTCGTGATATATTGATGAAAAATCAAGAAATTCGAGGAGCCAGGTCTTCTATTTATACGCCACCCGGAGATAGCTACTTGCATACTTGAGCTTCCTAGCAATAAACTCAACCTCGATCCAGTGGATCTTAAGGAGAGCTTCAATTCAGCCGAAAGCTCGCATATCTGCATTGAGCATAAACAGATGCGAATGCGAATACAACTGGACCTCATCAACCCTACCGTCATACCGGCTCAACGTTCCGTTAGCTGTGCTTGGTATTCTTTATGAAGTAGCTTAAGCATTGTACGGCGCTAAACCAAAACTCTTTAAACTGCGGGGAACAAAGGGTTGCTGAACCGGCAATGCAAATATCCTCATCATAAACGTTGCACTCGGATATCGCCTTATAAAATCCTATGACCAAGTCCAAGAAATCAACCGGGCGCCACCTCTCTTGCATTACATAAAAGGATTCAATGAAAATTATAAAACCATGGATTCAAATAGACTTGGCTGTGCACGTGCACACATTTAACTTTAATCGATTAACTTCCTATCAATACTAGATGCTTTTGGAGCGTCAATTACAAAGTTCAACTCGCGTGCCGGGAAACCAAATAATATTCCATACACTATAGCATGAATAAGCAGAAAAGAAAACATATAAGAAAAATGTAGGGAAAGATTCTCGGTAGGCGAAAGGTCCGAACAACCGTTGATTAGGCGATACCATATCGCAGATACCCGATCGAACCTGTGGCCGGCCGAATTTGCCCAACCATGACACCTTGGTACAGCGGAATGATCCATGACCCTCTTGGCGAACACAGTTATATATATTGTATCGTATTTGAGCCTTGATGCCAAGGCCACGGCACCGCAACTACCCGAAAATGGCTAGTTCTTTCAATTGGCGAGCTGATATTTTACTTCAAACGGAAATATAATAATAATATATTAATAATTGCTATAGAATTGCCGGAGCGGGGTATTCTTCACTCTGCGGTATCGGTACAATATTAGCATTAAATTATTTTCCGGTTTAAAGATACCTTGAGAACACGTTTTTAAGATTGGGTAGTACCTTATGTGTCGTGTCATGCCTATACCTTTCCAAGCATATATATCCACAGCTTCCTTTATTTATCCTCTATGCCTCGGCATTCATTTCCCAACATCAATAACACGCACAAATCGAAATCGAATTTCGGTCTGCCATCTGCTAATATGGGTGAGCTCTCATCCTTGGTCATGTGGAGCACCATTGAGCATAATACCCTAGTAGTTTGATTGATGGTCGGTCAACTGATACTATCTATCAATATCAAGCGAGGAGGCTAATGCATACAACTGAACCCAAATTGATAAGACTGAGTATTTGTGACAGAGAGCTTGTATAATTTAGACCTTTTTGCTTGAATCACAGTTTAGGAGAAAACAGAGAAACCACACTGCTTGGATGATTTCCCCATCTCCCTCTAAAGGTGTTAGGTAATAAAATTCTAGATAATAATAATGAATTATGCCTCTATACGAGAGACATGTCTCAAATACCCTTCAAGCTACTTTATACTTATGCTATAGAAATCCTGTTATTCCCGGGGTTCGAAACAGGGTTTCGCTTGCCTTTTACCCGATAAAACCAGGGCTAGAGCTTCGGCGGTTGCGATCACGGAAATAGGGTTATCGGGTCTCCCGCATGCCGTTATGAAACTTATGCTTATTTTCGCCACAAGATTGTGCTCTTTTCATAGTTGTTTAACTCCTTGAAGATACTCTTGTTCCATCCCACGATTTTTATGATATTTAATCAACCTCAGTACGAATACACCTCGCATCAGTTTACTTCGGTTAAGCGACAACACATGAGCGAGCTTCTGTCAGCCAGCTATCTTTAGGTGATTGAATCCAACCAAGAGAATAAGGGGCTTAACTATAACCCCGCACAGCGCAGGTTAAAAGGGCCACATAAAGCAGGGTGGACAGCCAGAGACCTCATGTCTGGCTGGATATCGTCGTGTCTGCCTCGCCATATAGATGGTATAATGCCAATAGAGTCAGCGTAAAGCAAACCTCTGCACGGATGACCGGTACAAGAGAGCTTATACTTCGCAGCTATGTGTTAAAACACAGGTGCACCGAGTAGAGACACAGCACACCAAGAGCTAGTACATACCATTAGCAATAGTACTATCTATAAATAGACCTGTTACCTTGTTGTACAGCAATGTAGTTAGTATGCAACAGAATAGTGCAGAATAGCGTGGGGCAGTGTGCGAAATTTGTATCTAGCCATTGTATAGGTGCATCCCGCCTCACATGCCAAAGGCAAAGGCGCTCTTAAGGATCTAGCCGTTATTCCAGGTGGGAAAACGGCGTTTTCCCTGCTAAATGAGGGGAACAGCAGGGCATCATATTAGGGCACTGCATGTGGAAATGCCCTCGCCTAGTCTCGGGTATCTCGCCCAGATCTCGCCAAGTGGGCTGACCAAAAAAGCACCACACTGAAATCTAAGCAGCAACTTGACAACTCTGCGAATAGCTTAATTACAACCGTCTGCTGATCTCTTCTGCGGGAACAAATCCTGTTGGCCGTCTCGTTATTCAGAACACGCCATTGGCTTGGCAATCAATCTAGATCGCGACGTTAAAGCTTAATATCCGGAAGGAAGATCGACATGTCTCAGATCAAGGATACAAGTATATACTGTTCATGTGTTGAGGGTGAATGAGAAGCACTTTGGGTCGCGATACCCGTCGCTAACTTAGCTCCTACCATATCAACACCATCTAGTTCTGCAGCGAATAATCCTTTCCGGGATTCAGAAAAGTGAGATGAATTATTAGAGCAGAAGAAGCCAGAAAATATTATATGTCATACGTAAGTTTACACATCCTTTTCCCTTCTCTTTCTAATAGGCGGGCAGCGACTGGAAGGGCCATGATCACCTGTAGGATTCCTGCAGTCATGACGGTGTGGAAGTACGGTTGGTGCGATGATTGAAATTTAATATAGCCCTACAGAAGGGCGCACAAGCCACTTATGATAAAAAATAGTGCTGTGAAAATTCTTAAATAGATTCTTCTCTTCTAGGACGGGATGAACGGGAGGGTCCTTCTATTACCGCTCGATCCCCCGTTACCTCAGATAAATCTTGGGCATGGATTGATAAAAAAACCAGGCTGCAATAGTCAAATCTTGAGTAACAGGGATTTCCCACTCGGGAATGATCCCGTATAAGACGATATTGAATTGTCGAAGCATCAGCACAGTCGTAATACCTGTAAACTCATTTTTAAGGAATCCAATGATCATATTTAAGCCATATATAGGAGAAGGCTACCCATAAAAGCCACAGAGCTATATAGACCATTGCGTCATAGCCGTATATCTTGTGGGTGGCGGTGATAGTAGCCGTCCAACTTAAAGCCCATCGATGGGAGGCCTGTCTCACGGTTAGATACCGGATTTTATCGGTCGAGTAGGCTTGTTGAGTTTATCTTCCTCCGAAGACCAGGTTTGGTTTGCAATATCGAAAACGTAGGCAAAAGCGAAGGCGTAAGCAAGAGTGTGTAGTGTAGAACACAAGAGCTTATTCGGCGATACTGGGACGGCTAGGAACCTGGCGAGAGCCTAGGAAATGTGCGTTCCGAAGATAGGGGGTGCATTTGACCGCAATAGCCTCTTGGCTGTAATGACCTCTTGAATAATTGGCTGCAGTGAAGACCTCACATTCCTACAAAGTATCGACCATCAGTACTATTTCGATTCGTTCAAGCCAGAAATCCAATACGTGTCTACCGCAATCTTGAATTGGAACGTCGGCGATTAGAACCAGGATTAGCGGAAGTGATTGTGCCTGTGAAAGGGAAGTCACCATTCTTTGGATTTTTTCGAGTACAGGGCGGTTCTTTCACAAGTGAGATTGTAAATTGGGTGGATTAAGGCAGGTGTAGACAGAGGCCTAGTTTTGGTTACCGGAACGGCGGTGAAGGCTGTGTATTGACTATATTTAAGAGCTGGGATATATAGAGCAGTTCTGGTTCTTGGTGTGTAGTTACCAACTGGAGGCCTGGCTGAAGATATGAGGGTAATAGTGTCGACCATTCATTCTTCAAACTGAAGGGTATAATGCGAAGAACGGACAAGGGCGGGTTTAACTCCAAACAAAACTACTCAGCGCTACTAAGAACCGAACGGTTTGGATTTCTGATAGAGCAAAGTAACCTTATTACAATAATACATAAATTACTATAGCATGGCAAATGGTAGTCTCGAAACCCTTCTACAACGCAAGAAGGGTTTCGAGGATAACGAGGCAAATGGGGCAGAGTTGGTCTGGCAGAGTTGGTCTCGTAAGTTTGACCCTGTGTTGTGTTGTCTGGCTCGCGAGACCAGGCAGAGTTGGTCTCGTAGTTAAACCAGACAACACGAAAATCAGGCAGAGTTGGTCTCGTAAACCAGACAGAGTTGCACGGCCCACAACGCACTGAATGCCTGCACAGTAAGTTTTGTTTTAATTGGAACGAAATCTTATTTCTTTGCACGAACCAGAATGTTTTGTACGAAATGGTGTCATTGAGCAGGTACCTGGGCTATGGATCTGAATCTACGGATCTCTAGGAACGCGTGAGGATGTATGAATATGCGATAATCTCTTTGTTCTACAGGAAGGACAATAAACAATCTATATATACTCTCACTTGAGATACTGCTGACATAACATCACGGGTACGTGCTTGACGTGACCATCAACAGGTATTTGGGTACATAGGTAGGTGGGTTGGTCTTATACTAGTGGTTTAATTCAGAATTATTAGATTTGGTAACTAATCTAATTTATATAACCACCACCACCACGCGAATCAAATATACAAGTCGACGCGTCAGACCAGTATAATTACCAATGCCAGAAGTCCAGTACCAGAAATCTAATGCCAGCGATTTAGAAAGTGCCAGTACCAGTACCAAAGTAGAGATCCAGACAATTCCAGAGAGAGTGCCAGAGCCCGTTCTAGTGGTAGTTATAATAGTAGTTATAGTAGTAATAATTAAAAATTCAAAGTCAAACGATGGAAAGATATATACTTTATGCCCCAAATAATAACAAGAAAGGTAGCTGGTGTGCTAAGATTCATAAAATGAATTAAAATGAAAATGTTTATTGCATGGTAATTAATGTACGGTTGAATGAGCTGTATGAAATCTCCAAAATCTGTACACCGCCGCCAGGCCGGCCCCGTTTGCCGTGCAGTTACCTCGAACTCCGATTTTGATCTTGAAAAACTTGATAATTTGAGCCATTTGTTATTCATGGTATCCGAAACAAGACAAGACATTGAGCTTGTCTTTTTGGCGACATTGCAGCTTAACAAAAGTACCAGAACATTCACCTTTGGACTAATATCACCTTTTTAGATAAGGCACGATACTTTCAAACAAAGGTAATAGATGATACCAGTATACCACCAATATTTTGGAGGATTTATCAAGTTCACCCTGCAGCATTATTGTAGTCTATGGATGCTTAGTAGCTGGTGACATGATCCTAATTTGAGCTTCTTGGTCGCTTAATCTAATCGTGAAGCTGGGGAAGCTTCTAAGTTTGTAGGGCTTGAATTCTAGTCTTGAATAAAACAAGGTGGGTGTTCTCGAAATTGCAAGAAATATCCTTGTGACGAAGCTAACTTCGAAATCAAGGACACCCTACTTCAGATATCCTAATCCTATGCACTAATCCATGCTTAGTTATATCTCTATCAGCACCAATCAAAGGCTCCACCGCTAGCAATTCCTCAAAAGAATAATAATTCATTAAACCTTCATCCCATTTAGCTACTCGTTTTCCTCTCGATCTTTGCTAGATGAAATTATAATATTGATATCCTCAGTCTTTCTACACGAAATTAATTTTAATTGTAAAATTCACACAAAATCTAACCCAATCAATTCATAACTACGGAAACACTTTTACAGGTATGCTTTGCAGCTTATAATTTCTCGTCTGAGGGTAATGTTATTGAAATTTTGTTTCTCCTGCTGCTTGTGCTAGGCTAGGAAGGCGCCTAAAGTAGATAATTCTGGAGTTAATCCTAATTTTTTAGAAGATTCTGTGTGAGGATTGCAAGCACAACAAACTTTGTGTTACATTTGTGTATGTAAATAACGGCTGCTTACCTGAAACCTCTCTAGAACACCAGACCTAGACAATACATACAACATGCATACCGCTTATATTCTGGGGAGGTTTTATTGTTGTGGAAACTGCGGTTTTGTGTAAAAGGGCATGGTACGCAGACCTTTTGTTGGTAGTTGTAGCACGCTCCCGGTCCTCTGTAGTTCGATCAATGTGCTCCATTGTCTTGGAGGTGTTTGAGGGAATTATCTACTCTTAATAATTAATATTTCATCGCTCACCGCTGTGGTTGTTGTTCCCCATTTTAAGTGCAATTTCAAGGGTGGAGCATGATTCTAGTATTCTACATCAGTTCGAAAATCTTACAACGTTCCAATGTTATGACATTCCACCCAACGCACCAAATTATAGCGCATTCGGGTATCGATTAGCGGAGGTCTCCAAATACACAGTGCCGCGGTACCAGAGCCGGTAATATTTTCTTAAATTGACTATCGAATTAACAGTGCTGGTTGGTAGTCCCTTTGACAGATGTCTCTATCTAACTCCAGCGTGTTGCCTGTGATACGCAATAACATATATGGAAAAGTACTGGTAACCTTTTACAGGTAGTAACATAGCATGCAGTACCGCGTGCGGTAAGTAATACGAGAAAGCGATAAGCTAATGTATATAAAATATGAGATATGTTCATTTTGCCGTTCTAAACATGAAGATGTTCAACTTATATACAACTCAAGAGGGGCGTTACACCCGCGTGATTCCTGTGATCATAATGAATTATGAGGATAATTTGAGCTGTATGGCGACGCTCTGTCGGCAAAGATTTTGTGTAGAGTTTAGATAGGGGTTCCTTTGACGTTGCATGGGTTGATTATTGGAATGCTAAGAATACCTGCCATTAACCTCAAGCATCGCGGTATAGTAAGGCAATCGCCATAGGAAATTGCCTTTTGAAGGCTATACTTACTACGGAAGACATATCCTCTTCTCTCCCGGGCATTGGTAGCAGTACACGTATCCGCCGGTAGCGGCAGCTGGTTCTGCAACAGCAACGGGAGCGGCTACAGGAGCAGCAAAGGCGGTACTGACAAAAGTCATGGCAACAATGCTGAAAATCTTCATTTTGTTACTGGGAGAGTAGTATATTGAATGTTTTTGTAAAATAAAATCGATTTTAGTGGCTTGGGGGCGAATACTGTCTGTAAAAAGCTGGAAGCTGGAGAATTTGATTGATCGATGACTGATTAACGGAGAAGGTTGTATAGACTTCGCGGTCGCCATCCCTATTTATACACCATTTATATAGGATCTTAACGTTATTGACTCTACTTAAATTAGGGCAGAATAGGCACCGCAACAAATGCGCAAGAAAGTATTCTTCAGCATCAGCATTAGCCTAATTGGAGCACCAAGATCCAGTTTTTGGAAATCTTTTCCCCTGAGACAAATTTTGGATAAAAACAAAACCCTTTAGCTGCTCTTTTGTATGCCAAGGAAGACGCTTACACATATTTGAGATAATGCGCTGACGGGAAAGCTTCATAGAGGCATATCTCCCGTTTGTGAAACAGAAGCTTGGTGAGCTGCTACTTGGTAAGTTTGCGACTGCGTTGATACTGGATAATATTTCCAGATCCACATTTATCTGCTGACCAGCAGCGAGTTATTTGAGGAATTGGGACTTTCACCCTGGTTTAACCGCCCTAACTTGTTCCAGTCCTCGTAGCTACAGCGCGATTTTTGGAAGGGGTTGTGTTAAAACATTGATAATATTTCGTAATTTAACAACACAGATAATATAAATTTATTTCTATAGCAACTGTGTGTTAGATAGTATCTCGTCCGTCGGGAATAATCCTCATACCTCACTCATACTGTATGCGAAATTTGAAGACCATTTCCCAATGCAGAAATACCACACAGCCGGATATGTCGACATCTCGAAGTGTTGCGTCCCCAAGAATCCGACATCTAGACGAAGTAGAGGGGGGGAGATGAGGCATTAACCTTTCTAAAAGCTTTGTTCTTTTAAGTAATTAAGTAAATAAAATACCATGCGTTTCCTTACGTATGTCTACCTTGTCCCTAACTGCGCGTGAAATCGAGGCTACATTATTACAGCAAACACAAGCTCACCTCTAATATATTTAATTTACAAAGACGGGACTTTCAAATATATTACTTAATTAAATAGAGAAAACATTTCATCTTAACATCTTGTCACTTGCACATAAGGTAAGTTCCCTTTATATTCCATCGCCAACACTTTATCCACCTTAACCCCCCAATTCTCGCTATCACACAGAAATTTAACAGCAGTTTCGATCTTCACCGCAAAAGCCTGCATTTCACCCACAGTTATCTCGACTCCGCGAAGTTTAAAGAACGCTTCGTCCTGATTGACGTTGCAGTAAACCTTCAACCCACCAAACGAATTAAAATATGTCTCAAGAATATCCATATTTTCGTATGTCATCTGAGTGGCACCAGCCTGTTCGGGGTACCAGTTGAAGTAACTTGCGTAGGGTAGACGCTCAATCTGGTCTGCCTCGCTACCCAAACGGGCAAGTATATCAGTCCACGGCGCAGCGGCATATTTCGTAAATTGGTCTTGAAGGTCTTGAACACGGTTTAGCAGATCAAGCACTTTCTCTTCCGGCTTGATCTCGATCAACTTGTAGACTATGTTCCATGTGGGCCCCGCAACGTCGGTTGCTTCGTTTTCCAACAAATGAGACTGATCCGCTGGTGTGAATGGTAAAGCTGCTCTGGCAGCCTCAGCGCTCGCGAATATTGCGTGAGAGTGCCCAGTCATTCCGACTAACGCAAGCGCATGCGCGGATATAAAAACAGTTGATGGTGCGATATTATTGTATTTCTTCCTCAAGTCGCGAAGCCCGGGACAGTGGAAACGCAAGGGACATGTGTGCGCCATACGTTGGTCGGTGACAAGAACTTTTGGTCTGGGCCAAATGGAGTGAAGACTAGAGCGCAAGCCCTCTAAGTGCGAGAGGTGCCACTTGAGAGATGCAGTGGCTTCGGGTGTATTACGGAGGCTCCGAGACCTTTCCGCCCAGATTTTATAATGGACGTGTTCTCTAGGCTGTCCACCTCCTATAGCCACGTTGAGATCTTCCAAGAACATTTGTACATATGTTCCATCCATGACTACATGGTTTATTGTCAAGACTGCCCCTGCACAGCCTGTTTCCTCCACATCGAATATCTTGATAGATGCCACGGGCCCCGGCAGAACGGTAGGCCCGCGGGAGGCTCCACAGCCTCGCGGAATCGCCGCTAATTCAGCCTTGGTCCCCATGGATCCAGACTTATGAATCATTCGCCCAAGGTTTGAATCTGTCTGGTTCAGTACGATATGGAAAGCTCGATCTGCAGATGTTCGCACATAGCAAGATACAAGAAGTGGGTGGACACGGAGCATGCGCTTTAGGCAGTCTTCAAGTTGGTGAGAATTCAGGCCGTTTGCAATTAGAACCGTAGACATCGTCCAAAGATTGAAAACCTCTTTTTTCGAGGCGACCGTGTTGAAATCAGAGGAGGGCACTATTTCATTTACGTCATCCCAGGTGAGGCTAAGTTTACCAAGGGCTGTAAGTATTGATGACATCTGCGCCGAGTCCAATTCTGCAACTGAATCCTTGCTGAGCTCTAGGCCATCTTGTATCTTCGTAGAAGATTCGCAGATAGGTTGCACCGGCTGGTGTTCTTTGGTGAGAAGCATCTCTATCTGATCTCTGATAGTCCCCGCCTGAACCATCTCAGCCAGAGATAGCGTCATTCCAGTCTCTTTGGTGATGCGTGCCCTTACGCGCATTAATGTGATGCTATCTGCGAACGTATTAATGGCCTCGGCCATGGGAAGATCGTTTGGCTGTATTCCTATCGTCACTGCCCATATTTTTTTAACTTTGTCTTCGACATCCTTTGGCTGTTGGGCATTCCCTATCGAGATTATTTGCTCGCGCTGTTTAAAATATACTTTGACCTTCTCCGCGAGTTGATTACGCTGGAGTTTCCCGATAAGCGTCTTTGGCCAGTCTTCTAGGCCAAGTTCTCCAAGCCCAATCAGCTCAGTTGGGGTCCATGTGGGACCCATATTCAAATTAACCGTTTTCCTGATGAGTTCAAAGATTCTGGGATCCGGCTTTGCCTTTATCACTGCCACTGGAACTTGGCCAGCGATGAGATCAGGAGCGCCCACAATCTGGATATCTAAAGAGGTGAGTTGCGGCTCTCTTGAAATTGCCGCCTCGATTGCTGCAGGAGCAATATTTTCACCCCCTTTAATGATAATTTCCTTGTGTCGGCCCATTACAAATATGAAGCCCTTGTCATTGACCATAGCCTCGTCGCCTGTTCTGAACCAGCGTACTCCTTCTCTATCAGAGTAAAAGTCTTGGTGGGGATCTTCGGTACCCAGATACTCTGAGATGAGAGTCCTTGAACTAATATGGAACTCTCCAGTGGTATAGAGAGGGAGAGGTCGGTCTTCACCTGGTGCACAGATCTTGACTCTTGCCGCAAGGGAAACTTGCCCGATGGAGATGTTGCTTCCTTGTACTGCGCCTACTGCGCCTGGATCACAAAACGCGCCAGTCTTTGTTTGGATACACTCCGTCATACCCCAGCAATTTTCGACACGTTTTGCGCCCAAGCCTTTGATGCAGTCTTCTACATGTCCAATCGCGCAAGGCGAGCCTGCCAAGGTCACCGCCAAATCAGAGAATGTAACACCGAGGGATAACCTGGCCGCTGATAGAGCATGCGTCATGGTGGGTACTATCAGTACATCGGTACAGTTCTCGATATCCGTTCCCTTTATTATAGCCTCTGGATCGAATGCTCGGTGTTGGAATACAGCTGATGCCCCACGGAAGATCCATGGCAAAACACAGATATACGCAGCCACGTGGTTATTTGGCAGAGGCACAAAGATTCGAGATTTTTCAAGAACGTGCTCAGAACTTTGAAGCATACGTTGGACAGCTAGTGCACCGCGTGGATATTCCCACAGGCAGCCTTTCGGCAATGCTGTTGAGCCGCTGGTAAAGAATATGATTTTCTCGCTTCCCGGTTTTGGCATCTCTGGAGACCCGACTACAGCTTCTGCCGAAGATTTAAGAAGGTCGCTAAATAAAATCCAGCCTTGGACCGCGTCATTGCCCAGAGAGATTTTGATGCTATCGTTGAGTAAACCTAAAGAATCGACCTGTTCTGCTAATATTGCATCACCAACCACGACCACAGGTTGCACCCTCACTGAATTTTCGAGGACTGTTTTAATCATGTGGGTGACCTCCGTCTTGTTCTTGAGGTTGTTTGGATGCAGCGGAGCAAAACAGCAACCCGTAAGGTGAGAAGCCCAGAGACAAAGAGAAGATTCGACACCGTTGTGGACAAAGGTGAAGAATGGTGCACCATTTTGCAGCCCTCGCGTTTCTAGTCCTATAGATAGTCGTGATATACCCTCAAACAGGGTCGAATACGACCATCGCAACCATGGCTGGTGTTTGTATTCTGGCCGACCCGTCAAGCATTCGCTGCTTAAGCCGTACAGGTCGGGAGGTTGGTGTAGGCAGGAGACTGCAAGATGCGATGGACGCTTGCGGACATTGTCTTTGAATGTTTCCCAGATAGAGGGGATAAAATCGGGTTCTGAATCCCCTTGTAAGTCGCTAAATTGCATGATAAGTACAATACTTCTGATATCAGTTGTGACAGCAAGGTCATGGAGCTGATACTTACGAGTAAAGCCTCAAATATATACTTAATCATATATCCTGCCAGTTTAGAAATATTCGGCACTTCTGGGGTTCTATTTGAGCTGAGCTCTTGGAAAATTTTCAGTTATGTGCCAAAATACATGTGGCAAGGGTCATCCAATCAGAGACTCGCATGGGACAAGCTGTGTGGATTCCGATTGGGTTGAAGGATCGAGATTCTGTTCCTGTTTTCCGTCTAGACTGATCGGACCATATGAGGTCTAGAACAAGCCTAGTAACTTCGACCAGTCTCAAACAAAAATAGTTTTGATTCAGACCAACTACAACCCGGCAGTTGCCGCCTGATTCCCTTAACTAGAACAATCCTATGGAGTTGGATTGTTGCACAGCTCCAACTTCCATTTGGTTGGCTAAATAGCGCTTCTGTAAGAGAAACCCTTATTATTTGGTCTTTATCAGAAGTTTTCTCCATTAACTTTTAGAGAGACTTGATCATTCGAATCCGAGTTAACACAACATCATGCACAAAAATGTCTGTAACGCGTCAAATAAATGTTCATGAAATTCCTGCTTTGCTAAAAGTTCAAGATACCAGGAACAAGTCTCATTTACCTATAAAGTAATTGACAATCTTGGGTAATAACAAATCCATCCCGAATCTTTTCCAAATTTATTACAACATCTTCCTTCTCTCTGTCGATAGCGCCCAATATTAAAATGTATCTATTTGATCAACATTGGAATTCGGACACGGGATACAGCACTATACCATACAGCTAATTCTTTATATTTGACGAATATCTTCTCATACTTGGCCCCAGATGATAAGAAGCTTATAAGCTTATGAATTACTGAGACTGATGACGGGCTTTGGGCCGGTAGGTCACCAATTCATATTCAAATATATTGTAATTGATATCTACTCTCACGAGCCTGGATTCACAATTAGTGTGATCGTATTCGCAGTCGCTATTAGACCGAATACTCTCGGTTTATTTTCCCAGCATCGGACAAACAGCAGTAGAATGTTACACCTATGTTAATTAGGTTTTTGCTCTGACCTCAAAGATGCTGCAAGCTCGGTTGGATGACATCAAATTTATGCAACACGACGCGCATCCATTCAGATCCTAGATACCCTCGGTAAGATGGGAGTCTTGAGATATTTAAATGCATTTTCCCTGGAGGTGCATTCAGCAACCGGCTTAGACGAGGAATGTGGATCGAAGGCTCTTGTTGTCGAGAATCATGTTTCACGAAGTTTAGAAGGAAGGAAATGAATGGAATAACCCTCGTATAAGAAGTAGTACATGCACATTCAGGACGCCAAGACCACAACTCGAACCGACCTGCCCTTCCAATCTCTCCGAGACACTGCGCCAATGAACATTTCAAATTTAATGAACAAATTGTCACCGAATCTAAATTTTCGGACGATAGCAATTGAAAAGGCGGCCTTCAGCGATTGCAGTGTCTTCCAAGAAAACACACATCGCACAAATAAACATTACATTTTATGAAAGGCGTTGAGTCTCTGAATCCGTAGCCGTTGCCCTGGTAACCATTAGCTAGACCAATAGCAACTAACTAAGACCATCGAATTCAAACAACACAGAAACAAACTTGAAGGAGCAAGCCATCCCGCCACATAACTACTGAACAATGCCGAATCATGCTCAAATCATCTTGATTCTTGTGTTGCTTCCCCCAGGTATTGCCATTGTATTATATCCCTTCCTTCAATGAACGTAATGGTGAGATCGACCATAGCCGAGATGACAGATAAAAGAGAACATCCGATGCGTCCATTTCAGTAACCAGAGAACAGCTGGGAATGGTTTTTTTGATTGGAGCCGAATACGCTAGTTGCGGTTTACTGATAGGCAGGATGACTATCTTGAGTAGCGCGAGAATAAGGCTGTCTTCGGCGTGCATAGCTCAGCTACAGACAGCTTCAGCAATCCTCTGCTCGGCTGGCTCAGGTGGATCTAGTAAATCAATTTTCGGTTGTAGATTTGATGCTAACACCTCAGTCTTATAAGTCCAGTCAATATCTTGCTATGACAATGTGCGTGCTGCTTTTTATGGCCGATTTTCGGGAGGTAATTGTCACCATAGACGTTATAGACTGCCTGGCCATGCGAGAGCCACGACACGTATAAGAAACTGGGTGGCAGAGTAGGGGGGTTTTTTTTTTTTTTTTTTTTTTTTTTAAACGGACCGCCTTGATCCAAACCAGCAAGTTGATAGTCGCAGTCTATGTAATGTTCATCCAAGATCCGTACGATGGAACACATGGAGGGCGTGATCATTGTTAAGTTTCGAAGCTCGTCGTTTGAGGATTTGGCGACATCCTGCGAGGTGAGACTCAAGTATTCTACTCAAAAGGCTTAACTTCACTATTCCGTAATATGCGAAATATAATGTGGTTCCAAGCTGGAGATATCTCGGGCGCAGGAATCTAGGGATTGCATACAAGTTTCCAGAGGCAATTGCCGCTCCTGTTGGCTTGCCGCATCCAGTTTGGTTCTTTATTTTATTTCGAGAGCCTGTACAAATGACATATAAGGCTACACCAACAGTTTCTATTAAGTTAAGATCAAACTGCATGGAGGCTGATTTATGAATCGATTTCATGCCGCTATTTCAAAAACATGGGGATTCTTTGCACCCCGCGTTTATCTCCACATAATTTACTTGATAGACTTACTTCGTATTGTGCCAAGATCGGGCAGGTATTCTGACCCTTCCATATTTATCGTTAAAAGCTAACCAAGCACCTAACTTACGAAGCATAGCTGATATGTTAGGATTACGCAATAGCATACAAGGGTTACATAACAAAAGGGAAGCTCGTCAGCACAGGGATTATTAGCGTTTGCAAATCTCTCCAGACCGAAAACACCAATCACCAACCACGAGCAGAGGTTAGATCCTAATACTAACCAATTATCTAGGATATGAATGATTCCGGGGAATGAGGAAGGAGGAAGAATGTGGCTTGATAAGAAGAAGAATAATTGGGGAGAGAAGAACAAGGCATCTAACTATTTTCTCTCTGATATGGAGAAATCGATTTCCCTGGTGTGCATTTAAGGCGAAAAGCTGTTCGATCGATTACGATTACGGGCCGTACCGGAGCCAAGAGCAACCAAAACATTAGCCCTTCCCCATATTACATTCCAATGGCGATGGTGTATAAATAGACTGTCGTAGCACCAAACAAATCCCTTCCTCTTTAAAATTCAAAATTATAAAACTTGCGAGCAACTTTGCGATCTTATAAAGAACCAGCTACCGTCCAATTCTACTAGCGCTATTATATCTTCAAAATGGCGGGCGCAGGGCCGGAGCGCTATAGCGGCCAGGACCGTCACGCAAAAGGTACGACCTTTGTCATTACTATTTTTTACGACCCAAAATTCATTTAAATTTTACTCGCCAACTGCGCTATCCTCCAATGACGATCCCTATTTCCCTCCTTGTCTGTACTTAACTTTCGGCAGGTTGGATAACTCGCTTTCGTTTCCCATCCCAACCTTTTTTTTGATTTGGAATATATATCATACTTTTTCAGAACGTGTTGGCGTGATAGCCTATCAACTTTAACAGATCCCCGTAAAGTAGATACCTACAGTTGTGTAGAGGGTAAAGTGGCTGAATAAAAAATCTAGGAATATTTGATCCTTCTGACCTAGAGGAGCAGAATGTTCTGTTAGCTACGCTAGCTTCGTTCTAGTAAGTCTAGCCTAAAAATCGTCAACATCAATTAGTAGTTGAAAGGTATCTTTATACTCTAGCTAAACTAGTCATTAACCTTTGCCGCATTCCGTTTACAGCCTCTACCGCCAAGCAGCTCATCACACTTTTACTCACCGCCGTAGACGCAGTGCCTCATCTCTCCCTTTGGCACAGCAGAAAATCTTAAAAAAGCTCTCCTATCAGCCAACTCTTGACCAATTAGATGAATGCATTGAACGAAACGCTGATTTCGCAGAAGCGATCTTGAGATCTGGATGTGAGACTTTCGGCATCGATATTCGGGAGGCGGAGAAATGGAAGGATCGAGCTGATAGCGGAGATATGGACAAGGCGAGAAGTACAATGAAGCATTTTCTTCGGGACTGGAGCACCGCAGGCACAGAGGAGAGAGAGGCCTGTTATGGCGTCGTATTGAACTCCATAGATCGGCTATTTGGAAGCGCCATGCCGCGCTGTGATATCAAAATTCTTGTTCCTGGGGCTGGGTTGGGAAGATTGGCCGTTGAGATTTGCAGGAGAGGGTATGCCGTTGAAGGCAATGAATTCTCGTATCATCAGCTTGTGGGATCTAACTTTGTTATCAACAAGTAAGTTCATGGCATTGGCGCTTACCGATCAGAAATTCATATGCTAATTCACAGCCCATGAGTCAGAACGAGCAAAGTTGACGAGTTTACAGTTCACCCGTTTTGTCTTGGGTTTTCTAACCACGTGCCATCAAAATCCCAGACATGCATCCTTCGACTGAATTGAACAAGCAGCTGGAGTTTAAGATTCCAGAAGGCTCCCGCAGACCTCCAGGGCTTTACCACTATCGCCCAATCGAGTACTTTTCCATTTCAGCTGGAGACTTTGTCAAGACTTATAATACAGCGGAGGCGAAAGGAACATTTAACTGTGTCGTTACCTGCTTCTTTGTCGACACTGCAAGAAACCTTATGACCTATTTGGAAACGATAAGAAACGTCTTAACCGATGACGGGGTTTGGATTAACCATGGACCGCTGTTGTGGCATTGGGAGGGTGCGGATGCGACTGAGAGTAAGAAGGATTGTGTGGATATGAAAAAAGAACGGGTGAAAAACTTTGAGGCCGCCGAGAGTAATGGAGAGGGTGCCGAAGGTATATCTCTCACGCGCTCTCCCCTTTTCATATTACTTCATTACACTTATGGAAATGCTCACCTAATGTTGAAATTATATAGCGCCACAGTTACCACCAACCTCAGCAACCCTACGATCATATACTGACACACATCGACATGAATCTAACGGGTATTCGCATTCTGAAATAGATTCTTCGGATCTCCACACCCACAACGGTGGCAGTTTATTTTCGCCTCCTGCTGCCGCACTCCCATCGTCTGGCCAGGATGAATGGCGCGGGAGCCTGGAGTTTACACTCGACGAGGTCATTTACTTGGCCAAACTATATGGGTTCGATATTGTAAACAGAGTAAATAACAAGATGAGATATATCGATGACCATAATAGTATGGGGAAATATGTCTATGAACCCGAGTATTGGGTTGCTACTAAAACCGAAAAGGTAGACGAAACGGTGAAAGCCAGCTTGAAGGTGTTTGCAGAAAAGAAAGGAAATAAAGAGGGTGGGCGGAGAGAGAACGGTGAAATCATATCTAATGGGGTACAGCACTGATTGTAGTTGCGCGTCTACAAGATGGGCCTGGAATAAGAGATTAGAGTATTAGATTAGACCCTTTGGGTTCCTGTTATATATAGTAAACCAGTCACCCAGTACGAAGGTTTCTTATATCAAGTTGCAAATCCGAGTTCTTAGCTCTGGAATTAAGTTCACCCAACACATTTATTAGATTTTGGTCAAATATATGAATGAAGCAGGATACTAGAGTGCCTTCATGGACCTGGTTCCAGAACCTTGTCACCCTAGAGATGTCCCACCTTATCACCATTCAAGGAACGGCCTACCTAGTCTATTATGGTAACATTTAGTATAGGTTATGTTGCGATTGAATGCAAAAACAAATTCCAACTAAAAATCTCAGCTCTTTGTTGAGCAGCTTGCCCCAAAATATCCACTGCAGGAATTCTTCCACATGCACAAAAGTAAAAGCTTCCTGCTCTATTATAATCTGGATACTTGGAAGAGAATGTGGGGGTTGGCATGCTCAGAAAGAGTTCGGTGTACATTTTTCGGCAACAGGCACCAGCTTGAATCGACGCGACAAAATGCGTACAACAGTAACGGCAAGTGGTGCCTAAGGCTGGCCACTGCAAACCGACCGTGCAAAATCCAATACATTTAAAATACGAAGTATTCAAAACCTCGTTACAATTAAGGGTAAAGAGGCTCGGGCTCTCGTGCCCGAATATATTCAATCCACAATTTCCCAGCGTCTAGTGGTGTTGCAAACAGAAAGAAGTTCTGGACCAACTTGTATGTAAGCATATATATGACTCCATTGTTAAGCTGAGGATTGTATGTTCCATCCAGAGTATTTCTAAGCGATCGCTTTCCAATTATTTTTCTTTTATTGACATCGTTTTTTTGCTTTTCTAGATATTCGTCGTAACGGACAACTAGCTTCATAAATGTATCCCTTTAGACTGTCTTACCAACTCGAAAGCGGCCCTGTTCTCTGAGGAAGAGTAGTGAAGCAATTTTTTCCTATTCCTTTTGAGTCTAGAAGGCGCAACCTAAGATAGAAATCATATTTGATATGTCTTCATTAAGGAAATGGTTGCCTCGCTTCCCGAACTTATGCAGCCACTGATTAATAGGATTGAATGGTTCAGAGTTATCGCGTCCACTATATGCTTTAGAGTCTCCTAGCAAGCATTTAAACAATTTTCGCATCAGCAAAAACTCAAGTTTGAGACCTCACGATTCAATCCTCATACATTCTCTACTTACCCAACATGGTGATCCATAAGGATTAGGCCAATTAGATATAAATTTGCGCCTTTCATCAGCTCTGGCTTGTAAAAATCGAGACTCTTCCAGGTTATTCTGTCGCACACTCAGATCGCAGATGAGGTAAATCTTCGAACCAGTCTTGCCGCACCGGTCTTCGAGATTAAACGATATTTCAGGAAAGAGGCTCGCAAGCCGGATGGGATTCTGGACTTGGTCATCGACAATAATTACTGTGGTGAAGTAGAGTGGGCTTAATGCCTCTAGGCTAGTTTTTGTTGCTTTCTAGTATTTGCCTGGCTTGTTGTATTCTGGCGTCTCAACGCCTTCCTATTTCTTTCCTCGGACATGTATATAAAGCAGAGCCCTCGAGGCTTCACCTTTCAGAAAGCATGCGGGCGTCTTCCTTTCTATTCACTCATTCATTTCCTTATTTCTCTTACATACTATCATTCTCTCGTTATAACCATACAATATAATAGTGTTATGCTCTTAGCTTTACAATCACAGCTATCTCTTTACCATAGCGTAATCCTATGAGGCAGCCCTGTCATGATTATCCTCTCATGGCTACCCTCTCTTCTTTACGATACCACCTAATTGTGTGAGCCTCTCTGCTATGAACTTCTCCCTGATAGGGCAGATATCCTCTGCTGGCTCCCAGAGCCCATTCTACAAATTTACATTATATGTTTAATGAAATCCATTTATTATTTATTTTAAACTCTCGATCGCTCGGGCTAAGTCACCAAGAGAAGTTGTTGCCTATGTGTTATATATGATCTCTGATCTCCGTAGGTCGCTACTCTATTTTAGACCAACACTCGTTTGTTGTATTTTAGAATATTGTGACTGGTATTTTTCTTTTTTATTTATTAGTTTTATTAGTCTTGTTTTGAACTTCATTATGTTAAAGTTCCAGATCCTCAAGTAGTCGAAGTTCACTTTTAAGCTCTTGCTACGACATAATTATACCTAAAGCACGGAAGCTGCGATAAAAACCCGGGCTTCGCTATCCGACCCGGTGATTTTCGCCGCTGAAGATCCTCGGAGGTCACTAAACGAGATAAACTGCCCGTTCTCTGAGAAGCACGTCCCGACTGCCTGAGTTTTCTGTACTTTCCCTTCCCAAAACCAATTGGCAGTCTGGACTTCTAGAAACTGCTGGATCATGTACTGCGGTTGGGTGGAATCGCCGCACTGCTGGTCTAAGCTCTCTATGACCGTCTCCCATTTATCAATCGGAATCTCCTCCCCCATAAGTATTCCATTCCCTCTAGCTTGCTGGATTGGTTTGAGGATATAATTGTCCTTGGTGCTTGGACCTGTTTGAGTACGCACGACCAGGTCGGAGAACTCTGGTGAACCAGGGAGAATGGTAGGCATTGTGCGGTGCCGGATAGCATCGGCTTGCTTGGACGTGTATAAAGAATACGCTTCGGATATCGTTCACGCATCTTAGTGCGATGTGACGTGTCATTTCAAGAGGAAGAGCGAACAACTCATAGTCAAAAAGCTGTAAACCGACTTGATGTATCTCCTCTAGAAGCTCACCGTTGTGAATTAGCGATTTCCGGTCAGCATTTGTTGCGTCGGTGTCAATCACGCAGCATAACATAAATCCGAGTTTGCTTATTGCGTTAGAGATGAGACGAAGTTGGAAGGGCTTCACGGTTCTCGGCTTAAACCTCGTCCGCTTTTATATCAGAGCGCGGAAGGCAGAATTTGGCGAGGGAGACGAGGAATCCGCTACAAAATGAATAGGAACCGTTGGATCGAACAATTCAGCGACAATATCCTTCAGCTTCCTAAAGTCGGCACCAAGTTGTATCCATGGCTGTTGCCAAGAGGCGTCAGCCACTATAGTACTACCTCGTATGAACTTGCCACAAAGACCAGAAAGTTGATAGGAAACCGAGCGTTAATCTCACAGATGCAAAACTATGGGGTGTTCTTCGTGCTCGTGATAAGTGAGATCAAGAAAACTAGACGCGAATTCCCCTGATGGCCTTTATATGAATGCATGGTCCCATCGTCTACACATTGGTCGAGCCACTGATATCGAGCAAAGTTAGCCCTAGCAGACTAGTCTTTCATCTTATCCGAACTAACCTTAAGCACATCCTCGACATGGCCATCAAGAG
The DNA here is from genome assembly GCA_036971295.1 of Dactylellina cionopaga. Classification (NCBI taxonomy): domain Eukaryota; kingdom Fungi; phylum Ascomycota; class Orbiliomycetes; order Orbiliales; family Orbiliaceae; genus Dactylellina; species Dactylellina cionopaga. Next base: position 162,531 of record JAJTTY010000015.1, read on the forward strand.
GCATCCGACGAGGAAACTTAGCACTCGGTTCTCCTCACCATCTCTCTACTATATTAGTCAATGCGGTTGCCAAGGCTTCGTGGAAATACTGCATATCCTGGTATAAACGCGCCGGAAGTAGGATCGAATGAGGGTTTCGTATGCTTGAGCGTCTTTCGCTGTTACTGTTAAAGATCTTCCCAATGTTCGCCTTCATTGCTCTTTTTTCAGCCGCTCGAGTTTCGGGGCTTGTTTGCTCCAGTAGAACGAGCCTCCCAAGAATTTCGTACCAAGCAGGGAAAACTGTTGGAACCGATCAGAGTTACCTGATAAATAATTCGGGACCTTTAGTAACATTTTTAGGGTCCTAGTGCAAGTTATGTAAGTAACAGCCTATTAGACCGAGTGACATAGTGCACCAACCCCATTAGACATCTCAGCCATTCTCATACCCATAAAACATTTTAGTAGCATAGTATCTCTGGTAAATAACTGGTATATCGGGCTACCCATGGGATCATTGTCTGGATCAAGAACCATTGACAGCTGCTGTTTTACTATCTTCCACACTTCGCGGCCGCCATCTCCTTTTCTAATCCCAAAGCGTAAGCCATATGCCCAATATTGTTTTGAATGAGTACTTGATGCATTTTGTGGCAGAGGGACTGATATTACCAACGCAAGCTGTTGCAAGGCCATCCATCGGAAACCCGTGCGCTTCTAGGGTTGGGCCATAGACCTTGGCTCCAGAAAGATCACGGATAGCAAATCCAGTAATATATTTTGCGACCGACAAATACGAACAACTGTATTCTGTCCGTGGACTTCAGGGGCAATTCCGTAGTGTCGGAGCGGATGTAGTATCAGCCTCAAGAGGCAGTGAAAATACCTTCCAATCACCTTCGTATCAGCGCCATGGACATGGCAATTTTCGAAGATTAACTCACCTCGCGAACCAGTCCAGCTTCTGCGTCTTTGAATGTAAATTAGACAGTAATTCCGCGTATGTCCTACTATCACTATATGGCTTCTCCATCAAGGTTGAGACAACAACTAGAGCCTCGTTCCTCTTATCAGCTTTGACTCGAGACTTTCCCACAGAACGCATGTCAGACGGCGAGCGGCAACAGCACCCTTTTTATCTACGTTGCCTAGAACCCCAGCGACCTCTTTGAATATCCAGAGACCCGCGAGTAGAATACCCTGAAGGATATTTGTCATATTTAGCCCGGCTACAGCAGGACAGTAGCGATATTCTCGAATGGCCGATGTTATCCTGAGAGCAAAGGACAATTTAATATCGAAAGAATATCCTGTTACGGAAATAGACTGGATAGAAGACCAGGCCCTTGTCGCGCCTGTAGGAGACTTAACAATTTGTGCATCAGGAAAGTCATTTAGAACAGCTGGAAGCTGCTGTGAGGCAGTGAAACATTAATTGGACTTTGAAATTGATTGGCTAACAGCGAAAATTTCCAACAAAGGTCGAGTAAGTCTTTCGAAGTCGCCGAATACCTGGATATCAGAACGGGGTAGCATTATGAGGGATAATTCTGGATTCAGAACGCTTGTGAGGTCTCTAGGTTGAACAGGTGCGAGTAACTTGTCTGCAAAGTAAGTACGATGGAACTGCAAACAGTAATTAATGTGGGCCTAAACTCTTTTTTATGAGTTTTGAGCCTACAGGATGGGTAGGATTCCCAAAGACAAGAGTATTCTCCCACTCTATGAATGGGGATTTGAGATCCAGTGATGGTCTTGTCGCAGAATATTGGACCTATGCATCTATTTTCAACCGTCTAATGAGTTCAGTGATCACCGATTTCAGATAATGTCTTGTATCCCGGGACCCATACCTCCATAGCCGCTGAATTGCGCAACTCGAAGACTATGGCTTCTTCGACGCCATTGGTCTCAGTGTTCCATGGGCCAAGGAATTTTAAAATAGAGCCCGGGTCGTCTTCTTCCGTTTGTTCGACGCCATCACATATAAGGAAGTCACTAGGTCGCCAAAGGGGCCACTTTATGCGAGTGGCAGTACTGATACCATTGATCGTTGAAACTTCAATCCATCGGCCTAAAATTTTCCCCAGAATGCTATTATAGCCGCGCCATTTGAGGGAAGACCTAAAGCTTACGGGAACATGGTTGATAAGGGCTTCATGCGCCAATTGCGCGAGCAAACGTTTCGTAGTTTCGGCTCTTGCTTGGAGCTGACCATCGGATGGGATAGTCATTACTAGAGTAACTTGTGACGACTAATTGGATGGTCAGAGATAAACTGCATAGTTGCAAACGTCAAGAATTTTACTTTAGGATATGGAAGCGGTGATGTAGGTAAAGTTTACGGATAGATTCATCGCACCACCGGACACACTAACTTATTTATAAATATAGATTCTTGCAGACGGTGGCTCCAAAGAGGACAACACGGAGAACGTATTAATGGACCGTTAGAGACAACCATCAAGAATAACTATGTTATGATATGTGGTACACCGGACTTAACTCTCGTATCCATCTAGCGGGGACACATCTGCTTGCTTGGGGTGGAGCTTGTCTTATAAATTCAATTTGCGGCATGTGCAGAAAAACCTGATCGATCGATCAAATTTGTCAAATCCTTTACTTTCATTCAATAACCGAGCAAGGAGCATGTAACCTAGTGTAATACAAAGCCCAACCATGCATGCGATAGCACATCCACCGCTGTACATATATCGATGCATCTCTGTCTGAATAAATCCCTCATGTGAAAAAGGAAAGTAGTGGTCAGCTTGGCAACTGATCGGCATCATGTAAAAGCCCTTGCATCGCCAATGCAGCTAACGAGCGCCGGTCGACGGCTTAGGTGCTCATTGGACACAACACAATCATCCAATCTCGCTGCGAACGATATATTCTTCAATAGAATCCCGTTCTTTTGTTCCGGATTACTTAGCTTACCAACGAACTGTTCTACCAACCAACACACCATGCTATTATTGAATAATGGCAGGATCTCAAAAGCCAATCTTCATCCTAAGTGCACCTCGAGCATGCTCTAATTTGTTTAAAAGAATATTATCCCAGCATCCACAGCTAGCGATCAAGTCATATGCTTTCCAGAGGCTTACTTGTTCGGGGCGGAACAGCTCTCTCAACGCAAGACGCCACAATTTACCGCTAGGGTTGAGGCGCAGTCTCAGAACGTTAGGGCATTAACTTATCAGAGAGCATTCGATGAGGTAATTGAGTTTATTGATAAAACTCAGAATAAGGTACCTAATAACAAGACTAAAACTTAATCCCAAGGTGCGTGCAAAGTAATGCAGTTACTAAAGTTAAATACATCGGACTACAGGGGAACGTTCCTATCCTAAAAGAACATACGTACCCGCTTCTAGATCCGAGGGTGGCAGACGTTGAATTCCACTTTGAGGCCCCGAGAGAGACCCGTCCAACTCCCATTGTTAAAGATGCGCGAAAATGCGTTGAAAATTGGGTCGAATGCACCTTTCGCACCCAAATGTCCACTAATCCTCCCTCCAGAATTTTTGTTAACTCTGCAGCCGGTGATACTCATCCGAAATCCGATCCGCGTTGTTCCTTCATTTTATAGGGCTGCTCTTATTGGCTTCGGCGCTAGGGTTGACGACGAAGACTGGCCGTTACAGGTATCTTTTAAAGCGTCAAGGCTGTTTTACGATTGGTATCGAGCACAAGGCGTCACCCCGATAGTTATCGATGCCTACGAGCTGGTTCACAATAGTGAGGATGTTATGCAAGAGTTTTGTTTACAATGTGGAATCGACCCTGAGGGTATTATATTGAACTGGGATCGATATGAACCAGATGAAGTGGCCCGCCAAAAGTCATCATGGCTTTCAACATTATGGAACTCGACAAAGATTGATCCGTCTGTGGTACGCTTTGCGAACAATAAATTGGTCATAATCAAATAGTTGCCTTTGCTAATTTCTACTAGGAACCTAAAGACACAAACTTGGAGGAAGAGCTTGCAAAGTGGAAGGATAACTGGGGGGAGGAGGTGGCAATGGGAATCAAGCGATCTGTAGAAGCTACAGAAGATGATTATTCATATTTACGACAACGTGCTATCCTAGCCTAAGCACCAAGCACCAAGCACTTAATGTGCTTTTACAATCACCTATAAATATCTCTCATTCCTCCGTTCTAACCTCTTTAAATAGACTATAACTAGAAAGAAACTTTCCTATGCCGTTTCTTCTTCACACAACCATATCCATCACCTTAAACACTCATACCTTCACTCTGAAGCTACTTGCCTGTAATTTCGCACATTTCGCTCTTGATTTCGAGTTAACATAGAACATAGGCCAGCGAATCACCATATTTTCAACTAAATATAAGCAAAAAGCATGGAAACGGCAAAAAAGGAAAAAGCGGCAAAATCATTGAATTGGATAACAAATATGTAGCATTACAAGTAAATTGATCAGAAAAATAGCAAAACTGTCGTTTTTTCATGTACAACACAATCTTCCCGGCCGGATGGTATATGGATGTCATTATTGAATGAGTTGACGAGGGCTACTGCCCAGGTGAGACACTCCATAAAAGAGGATTCATCCTATAATCCAGCTATCATTATTACAGAGAATTGAACGGCGCTGAGAACGAAGAAGATGATTAGATGCCTACCGAAGACATCGAGAGAGAGAGGACGCATGCGCAAGACAACCTTGATACTAGAAGCATAGAGAACCAAGCCGATAGATGATATCTCGCACTTTTCTATAACTTGAGATCGGGAGTTCTCCCCTTTAAATTATCTGCAAGAGGTATATCTGTTGGTCTTCACTCAATACTTTGCTTTTGTTTTTGGTATCATCATAAAGTCCTTCATCAGCTCGAGATTTTTAATTAACAAATTTATTGTTAGCAACATCACCAATATGGACAATTCTACCCTCGTTAAATCTTCTGTTGACATTGTCTATTTCTTCACTGACTCATGACATGAACATGCAAAATACCATCCCTCATGTGTTTTATTTCCGTGAAAGCGGCGTTGTTCTGTCTCATGCCGAACGCTTGCTGACCTGTGCAACAAGCGTGTCTTGTCTACATATAATCGCTTCGGACTTTGGTGGATCTGAGCATCAAGACCATGTAGCCAGAGATGCTGGCTTTTTTCGTGCATTCTATCGATTCGTTGCGGAGTTTTAGAATCAGAATTTAAACTAAGAAAAACAACTTTGGGAATGTATTAATAAAGGAAGGATCTCAGAGATGACCTCAATTACAATTGCTTTATTATATGATGAGGTTCAACGCTCAAATTCATGTACTGTCTTCCTCATTATTCCATGTGGAGTGAACGGTGAATAGTAAGGATAAGAAGCTCAACGAGTTCTGAGCTGAACAGAGTGACACCAAGCCACCATCGCTTTATTAACATCGGAGCACAGACTGAATACGTCGACATTAGTCACTTGCTTTAGAGGAGCAAGGATACGGCGGAAAAGCTGTACCAGAGGCGCGAGGCATGCACGCGGTATTGATACAATAAGCACAAAATAGTCCCTTCTCCGGTGTAAAGCTTCGCAGTACACCTCTTAACGAGATGTATATCAAGGCGTAAGTATACCCGACCGTATAATTCAACAGAATCCACAGCCAAAATCCGATAACTTTGCACTTAGGTCCCTCTAAACTATTAACTACGCCGATCTGACCTTAGTAGTGGGAGAAGATGCCACGGAATTTAAAGTCAACAGAAGCGTTATATCTGTGTAGTCAGGATCTTCAAAATCGCATGCGAAACTTGCATCTCAGAGAAGGCCTGGAGCAGCTCGTGAGGCTTCTGGAAGTGGATGTGGAAAGATACCAAAAGATGAAGTAAAGTTCAAGCATAAAATGTTTTCAGATCAGATGAAATATCTATATTTTAACCCTTCGACGCATGCCTAACAGGTGCGCAAGGAAATTATATCAATATTGAGAGCTTTAAGCATGGCATTTAGTTATCTGCTATCTATAAATTAATTAATTAAGCTTATAAGCCCAAAGCACAGCTTAAAATATGCGTTTTGCGTGAGATCGCAAGCTCTAGTTGAAGACTAGCGAATGCGAACAATCATCGATTCTTCAAGCTTCTAGCAACAATTACATGCCTGAACCATCATGCTGATGATACACCGTCATCAAAAAGTCAGTAAAACAGTCTGCTCCTGGCGCAAAGCTTCTTGGAGGTAGATGCGGGCCTTGCACTCAGCCTGTGACAGGGTGGCAACAACCGAACCGATTTTAGCTTGGAACTGCATTAGATCGTGGGGTTGGCCAACATATCGGAGGCACCATCTCTCAGTTTCGCGCCCACAAAGTGTATTTATAAATAAATTACAGACGAATGTAAGTTGTTCGCAAAACAGACAGTTCCAGAGGCTATGTGCTAGCCGACGCTGGCCAAAATCCGATCATGGGACCGACGCGAAAGGAGCTTTGAACGATGTCCTCGAGTTGACATCCGAGTTGACATCCGAGCTTGAAGGGAAGGAATTACATTTCCCAGGTCTCCAAGACATATTAAAAGATTGGTCGCCGGTGGTGAGCAAGTACCTGCTACAAATCGAGTTTTGGTTGATGAAATCTTCCGAAAAGTTGTCGTGAACGAGAAAAATTTTTTTTTTACGGAAAGCAGATCTAGCTATTCTCAGTGCACTGTATATACCGTGCTCTGTCGCTGATAATGTAATAACGGCTATAATTTGTTGAGTGAAAGCTGCATAGATGGTATCCGGAAGTAGACTGACCGGCACTGCAAATAGCAACACGTCATATGATTTAGCGGTTTGTCCGGGGTACTATGCTGATACTGGATCAACGGATGCGACAACATATGGTTCATATATCAAATTTCGGTATCCGAAAATTAATGGGGCTCTGTGTTTCTTACAGCTGAAAAACTCCCGCTAGCCTTAGACCGCATCGAATATCACTGTCCGAGATTAATCGGGTAACCAGTGTATACTGTATCTGCCACTCGGGTATATGCCTGAATCGAGGCTGGGGTGTAGAGAACCCCGCACCTGACGTTGCATCTCAATATGTTAAGGTGGTCAAGTTTGTATTGGCACCTGTGTATCTTAAAATTCAATATCCGAAAATTAAGAGAGTTCTATGTTTCTTAACGTTAGACAACACGCCGCTAGCCTTAGGCCGCGTCGAATGTCACTGTCCGGGATCAATCGACGAACCCATGTACACCGTAACTGCCACTCGGGTATCCAAGGGTGGGGTGTAGAGAACCCCGCACCTGATGTTGCATCTCGACATGTTGAGGCAAGTAAGCAAGAATTTAAGTATATAAAGGGGTCAAGTTCGCATTCGCCCTCCTTAATATAATATTGTATACATGCCTATAGCCTTTTATCCATTTTATCCGACTTTACAAACTTAACAATAAAGCAAATTTAAGAATGGCGCCCGAGCTCCAATCTGGTCAAGCTTACTATATTATCAGCAAGTCGGCTGGAACTTACCTTGATGATGTCGAAGGTCATGATGACGCGCAAGTCCGTGCCTGTAAGCACAAAAACGACAGAAGCCAGCAGGTTTGAAGCTAACAATCTGATCCCGAACTTGAATACCTCTATTATTTGGATTCTACTACATCATATCATCATGCTAAGTTTATTGTCTGTCAGTGGGTACTATACCATCACGATGACCATGACCATCACGCTACAGACAAATGGGCTTTGAAAAACCTGAAGACAGACCGTTTCCTCAATTTCAAACATGAACTTGATACAAATAGCGGCCGCAAGTTTTATAACGCCAAGGCGAGCGGTACTTCAATGGTTTGGAGGCTTAGCTTCGAGGAAAACCATTTTCGGTAAAATTTAGTCGAAAGAGACCTTTATGATCTGTTCTGACCTAATTTGTCAACCTTTACCAGCATTCTAGCTACTTCTCCTCCGCTCCATTCAAACTCTGTGACGGCACAAGAAAGATCTGAAGATGATTGTTATGATTGGTCCAAACATTGTATTGATGTTTATAATAATAATTGCGGTGATAATGCTTGGATCGACGTCTTCCCGTCGCACGCGCGTGGAGACTCAGATAACCAACTTTGGAAACTTGAACACGGTAAATTCTCTGGAAAAGAAATCTAGAAAACTGTTCCTAGTAAATATGCTAACTAATCATATTATATTAAAGTACCCGAGGATATATTGGGCCCTTGAATTGCGATATCGGCTCAACTTTCAAGTCAACCATTTTTTTTCTCTTTTCTTTGATATTTATAAAAGCCCTACGAAATACCTAAGTTATACTCAAATTGCCAAAGACCATTAAAAAGAGTAACAAATATAAGAAAGTTTTAGGATTAGTCCACAGCCTATATTAGATCCTACCATGAAAATATGAAAAATTTAAAAATTTAGCGTTTTACATACACAACAGAAAAAAAAGTACAGTTCCATCATGCCTATCAAATGGCATTTAAGGCAGGATGAGCAATGCAATGCATTATTTTGATTCACGTGTCAGCCAGCCAACAACTATAATAAATAATTATTTCCCTTGATAGCTTTGAATTTTTACCTTCATCCTTACAACCACCACCAACACACCAAAATTTGGTGTGATGTTGGTGGTGATGGTGAAATCATTTCTGATGAAAGGGGTGCGGGCCTGAGCTCCATCTTGCTCCGTCAGGATGGAAGTGCTTTCACCCGGAAGGCAATGTTCCTTATTACCCACCCTGCCTTAAATGCCATCCGATGAGCATGATGGAGCACGATGGAACTGTTTTTTTTTACTGATATATCCTGGTAAATCGCTTTCGACTATTTCCGCGGTTAACCATGGCCATGTCAATCTTGCAAAAGGACCTGGGAAAAGATCTAGAGTTTAAAGTTAAGTTTAGAATTAGTTGCCCAACGACTCCTAACTAGTTCCAATTATAGTGGATATATATATACGATCATGTGTTGTTGCTGGAGGGATTAATGTAAACTACCAGTTAGACAATTAAAAAAAAAGTGATTTGATGCCAGGTAGTTAGGTCTATTTAAGATGAATCATACTTGTAGTTATTTGTAAGTAAGTAACAAACTTTCGAAAGACGTTTACCACACGTGGGAAAACCCAATCAATATAACCAATTGCTACCACCCGGAAATTGTGAATTCGTTCTGTAGGTCGCGTTTGCGTTTTGTGTTTGCGTTTTCCTTTCTGCCTGGCATCATACCGGGATATTACTCCAACCTTTGGTCACCGCTGTCATGGATGCATATATCCACGAGGCTACAAAGTTTCGGCTTTGATAACCCTTCCCCAGATGTAGTATTTGCTCGAGATACCTTATCATGCCTTGCAAATCGCCAGACGCCCCATCCAAGATACCAAGAAACGATATATTCGAAAATTATTTGGTGATGTCGTATCGAAAACAACCACAGCCGCCGGCTCGGAAAAATATCCTAGGTGAGACAATGATGGCTTCAATGTTGAGTCGCGGAGCATACTTTTCAAGCTAGATTAAACCAGATAAATAATAAGCCACCGCCAGCTTAAACACGCCACCTAAATGAAGATACTTGAAACTGCCCCCATTGGAAATTACATTGTTGAGTACTTTAGTTTGTATAGTATAATTAGTGGATACTTACTGTTATATACTTTATATAAACAGCACAGAAATATTCAAACGTGAGATCGCACTTCTATCGTATATTTTAAGGATCTCAAACACTGAGGCGCAAAATCAGGAAAGACTTAGATACACGATACGGCTCGTTCTTATGGCTCCTCTAAAATATACTGCCGGTAGTGAAAGAAGTCAAGATTCATGCATTACCCGCACCGTATCTCGCTCGATATTCATCAACCAGGCCGCTTAAACTGCTCGCCTTACAAGGGGACAACATGCCTTCCTTCCCAAGATGGCTCTTCAGGCCCAGTTCCTCGAGCAGTTGGTCCGTGTAAGCGACGCAGTCCCATAAAAACCAATTCGCCAGTTGGCCCTTATTCAGATACCTTCGCCGGCACCAGACCACGGTCTCCGCGACGTCCTTTTCCATCTCCGTGTTTGATCGCATCTCGTGTATTCTGCCATCCAGAGCAGCAACAGCCCATAGCGACTGCGCTTCCGCCACGCGCCAGGCGTTGATGATGCTCATACGACCGAGGAAGACTATGGAAGGGTCGTTGATGGGTACAATGCTGCGGTAGAGACGGTATGGGGTCACCTGTGGCTCTTTCTTGAAGTAGGGTGGTGGATTCGCGAGGATGGGGAATCGCGCCAGTACGGTGCTATCAGCAGTTGCTTCCAGAGTTTCCCACTTCTCCTTGTCGACGGTGGCAGCAGGACCAAGAGGAGTGGGGAGACCGAGGAATGAAGCCGTGTGAGAATCATAATGGCTAGGCCATTGCTGCCACCCAGTGCCGTAGATGACAGTGTCGACAGCAATCCTGGTTCCATCGGCGAGCACAATCGATTCTGCATCCATCTCCAAAATGTCTTCTCTGATGACCTTGACGCGCTCGGCGATCGTGTCAAAAAAGTCTTCCCTCTGCTCTACGCCGGTATTGTCATTTGCCCAGGAGAGCGGTGTATCCGGCTCCAAATTCTTGAAAGCATTGCCTTTTGGGTCGGGCCGGTTGTAGTTTGCCCGCTTCCTGAAACCACTCTCGATAGAACGCCAAAGGAACGTGATAATACCACGACCTATGGCAGTCTGGTTCAAGAGCCTCACGAAAAAAGTGTCTTTTACGAACTGTGAGGATATGATCAAGAACAGAAACCGGGTGAGGAGAGGTTCATCGGCTGATTTAAAACCCGGAGATGGATGTACGGGCGCGTAGAAACAGGGACCGTTTCCAGACTTCCGAATGATCCAGTACACTGTCTTTCCGGCCTGTGCAGTGGAATATGAAGCATCCCCGCCAGACTTTCCACCCCCAATAACTGCCACGCGGTTGCATTTAGGATTACTGTAGAGACCGGACTTGGCCAAATCCTTCATGTGCATCCGAATCCCTTTGAATTCCTCGAGTTTCGGAATTGCTGGAAGTTCTGGTTCACTAGTAATGCCGGAAGCATCGATTATTTTCGCTGCACTAAGGGTTTTCGAACCACTTTCCAACTCGACAAACCAGATGCCCTCCACTTTCTTCACCACCCTAACACGGTTATTGAACATGATCCTATCCTCCAATGTAGACCCAGCGTATTTGTGGGAGCGTGCGTATTCCTCAAGGTACCGCGTCATATGAGTCGCTCGAAAAAGGCCCAAATGTTGGTCCTCAGGTTTGACTTGAAGTGGCGCATCAGAGAACTCGGCGATAGAAGAAGAATCCTGTGTCCATAGGGTGTCGTAGACACGGTCCGTAAGCGTTCTGTTAGCAAATAATCGACATAGTGGTGCCAACTAATTGGATTTACCTTTGCTCCATGCCCCTCCAACGCACCCACTAGCCTCCAGAATAGCTAGTTTGACATCAGGGTGTACTTCGAGATATGTTCTTGCAGACTGGATGCCGTATATGCCTGCCCCGATAATTAGAATATCGAATTCTGTTTTCCCCGACATCGCGTCGAGTATGGAAATTATTGCAGATTGCAACAGACTATTGTGAGGAGAAAATATGAAGTCAGAACTTACCATTCGCACAGAGGAATGGTTTTCAGCCTTATATCCACAATTCTCAGGGCGCTTGAGCAAATGCGAAAAATGTCCTCGAGTTAGCGCGACTAGCAATCTGCGGCTGAGACGCCACTTCGCTGCAGACGAGAACTTAGAGGTAAGATTCACAAGGCTAATGCGTAAATGGAATGTGGGGATAAATATCGGAAGAGGTGGTCGACTAAGTCCATCAGGAGTTCTAGAAATTGCTTAGCTCACTGAAGCAGCAGAGGGTTTGAAAGAAAAGCGTCGTACGGAGGAGAGCACGGTTACAGGGTGAAGAAAGAGCGTTGATGTTCGTTCTCTGTCTGACAAACCTCAGAATATTTAGTCTGATAAAATTACCAGAAAGATAAAATTTCCAGGTAGCTAACTTGCCTATTTGGGGGTTAGGGGGGAACAGCTGGGATTATATTGGTGCAATCTCATGTCATTCCAGTGCCAATTATACCGGCACCAGGGATATCAATATCGATAGGCAACATGCAAAATTGTTAGGGAACTTCACTCGTCTTGATAAAAGTACTTCACATGAAGATGTAAGAGCTCGTCAAGCGAAGTCGTCTATCCGCCTGCTGTCGCTCTCGTCTCCGGATTCCTGCAATTTTGATAGGGTGCATGTACATTGGCGTATAGAAATCTGCCTCGATAGTGACGTCGACGCGACGAAGCTAGGAATATTCATTAGATTTTATTTGTCAACCGCCAGCCCCGCATCACACAAATAACGTGAACTCATACCCACCTGTGTTCTTCCTCACTTTCACCCCTCGATAGAGTCTCTATAACCGGTATTCCACGTCGTTCGGCGGGCTAAACGAGACTGTGGGTACCCATTCCAGCGAAGCTATATTTATATATAGTTACTTTGGAGTTATATTATATAAATATAAAACCGTTATTCTAGTTATATGGGGAGGCGGTCCCAGCTAAACGAGGAAAGAGACGGGGGTTGGGGTGACAAACACCCTATCAAAAACGCTGTTGTAACTACACTAAGTAACCGGCATCCCCCAGCGAAGATTTTGGCCGCCTTTGGCGATCGTTGTGATTATATGTTGCTTAACGTATTGTTGGCAGAAGCCGAACACTAGCAGAAGCTTGACAAACAACACCAACACACCTAATTTACTAGGGAGAAATCTACGATTCAGGACAAAAACTCAAATGACGGCCAACAGTTGAAATATCATTATTTCTATATAACCATCGCATCGCTACGTAGCTATATCTGTATAGAATGTATTCGCTATTATGAGCTCTATATCACCACCTATCGTCTTGTAAATGCTATTTTATCGATTCGCCTATATCACCCAAAATTTGGTCCTAAGTAGCGTGATTAATATTGAGATGTAATGGCCTTCGAAGTTGTAATATATTATTATTATAGCATATAAACAGGTATTACCATAACAGGTCGTATTCCGGTGGTTTTGGCTGGTTTAATAGTACAGTTGGTCGGTGGCGACTGGCGATTGTGATGTTGATGAAATCAAGAGGAATTGTCGTGATAATATGGGAAGATTGGTGGTGTTTTGGTTTTGGTTGTTGTTTGTCCGGCTTTTGCTGGTGTCCGACTTCTGCCAACAATACGTTAATGTGTTGCATGAAGTTACAAAGGGTGATGGAAAAATCCCTTACCCCCAGTTCGCGAGCCACTTAAAGTAAAATCGGGCGAAGCACAGTTCAAAGGGTCTCGCATGCCATGACAGCACGATTTTACAATCTCAACCTCAATATCTTTAACCATCCTACCGCCACCATGGCGCTCTATTGACAATGCAAAAAGCTACAATGCGCATCGACTGTTCTTCTTTTGTGAAATATTATGACTGTGAGTAGGTACCCCTTCGGTAGCCATTTCCTGGTCGAGATATCGAAACTGCACTTTTTGTAACCAAAAATGTGGTCTTGAACTGAGCTTGAGCCGCGTCTTGGCAGCTTCCCCTCTATATCTGGCAGTATACACAACCACAATCGGAATGATCCATCGTTGGGTTAAGTCTTTCCGCATCGTTCCGAACAGATCATTTCTCGCACTCCTACCGTCCTCCCCACAAATATATCGCGATATCGATACACTCTCATTATATATCTTCCTCTCCCTTGCTTGGCAGCTCCACGGGCACTACGAGTTGACATTCACGAGCTGAAAACAGATGCCTCGTGAATTCATTAAAGCCGGCGTTTGGGAACTATACAGTGAGCCTTTTTACAAAGGTGTGGACAATGGAAGATAGCCATGCATTTTGGCTACTAGGCCTTTACATCGTTACCCTAGCGGTTGTACAAAAGAGAGCATGGTCAATCCTGCGCTATTGCGTCGCTCTTGAGAGTTCCCTATAGGCTTTGAGGACCGGGTCAACCCACTCCTAAAATTCTCCCAGACAGAGGCTTTAGAGGATGCTGTCGTTTATTTCCAAATGATAGGCCTCCAATATCTACGGAAGCTTAAACACTCTACTCAAAAGATTTTCGGTCTAGTAAGTGTATCATCTGGGCAGAAAGTTATATCTACTAGTTGCATATCCATATTCTAGGAAGATACTGGAATTTTTAGTTGGCTAATATGTGCTCCCAAGACGAATAATGACCATCAAGAGCTCGAGGCTGAGCAAACACTTGACGATGGTGCAATTCCATGGCTATTTGCTTTGTTCGCTTTGGTTAATGGACTGGGATTCATAGCTAGGGAGTTTTGCTGCCGCTATTGTTAACAAGTGGCATCGAAGCTCCTCTCGTGAGATCACCAATAGTAGCTTAGTGGCACAAACGGCATCGTTGACATTAGTTACGGAATAAATATATAATACACTTAGCGCACATACAAAAATCATAGATTCATCCTCAAACAGCAGTTACGCCCAAAACATCCTATACCACACTAACCTGAAAGCTTGAGGTGTGGCAAACATCTGCACAACGGACATTGCAATCCAAAATATGGCGGGTTGAGACGGCACAGTGTTTTATGAAGACAAAGGGTCGTAAAAGTATATTTCTAGCCTAGACATACGATTATTTGCCTACGTACCGGAGATAGATGCTGATAAGAAGAGGCCAAGGTTTGAAAGAAATATTTTCACGAAGCCTCAAATGAATCCTTTGTCGTATCTGTGGGCCTGTGGAAGCTATATGATAATATGGTTAACATTATACCACATACCGATATAGGGGCGGTTTGTTTTTCCAATATTTGAAAATTTAAAAAGGGTTGTCGTACATATCTTTAAAGGTCTCCTTCACGCTTTTCTTGACTTCATCAAAGTCATCATCGATGTCGCCCCAAACTCTAGAACCTCTGCCGCGTTTTTCTGATTGATATAATATTAGATAAATCCTCAAACTTCCAAAGTCTCTCCTTCACCTGTAAATTTCAAAAGCATCAAGATCGGCGAATTTGGTGAATGTAAAAACTTTACCTGGTAAGGAAATAATCTGCGATTTCGGAGTCGGCGCTGCGGCTGTAGCCACAATTAAAGTCAAAAGGAATATTAATGGTAATAAGAAGCGCATATTGCTGGCTTCTTTCGATTTATTGTAATCTGTAGTTTTGGTTTGACAAGGAATCGAAGGAAATGCAGAGGATATGAAAGAATAGAAAGGATATTATACTAACTAGCTGGAATATAATTTCAAATTAGTTTGTTAATAGGGAGGTATTTTTCTTGATCTGTCCAACCCTGTGTAAACATACTGATCGTGATCAGGCCAACCGCGTGAGTTCAGAGACATCTAGAATGTTACGTCTTAAATGGCCTGCATACGCTCTAATTCCTCGAGGTGGTATATTGGCAAAACAAATTTTCTTTGAAAAGACCTTGCATAGAACTAATGCATATGCAAAAGGTCTCTTTTGTTCGATCTGAAACAACCGCATGATCACCTACGGGTAGTTTATGAGTGAGCTCCAATCTCTCGTTCAATGGTTAATTGCAATTTCAGTATTCTTGAAATGAATACAAATCCACGCCTTCAATTACTGTATATATATATTTACTGGCGATTATATGCAGAGTGCGGTCTCAGAACTAAAAAGCTAGGCATACTCTCTCTTTATCGCCAATATCGAGACGCTTTTCGCCAAAGAACTTTTGCCAAGAAAAGTCTTAAGAACTAGAAAAAATGCCTCACTTGCATTCAGAATATATTCTGTATCTGAGTTTTCCAAGTGATGAAAAGCGGCTGAAGTCTCCGATTTGGGCCCGGGTTTCCCAAATTCGATCGGATCTAGAATCTGAACTGCGAAATGCTGCCTTGAACCCCGAGATTTGTTAAAACCCAAGCAATATTAAGCAAAGATCGACGGTCTCAAGATCTCGATCCGCTTTTCGCTTCCAAGAAAGAAAATGATGAAGCCCATGAAAAGATCACAGGCCCGAAAATTTTTGTGATCAAATTAAAAGGCACTACTCTGATGTAACCTGACATTCATCTTGCTTCAGATACATCAAACACAACCGATTTACAAGCAAGATGGACTTTTGATACTCTACCACTCAACTTTCCGATGTGATTGATCACAGTATCGCCCGGAAATTTGGGAAGCCAAACAAGAAAGCAAAAACATTTTTTTTAGCAGAGTCAGCAAACTTCTATCCGGCACTTATCCTCATCAGCTGTAGAAAGCTTGCCGTGTGTCATGGAGATCATTCCCTGTTGTTTTTTCTTAGCCTCAAAACATTGATCTTTGGAAGTTATACACCAATATAATGGAGTACTTAAAGACAATCCACTGATGGTTAGGCGCTTCTGGATATTTCTTACTTTGGGCTGAAGGAGCTCTGATGTATGGTGTTCCAGACAACGCTAAAAATTTGGTCGAAAACTTGAATTACGCGTTAATTAGAACTCGAATCTTTCATTGACCAAATCCCTATTCTCACCCGGAACCAATAAGAAAGCGAGATTATACGAAGGTTATGCCCGACTGAAAGGAAGGGCCGAAGGCTTTGGAGCTCCCCACGGCCCAGCGACGCAGTACTGAATTCGCTACCAAATCCGCCGCTAGTAAATCCGCTCGAAAAATGTGTTGTTTTGTTCTGAAAAATTCTACAAGTAAAGGGAGAAAGTAAAAAAAGAAATATACAGAGCTGTCGGGATGTGCGTGTACATCCGCGACGAGGATCAGCATTAGGTAGATTAATAACATAACTAAGTAGTTTAGAGAGAGAATCCAGACATCATCACACTAGTCTACTCACAAGAGCCAGCTCAAATATTAATAAGACTGACGAAAGCGAGCAGCTTGGCCCCTAAAGAATAGTTGGTTGTAATAGTTTTGTTGTAAAGCTTATTTTGGAAGGGTAAAAAAGGACTTGAACCCGACCGCTGATAGATATAACTGCAACCTCGGTTCAGTCGGGTTTAAGTTTCTCGCAAGAGGTCTTCTAGTATAAGAAACGGCGAAATGTTAAGAAACCTTAACCTGGATATCGATTGGAATCAGGCGTCTGGGGATGTGTAGTTCCAATGAAGTGGTGTTGCAATTGGCTGGTGCTTGGCGAGAAAACCGCACGAAAATTCGAAATTTGGGTCAGACGTCTTCGTGTTGCAGTTTTACCAATATGACTAATCAGTTCCAAATCTTCGATCCTAATCTTAAATATGTAAGTAATGAGTTGGCACTGGCGTACAGAGTTGGATATTTTACCGTAGAGTCTTTGGTTTCAAGCTTGCTATCGTTTTAAACGGGATGTCTGTTCGCGAATTGCTTCAAAACTTCACTCCCAAACATTTGTAGCTGACTACACCTCAATTTATATCTTTATGGTCACTACTTAGGCAGTTAGTCAGGCTCGAATAATAAACTTATATGATAATTCTGCTCTCCAATTCTAAGTCGGACACTTGGTAAGACAAAATGAAACTTCAGTCGCTATGAAACTTCAGTTTTTGTGTCGGGGAGAGTGGGAGAGTGGATGTTGAGCTTCGTTTATAAACTAACCAGTGCCCAAAGTGATTGATGCCCTAGATCTGTAGAACAGGAAGCAAGAAATCTCAGAGCACAGTTATCTTTAACATTTCTGGCTAACTTCGTCATGGGCCTGGTGTTCAGTTCGTCTCTCATCTCGGCTCATGCATGTGCCAGCAAGAGATTATCAACTTACGCCCAGAAACACGAGATAGCCTTAATCTTCTAAAAAAGCTGCATGATGCATTATTCTTATAATCTACGATAAGACTCGGTCTCAGAGAAAGAGACTTTGGCTCAATGAAATCACATAGTCGAACCATAAAAACGCCACAACATATCAGTTCAGTCAGTGCATAGCGGCATAATGCATGTGTATATGCAGTCCTCCACCTTTGAAGTTTATAGGAATAGCAGTCGTAACGTTTGCACTTGCCGACTCAATTCATACACGAATTGTTGTTTGTAATGAAGAAACTTTTATAAGAATATTTATTAAACATGCAAGAATATAAAGCGCAGTCTTAAAAATCCAAAACCAAGGAGGGCATATAAGTACGAACTCCAACACGCCATGCTTTTCCTCGTTACTATGAAACAAGTTAGAACGAATTCCCAACAGAGGCTGTTCGGTGGGATACTGACACAAACCGAACTGCATCCAGCACCCCACTACTCGAAGGTGGAAAACAGGCTCCTCTTATTCCTTAGTGTTTATTATAGGTGTGAATTCTCTGAAACCAGCACCCGTGATAACCGCCATATTGAAGAAACATGGTGGCAATGTACCATCTAGCAGCAGGACGTCGGACTTGGGTTTACCGTCACCGTTCGGGTTGGCGTTTTGACATGCTTCGGCGTTGAGATAGAATTCTTCCACGTTAAGTTGATAAAGCGAATTATCGAGCTTCAGGGCTGTATCCCTTGGGAGATAATCGACATCCGGGAAAGCTGTGTTACCGCGATTGGCGATCATATAACATTTGTTATTAATGAAACGAGAGCCTGTGCGACTGCATTGGTCGAAGGTACTAAGGGCGGTCTATGATATTTCTTGTAAGCCAGAGTAAAATGTTAGAGGGGTATTGTCCAACTTACGTCAATCAAAATAGAATAACCCTGAGCTTTAAGGGCGCTGATAACGAATGATTGTCTCTATCGCCATGTTAGATTACTTTTTTAAGGGACAGTCGCAACTCTTCATTTAATATTATATGGGCATTTGATATACCTACCAATCTGACTATCCCTTTGTCCACAAGGCTTCTGACTTGCATATCCGTGTTTACCATAGGTGAAATAAGAAACTTTCCCCCGGAGAAGAACTTGCCAACATCTGTGGCCTCGTTGTTAAAAGCCGTGGGCGCAACTCTCGCCAGCAGAGATGTATCCGAACCTCCGAATATCGCGTCTGCCAAGTTTGAGATCTCGTCTCGAGTAGCGGCGAAAGCAGTCGCCAGTGCGTTCATGATATCTTGTGCGATGTCACCATTTATCGAACCTGCGTCGGGACCAGATCCTGCTATCCCGAAAATACCACTTAGAGCACCGAGAGCGGCGCTAACTTCAGGGAGTCCTATGCTAGCCGCAGAAGAAGCAACCCCGAAAGCGCCACTCAAAATACCGAGAACATCAACGCCTGAGGCTTGCTCCGGCTGCCCAAAATCACTTACTATACGGCTAATGCCGAGACTTTGCAAGATTGCTGCGTCTTGGAGCTCTTCCTAGAAAACTGTTAGCGCTTGATGGAGATACTGCATAAAAGTGATTATGGAAGTGAAACGTACCAGATAAGCCTTCAGCATGTCGAAGCACTTCGACATGGCTTGTCGGACGAAGAATAGCTGCGGTGGATTGAACTGCGGACACGGAGTTGATGGTACGTTGCAGTTTCCACTGCGAAGATTTTGGCAACTCAGAAATGACTGGCCCCCGATTGTCATTGCATCGAGTCGAATCGGCCAACCCGAAGGTCCCATAGCTGCTATGAAGTTGTCCAGGAAAACGGAAGCACCGCTGTTGACCCAAGTGTGAGAGTCCCCTGCGCTCAATGCACAAATTTGGGCTGGAGTACTGCCCACATTCCCAATTACCGTTACATCTTGGGGTATCGGTGTTGCGTGGCTGGGTAAAGCGGCAAAAAATGATAGCGAAAAGAGAGAGATTTTGAGAATGGTGTTCATATTGATATAAATATAAAGAGTTCACAGTTTTTTAGTTATAGTTATTCAAGTTCTTGATTTTGTCAATTTGTGGTGATATGGCTCGCATTATATACGGCTCGGCATGTGTTGCACTCTGTTGGATTAGTTATCGCCGAGACTGCCAAGAGTCAGCTAAGTCGCTTATTCAACACCTTTGTAAGGCTGAGAAGCTTACTTACCTGCTCAAGCTTTTACAAAAATGACAAAAAATAGACGCGTTTCAAAACCATCAAATTGTTGGATGCTACCTATATATCTGTGTGCTATAGCTGTGCTGTTTGACTTGAATTACACCGCGAGTTTGCCTTGGGTGATTAGAAGTGTCATTCAAAAGATATAATTGCAATAAAAGCAGGGGAATTCTCAGCAGAAACGCACGAGCTTTCTTCTGCAGCCCAGCCTTCGTATTATAAACCAGCGTCTGACCAAGCAGTGAAAGTGGTCCTGCAGACATGCCATCAATTTCCCTTTTGTAAGCTTCTTTCTCCTTTGTTTGGATATTATTTCAGTCTTCTCAATCTTCATTGGGGCACATTGGCCGAGGTTGATAGAACAAATTACGTTCTCTCTCTCAAAACTTCATTTTAAAAGAATGGCATCGGTGGTTGAACTTGAAAATAGTGTCAGTCTCAGCGTAGTTAGCCACGAACCGCTCGATGGCTATTGCACGTCGCTAACGCCAAGATCATTACCGCAATGTCCTAAAAAAAATACATCTTAGAACAAAGTTGAAAGCGAATCGCGCGCTCTAGTTTGGGATATTAAATGTTAAGGAGGCTAAGTTATTGGTGTTGGGGCCCAAGATAGCCCTATCTCCGGATACTTTGGCCCCTGTAACCCGTGTCCCGAATACAGTTTTGTTTAAAATGCTAAGAGTACATCTAGCTACCTCCAGTCGCTTTACTTCGCCTCGTTGAACTACATGAAGGAACTGATGTATACTTAGCTGGTCACATGCGCAACATCGCTTACTGAGATGAATTATTGAATTCTGGGGGTGAATTGTACTAGATCTATCAATTTATCGGGCTGTGGTAGGAATATAGCATTTGGTAATAAAGTACTAATTTTCAGGATTCAATAAATTTCATAAACTCATGGCTTTTGTCAGCCCAAGAGCTCCGTGCTAGTGCTATCTCGAGGGCTTTCCTGGTAACATGTAAACAATGAGGGGAAAGAAAGTTCAAAAAACTGCACAACCAAAAGTAGGATCTCCGGGAGGAAAGAAAAATCGCCTTAACAAATAAATTAATCCTTAATCTAGTGACGATGAACCAACGAACGAAAGTTTGTCATCACACTGAATAAAAGTACAATTTTAATATCCTATTAGATTCTATCGTAGCTCCAGATTCTCGCCTTGCAATCAACGCTGCCAGTTGCAAACAGTCTGCCACCTGGGCTGGGAACGACGGAGACAACTGAGTTCTTATGGCCTTGAAGCATTAGTTGAACATGACCCGTCTTCGGACCCCAAAATTGGACCCTTCTGTCCTTGGATCCAGATATGATCCAAGGTCCATAGTCACCCGGAGTTTGGGCAACAGTTAGGACAAAGTCCTCGTGGCCCTCGAATGTCTTAATACCCGGCTCTGGTTTACCCCCAGATGCAAGTGACCACATCTTGACTGTTTTATCGAGGGATCCGGAGATAATGTTTAATCCATTTTCTGTGAAAGCTAGGCTGTATGCACTACCCCGATGACCTTCATTATGGTCATGTGGCGGTACTAAACCGTTTGGTATGGCGGGTCTATCTGATCCCTCGAGCCTCCCAATGAGTCTACCGGAGCTGATTTCCCAAATACGGATACAATTATCCAAGCCCCCAGCAGCAACAAGCTTGCTATCGGGTGATATAGCAACCGCTGTGACACCGTCTTCAATCGTGAGCGTAATTCTCGAGGCTCCGGTTTTCACGTCCCAGATCCTGACAGCCCTGTCGCCGCTACCGGAGGCGATATAACGTCCATTTTTGGAGAAGTCCAAGCTGTAAATATCTTGCTCGTGGCCACGGAAGAGATACTTGATCGCCCCGCTCTCGGTATCCCAGAGTCTGATCTGTTTATCATCGGCACCTGTAGCGAGGTAGCGTCCATCAGGGCTAAAGCAAACGCTCCGAATATAAAAGTCGACACCTCGATCAACATTCTCATATTGGAACACATTAACTTAGTTCCAACGTCGTAAATCTGCGCACTCCTATTACAACCCGTTGCAAGATATTTACCGTCATTGCTAAATACAACACAGAAGACAACGCTGTTGTGCTCTAGATCTATAGAGTGTGGACAAGGTCGACATCATCTTTCTTTTGACTTGGTGAAACTCGTGCAATATCGAAATCTTTATTATTAAATTAGTATTTTCGTGAAAATGGCGTGCCTAAGGTGGGGGAGCATACATGTAATATGCTCAGGGTCAAAGAGCCGGCCTAGAAATGAAGCGGTTCCCAATCTCGAGTTCGATCCGGAGCCGATGCTATCTTACTCATGAGAGCTTGATTGTGGTACAGGAAGCTGTTGAGGGCTATTTGAAGAGGACGCCATGTTTGTTCGCTGTTGCTATGATGATGTTGGTTTCTTTACACACTAGTACTATCAGTCGCATATAGGGCATCCTGTGCAGCATAAGTTCAGGAAGCAGAATGACGAGAAGAAGAATTTTCAAATTGGAGACTCCCGCAAGAGGAGCCTCTTACTCATTAAAACCTCCAAAGTAAGTACAAAGAGCGATGTTGACATGGTGGAGTGGGGTAGTCAAGGATCCATGGTAGTTAAGGATTCATGGTTTTAGCTTTTGACCCAGCCATACATCAATTGGCGCTTGCGGTGTAGAAAGCAAACAAACGAATCGTGTCAATCAATATGACCCAAAGGCCTTCCACACCTCTCATGTTACTACCACAGTGCCAAGCCTCTGATTGTTTATCCTCAGATTTCGTATAGTCCTTTCCAGCATCTCAAAAAATACAATTTTAACTCTTATATATATTTATGATACCTACCCAATTACCCTGTATATATAACTGTACGTACCATACTTAGATAGTTCGTCGGAGTCAATACAACACCTTCGTGCCAGAATAGGTAAGGGCATTCTTCAGTAGATGAGGATTAACCTTACGAAACCCATAGATCAAGTAGTCTAATTTTATAAAAACTATTATCTAGTGACTATTTAACGCATATAATATTATCGTAAAAAACATTGTCCAAATAAATAAACTTACCGATCCAGTCCGGGTTTCCAGGCCAACGTTAAACATTATATAATTGGAAAATCAATTATAAGACTATAAAAGAATGGCGTGAGGCCCTCCGCATCTATTTTCTAATAGTTCAGGTGCTAACCAAAATTTCAGAGTAATCTTCGGTATTAACCTACACAATAATATAATTGGTCTATCCTCAAAAATTTTGATAGCGTCCGAGAGATGAATATTGTTTGACGGCAATCAATTACCATCTTTGTCCGCAGCGATCATACCGCACATCAGTTATATAGGTAGGGTTTTAAAGTGTCAAAGTTATATTTGCCAGCTTGACGTTTTTAAATCTTCCCATATCGTGACTTTCCCTAGAACTCCCGTTATTTCAACTGAAATCGCATCCTTCTAAACGAAGCCGAACATCCCAAGCTTAAAATTTTGCTCTTTTCGACTTTCCAATCCATCCATCGTGGGAACCATATCAAACCCGGATTCGATCGCACTAGACTAGTCAGTCTACTACTAATATTCCATAAACCAATAAATCTCCCAATTACACATATAATCGAAGCCACGCCGAACCATGCTTCGTTCCTTGTTCTTGTTGACGGATAGAACTATCGACTCTGCCCCGCCGACCGCCAAAAACGCTGCTAGCCTAATTGGCAACAGTAAGTCCCCTCACTTTAGCGGCCGCTATTGATAATAATCAAAGAATCTTAACTTTAACTGGCTCTCTTTGTGGTATCAAGTTCTCATAACCTACTTCGTATTTAAAGCGAGCATGCGAGCTATAACTAATTACAAGGGCTCACCCATTCCCGAAGCTTGGCCGAGCAATTGGTGCAATTGTCCGGATTGCATGGATCATCTGAGAGCGAGGCAGCATTTTCTTGAGAGGAAGGCGGCTGGGAAAAGTTAGATAAAACCATAGCAATGTCAGTTTCGGCGCTCGTTGTCAAGTCCTCGCAAAGATGATTATCACTGCAACAAGCTACGCACTCGCACTTGGCCGTACCACCATGCTAGTATATAATATATGGTATTATTAAAGTACTAGGATTTAAATGTATGACCTACTCGAGTACATTTGTACATCCGAGCTGGAACTATAGTCAAGAAAAGGGTACACTAATTGCTATCCTTTGAAAAACTGATTAGCAGTTGACACCTCGACCCTTGGCGGACACGCGGTGCAAACTTCTCTATTTTTCTTCTCCTCTTGTCATATCTGCCATCTACCAAGCATTGATGTCTAGGTAGACCAGTTAAGTTCAACCTCAACGAATATCTTAATATAGTGACACTTTGCAAAAGGCGGAGATTCGACTGGTCAACAGGTGATGCAGGTAGCTGAGAAAAAGCCTCAGCGGACAGAGCCTCAAGGGTCGGGGGTTAGGTTGCATCAGCGTTTTCAAAGTTTTGAGACCAGGATTCGAAGCTTGTGCTGAATCTCTCTGCGAATATTTGCACAGGCGAACAGCAAGGCGCCGTCAGAGTTTAGTCGGAATGCGGGCTACTCGCTTCTCGATTGGTTCGTTTTTCCTTTCTGAGCCAAATGCGGCCAACGAAAATCCACCATTTTACAACACATTATGTTTGTCGCTCCACTCTTTGTCGCGACCATGGACGGCAGCTTCGTGTCGTCGCTGCTTACAACTGCAACTATTGCTTTTATGGCCGAACAGGGTACCACCAACTACTCGGATTCGCCGGGTAATATAAGACAGGCTGGCCTGCTAGACAATATGTGGGGTATTCCTGCTATCGCTGAAGCTTTGTGAGGGATTCCTCCTTGCTAGGGATCCCTGAACTTTAGAGACTCGACGTATGAACGGAGGAGGAAGCCTAGCTATGTTTGTTAGCTATTTAGTTTCTGGCCTGGGCATAAATATGTTGGTTTGCCTCAGTAAATCAATTTTAGTTTCTTGAATGACAATCAGTCCAAGAACTCGGAACCAATATCCCTTCTCTCTCAGATAGCCAATTCTAACTTCTCTACTCATATCTCATTCTTGTGTTTCACAATGGCGGCAAAACTTCCCCTCCTCACCCGTAAGAACATCCGCGATGGGTTCACCAACAAGCTTGGGGACATCACTAGTAGGATTAAAGAATATACTGGCGAAGATTACGAAATCATTGTCAATTTTGACGATATCTGGGCAAAGGTTGACCCAAATGACGCACAGCTATCGAACTACCTGGGTTCTATCGCTTATAATGCTCTTGAAATTCTTGCCCATAGGCTTCAAGAGATTACTAGCAAAGATGACCTTGCCAAAGACTTCTTCAACCAAGTTGTTGCAGCTAGGAAGATCGATGTCCTCATCGACGACTTGGAGTCGGGCTACAACACTAGCCGTGTCAAGGACGGTGTGTTAGAGCTCGTGTATAAACCCGGTTTCTATGGCACGAATACCATAGATATTGCCAACGGACTCGATAAAACGCTTGATAAGTCTTTTGGCGAAACAAATAAAGGCCAACTCCCCGGGACCGCTCAACAATCGTTCCAAAGAGATTTCTTGCTACAGAAAAAGGATGTGGAGGAGAAGATTAAGGATGAGATGCTTGGTGAGTTTCTTCTCCTTCGAAGGGCCTTGGATTAAACTAATGTTGATGGTAGGCACCGAATTGACTTTGGTTGCTGACCCAGAGGAGATCTGGAGAGTTGCGGTTGGGGAGTACGACAAGCTGAAGAAGAGTGTAAACTATAATCATACCCTTGTATACGAATATAACTCCGTGATAATATAGCTAACTGTCTTTCGATCTCTAGGAACAAAGCGAAATTGACTTGGAGTACATTTCTGGCACGATGGGTTCTGGCATTCTCAGCTACTTCAACTGCTTCCTCCATCAACTCGAAAGTAGATTTAAACAGGACGACCTTATGGTTGAGGGGTTCTTGGACATCGTTGAAACGAAACAAGTCATCTTCAAGGTTGTACCTAAGGGTGGCCTCTCGACTAATAGGAAGTATAACGACGCGATCTACGAAGATGGCTTCTTAGTGATCAGGACGACTCCACAGTATTGGTGTACAAACACCTCCGATGCTTGCAATGACATTGACAAGGCTCTTTAAACTGCCAAGAGTGTTATCGCCAGAAGTTTCGACTGATTCCAGGTTGCAAAAATATTGACCGTTGGCTATGGCCTGGAGACCTAAAAGAAGCTCTGTCTCTACTAAAATTAGGGGAAATACCGATTAGTTTTAATTCCCTCTCTTTGTCCAATTATCTAGCTAGTATCTCACGCTCCTTTACAATCATGTATGCCGAAAGGGTAAATTTTGAATATCAGTTAACCCTCGCACTCATCAGTAATCTCGTGTGAGAATTGCGCGCTCCTAGCTTTTGAACGTAGCCGCTAGATCATACCTATCTATCTATCTATCTATCTATCTATCTATCGAAGCCTAATTATTCGTTTATTCGAGATTAGAGCAGTTGTGCAGGCTACTTAAAATTTCTCGCCCAGAACACCCAGCTCATATCCTCTCTTAAACACTGTTAGTCGGTTTAAAACTTCTTTCAGGGCATTTTTGTATCTACAATGGCTATCGTGGATTGTTGTCAAGTCTGCACGGTCGCAAGAGCCTTCGATTCTTAGACTATAGAATAGTTTATTTGACTTACAGCTTCCATTTCAGAGTAGATTTATCGCTCGACTACACTTTGCAGGATGTGTTTTCAGCGGTAGGAGAGTTAAGGATATACTTCTAAGCCGTATTCAGTTTTAGTTTAATCTAGTAGGTCCCTAGCATCCATTGATTTTGAAGATGTGCAGTCGAAAAATGTGACTCAGATATTTAGTGCGAACGACTCTATTTCGCTTGTCTGAGCCAAGTTGCGATTCGTCCGGCCATGTGGAGTCGTTGTCCTTGAAAGTAACGCGTATATCGTGGCTAAGGAACCTAATGTTTATTGGAGAGTATGTGCTACGATGGCTCCATTGTTTTATAACTCTTAAAGGACTTGTTTTAATTATGTTTGAGTAATCTAGGCTCGATGAATACATTCAAACGATGGAATAAAGAATCTAGTTGTGCTCTGGAGTCTTCTCGTTAATGAAGTCCTTGACGCTAGAAAGAGGTCCCTGTTAGACCTTCAAAGAAATTCATCCCGGAGGTAAACCGGCGGGGTCTGTAAGAACAAGCAGAAGGGGCCTACAGCTCGATAAAACAAGCTTCAAGGCAATATCTCTTCTCCTTTCCAATCCCAGCACAACCCTCTCCCCGTCTCAACCTTGACCTCCCTTACCACTTCCAGGAGCTTCTCCGCACTGAACTCCTTCTCGAACAATTCCGCCTTCGGTGTAATCTCCCAAAATTCTCTACTCAAATCCGTTTTCACCGTCCCCGGATGTAATCCTACACAGATGGCCTTGTCCCTAGCTCTGGCTTTCAAATGGATATCAAGGCTCTTAACGAGTTGGTTCAGTCCCGCCTTGGAGCTACGGTAGGAAAACCAGCCTCCCTTTCGGTTATCGGATATAGAACCAACGCGCGCGGACATGAAGGCGAGGATCGAGGTCGGGTGGGGATTTAGCCCTTCTATTGGATGTAAGTTAGTGGATTTTCGAGGTAGGAAAGGTGTGAGGTATTTGGCGAGGAGGAGCGGAGCAAGGAGGTTGAGCTTTAGGGTATGTAAGGCGCTATCATAGTCGATTTTCTCAGGTGAACGTTCGGGGACGAGTATTCCGGGTATGCAAAAGCCGAGACGAAGGTGTGCATCTTTAGGATTCGGGGCGATGTATTTGGATTGGATGTGCGATGCTAGGGAGGCTATGGAGGATTCGGATTCTAGGTCGCATTCGATTAGATCGAGGCGATCGGAAGCCGAGGAGGCGCTAGAAGATGGTAAATTTGAGAGGATTTGA
Source organism: Dactylellina cionopaga (assembly GCA_036971295.1). Lineage (NCBI taxonomy): Eukaryota > Fungi > Ascomycota > Orbiliomycetes > Orbiliales > Orbiliaceae > Dactylellina > Dactylellina cionopaga. The sequence goes on from JAJTTY010000015.1 coordinate 190,395, forward strand.
TCGCGAACGCTAGGAAGGTCGCGGCGCGCGGTTGCGATGATGGGAAGAGAGGACGGGGTTGAGGATAGGAGCTGACGAGTAAGGGCGAGGCCAATGCCTCGAGAGGACGGTGTGACCAGCGCGAAGGCCATTTTGACAATCAGAGCTGCCTAAATTATAAGACCTTCTATACAACAATTACCGTTTTAAACTTCTGATCAATGATTCAAAGAACAGACGTGCACCCGTTCCAGCATATGTATCAACTAAACACTATTACGCGCTTGCAATATAATACTGCATTCAGATCGATTGGAATGTTCTATAAGAAACCTCGAATTAGGTGTGGTAATTAATCGGCTACATATTCGGACCAAATCATAAAATTACATATTGGGCTATTATCTATGACGTATAGAGTGTCAAATATAGCATTAGTTCACACGCGATGAGTGTCCATTGTTAGTCAATGCGTGAAAGGCAGGTATGGAGATAACTCTAGCTGCAGGACGAAAGCGGCCGTGACCTATAGTTCCTTGTATACTTCTGATACGCATGTCATATCGATTAACATAATTGTCTATGTATCCGGTGCCCTATTTATAAAAACTTTCGCTACTAGAATGCTATCTTATCTATATTATTCCGCCGAGGGAATTCTTCAATGCTATTTCTTATTCAGTGTTGATTCAACACTTAAATGTATTTAGTTGAGTTAATGTTAGTATATATGGTTTGTGAATCGCCCTGCGTTGGTGCCCCCAAATCAAGGGCACAAGAGCGATGATATGTGTACGTATACATGCGAAAAACAAAAGCAGCTGGGTATATAGACGTGAATATCGTAATTAATCCAGCCGGCAGACGCCAAAGGAAAAAAGGTGAAGCAAAACACGCTAAAGTCTCTAGAATATATGAAAGCTAAGAAAGCTAAGACAACGATCAAGTAATACGCAAGCCCGCAGCACCGGAGATCGTTGGCGAAGACGGTCGTCTCATCGAAAAATGAACCTTCGCTCGTTTGGGTACCGAAACAGTGGAAAAATCATCAGCGGCTTCACCCGCTTGCGCCTCTGGGTCTGATACCCTTTCCCTTTCCCCATCAATAAAGTATGGAAAACCTTGTAGCTGTTCCGGGAGGGAATCATTGCTGGCTTCCTGGTTGGTTCCATAACGCGGCAATTCTACCGCTTGTGCACTTGACTTGGGGTCTCCGATCTCGAGGTAATAGTTGGACGTTGGAATCGCGCCGTCTCCCAGCGCGGTCGCGTTGCTGGAGTATTTCGAGGACTTGGAGGGTTTATTAACAACTTGGACTCGTTCGAACAGAGACGTGATTAACCCAAGACTTATCGTTCTTATCCTCGGTCGCTCGCTTTCGCGTCGAGTTACCTTATGGTAAGCTCCGATAAACGTTTGATTGAGTGCTGGCAGAGAAGCGATAATAGCAGCCACGCTGCTCTCGATAATGCCACCCAGGGCAAGCGCAACAGCGTTCCAAGTAAAGTCGTATGAATCCAACATCCATTGATAGAATACAAACAGCCGAACCGCCCCAATAACCATCGTTAAAACTCCGAGGAAAAGCAAGAAAATCAGGTTTGTTTTCTTTCTTGTTGCTAGCGGTACCCTGAATAAAACGAATATCGGAGGGATGAATGTTAAAGCATCCAAAGCGACGTTGACAGCAACATAGGGCCCATAGAATGCCATCGATCTTGGCCCCACGCATGTGCCATCCATGTATAGTCTAAGTTCGAAAAGATTGCTGAGTGGTAATCCGCATTCCAAAACGCATGAAAGTACGGTTATTACAGCAAAGGCATAAGAGAACACGAGTACGGTGCGAATATATCGCACCTGTCCAGGAGATTGTAGATGAGAGAGTCGTAGGAAAAGATGCAAAATCGAGCACCTAGTGAGGTTGATCGTGAACCATAAAAACGCGATGTATAAAATTAAAGTCTAAGAGAGTTATACATCGTCAGCGAGTTGTACTATTAGCTTTCAACCCCAAGGTAACTTACGACGAGGTAATTGTGAACGTCTTGTATTGAGTTATCGTAGAGATGATACCCAAGACCTGTCCCGAACAGCGCTACAGTATCGCCAGTGAATTAGAACTATGGCCCGTGAATATCCTCTTGATTGTACTTACCGAAGAGATTAACGGCATTAAAAGCGCAATAAAAAAACTAGTAACAAAGTGTCGAACGTTTAGCTGGCTATCTCCAAGCGGCTGATGCAGTCGGTGATAGACTTACGAACGAAGCCAACATTACCCAGTCATCCGTACCAAAGCCACGGCGTCTTCGAACCCATAAACGGAGGGCGACGATCACGGTGGTTATACTGCATAGGATTGCCGCTGTAACAAAAGCATAGTATGTGTTGTTCGGCGGGATGTAAGGAGGGTCATGTTCGACGGCTAGAGGAAATTGGAAATCTTGAGGGATCTGTCCTTTGAAGTATGGGAAGAGCGAGCGAAGGTATTCCCTATCTTGGTCGGTTTGAAGATGTGGCGGGTAGCCCATCATGAATCGGTATATATCACATACAAGTTCGCAACAGACGCTTCGTTTTTCATCATGAAATGCCCCCAGTTTCCTAGCTCAAGTTGGGAACCAGAGCGTCGGAAGCGAGAAGCGAGTCCGCTCCACAAACTTCCCCCCCTGTTCTAATAATAATTTAGGGAAATGTAGTGTTGTGAGAGGCTGATAGGATGTTGGCTTTTAGCGCAGACGTTGGAACCATTGTCGTTCGTACAATATTCAAATGTCAAAAGTAATTTCCAAAGGAAATAGGTAAAGAAATAGAAAAAGCAGATGGGAGACTAAATATTTATTGCGTTCTCAAGCACCTTTGCTTTGGAGGGTCATGAAGGTGAAGAAAGTTTTCTGCTAGGCCCTCTGCAGATTAGTGCGTATTTGCACGGATCCACTGTCAACAAAGTTCAGACCCACAGCTTCACATTCCTTCCAACACGCCTCTTCATTTTCTCCGCTTTCCAACGGTCTCCGTCTGAATCGCGAGAAGATCATCTGCTTTTGCCAGAGACACTCTGGTAGAGAATACAGGTATAGAGCGATTCTTAATGTCTCCGATTTCTTCGTGGGGCGAAGATCTCGCAGATGGATAGGAGGCGAGCCTTGCGAACTATTACCCAAACTAGATGGAAAGTAACCTCGGACCTCTTCCATGGACAGGCATCCAGATCTCTAAACCCCGCACAGACTGGCGAGAGTCTCTAATTCTATCTCTTGTGCTTCGGAATCTAACTTTCAGCCCGTTTCAATTAGCAGACCAGGAAAATCCCAGAGGACGTGACACCTGCTGTTTGTGCCTTCCGTCCGATTCCATGAAAAAGTGCTGACCCGTCACCTCACTAGCCAGGATCAAAAGCACACGATAAACCGAACTTGAAAGTTAAATTCTCTACTTTCTCTGAAAGAGAACATGGCATATTCATGATTTCGAAAAATCTCCGTCTTAGCCTAGCTATTTACAGACTGGAGATTCGAGCTCGGGCCCCCAACCCCACACCTTTTTCAAAACTGTGAAACCCCGGTACCTGGATACCTCTTGTTGTCGATGAGTGTCGGCAAGGTTTAGGCAAGGGAAAATTTTTTGGGAATGAGGCGTTGGGTCCTTGCGTTGCAAGCGTGTGGACCACTCGTGTCAGCATTCTCTCGTGCGACTCAACACGAATCGGAAGTGGAGCCGAGCGAATATTGAAATCCACCTCAAGACCAAAAGAAACAAACAAAAGGAAACAGGAGTTAATTGTGTTCTATCGATGGGCTATGCTATTCATATCGCACTGGCGCTTGCTGTACCCCAGCTTGTGCTACCAACAACAGAGGCTATCGTCTGATTTTCTGGTTGCACAAACTAAGGGAGCCCCCAAATATTCCATCAGAGCTGTTTTTTTGGTATTTTCTTGTATTTTTTTCTTCAGGTTTTTGCTTTCTCAATTACCTATAAATATCTTTAAATATAACTACTCCGTGGGGACAATTTTTAAGGGTGTATTTTGATTTTCATTGGAGAAAGCTGGTCTCGTCAACCAGACGACACAAAGTACTAAAGCTATTCATTCTAATAATTCAGCGTCAAAATCAGTTTTCCAAATTTGGGTAGAGATAATGTGGTCCAGCGTAGATCTTATCACTGAGATCCAAAGGCTCATGGATAGTAGGACTTCCAAGTTTGGGATTCTAAGCAAGCCAGACCACATATTAATGAAAATTAATATAATCCTTTGCCTTGCTGGTGCACCTTAGAAACACAAATTGTCTTTTCGATTATTATTAAACCATAGCGTTGGCTACTCGCAAAGGAACATAGACATTACTGTAGAATTCATAGAATTCAGGAGCTGGATGCAGACGGTCTTCCGGTTGGCGATCTTCAAGCGTCAGGTGTCATTTTACAGTCTTGAAAAGTACTGTTTCCATTCGGAACGTAAACTCCTTCTCTATGCGTTTCAAGCTCATATCTTTGAGGGTCAAAGCCTCTGCTCTGCGGAATCGGTTAACCCCGGCCGGGGAGACTCTCTTACCGATGTTGCCGGCAGTATCGAGGAAGCTGCCTAGGCGTCCAAAGCGCAACCTCGACAAGACCGAGTCTTAAAGAATAAATACCGAGCTGCGTACGATACTCTTCCTTGTCTTCACTATTGAAAATAGTGCGACAGTATACTATAACTAGAGCTGCATTGTTGACCTACCTCACCTCGGTCTCTTGACGTGAGTCCTTATACCCACTTATCAGGGGATCCAGTCGGTGCGTGATTCAGTAGCAGCGTCGAACAATGACGTATATCAGCAATGATGTTCGCACTTCTGAGACCTTTGTGCAACCAGCGCTCAGAGTGAAGGGATGAAATTGTCCCGCAATAGAGATAGGTAGCACAAAACACTGTTTTAGTGATGGTACCTGATTGCAGCAGATGGTGGAGAGTAAGAGGCTCTGTTGGCAGGGTGGAGCGGAGTACAGGAGAAACTCAGGACCATCAATAAAAGTGAGATGCATCGGCGATGTATTGAGGTGGCTTGAGTGTTTTGGAGGGATTCTCCGTGCTAGAAACATCATAAATGTTTGGAGGCGCTGAAGAAGAGTTACTTTATCTGCATGGAAGCTGCTATGGTCGGATGCTATCTTCTCAAGCAGGCTAACTCCTCGATTTCCTTTCCTCCGAGCGAGTAGCCGTAACAATCCCGCTCAAATAGTCTAATTCTGCTAGTACGCTGGGTGGAGATTGTGAAACGAAAGCTACTTTTGCTCATGACGTATAATTTACATATCTGACAAGAGCACCTCAACTCGTTGTCAAGCGGTTCATTCATGAGCTACGAGTGAGAGAGTTGCTGGCTTTGTACTTCGTATGCCGCGTAGCGTTCCTGGAGCGCGGCCTGTTCAACGGGGTACCATTCAGCCCAAGCCTTTGAGGTGGGGCAACTTCAGGAAATTTGGAACCATTGACTCACTACACCTACAAATGTAACATTGATCCACCCAATCAGCCGGTACATAAGCCTCCGCTTGTATGCACCGGTCGCTCTGGTCACGACTGCGCGATATTCTTCTTGAGGCGTAATTCTCTAGAACAAAGCTTGAAAATGGGGGGGTCCCTCCATTGACTCTCAAGTTTTGAGAAGGAAGAAATAACCGAATAGCGCAAAAAGCTGCTAGAGAAAGGCATTGACGAGACACCGAACAGTTGTCAGGTATATTCGGACCCGAGTGTAGGTAGAATTGGTCTCATTTTGGAAGAGACATTTATTATCCGCTTGTCGCCACTGAGCTGCCCCTTTAAGGCGTTGAAGCGGTCAGATTTCTCCAAAGGTTGCAAATGCCGACCCGATAGCCGCAGTTACAAGAATTAAAGCCATGTGTCAGCAGTCGAGCTTGTATATGTTTTGGCGCTTCCAGATACTTGAAGATACTTCTTGGCAAGGTTGACCAGAAGATGGCAGAGGATAGTACTAGTATACTAAACTACGCTTCGCACGTCTGCGAAATTCTTGGGGCTGCTCACGGCGTGCGCCATACCGCGTTATTTGACCTCGGCCTACATAGTCGGGCGATATGTTGCAGCTCGAATTACGAATGTTGGCTCATCCGGACGATAAGATGCCTTCATGCAGAATGCCAATCAGCCAGACAAATTCGCTTCGGAATAGGTCTCATGTCGCGAAATAACCCTCGGCAATATCGAAGCTCTAGATATTTAGGCACAACCTGTTTGAATCTGCTATCCTACACAACAGGGTGGAAATTTTCGACCTTCTCACTCGCCGCGGCGCACTTCTGGAGCCAGAGCGAGAAAGGAATCTCTTGATTTTAACGTCTAAGCTACAAATATTTCCACCAGACAAAAGGATAACAGAGCGGCTCATCTCCGCTGGAGGGCTTGATGTGTCCGGTTTCCCTCCCTCCTTGCTATTGCTGTCAAAAATTATCGCTTGACCTTGCGAATCCCTTTCTCGGACACAGCACTAGTGTGGGTATTAATGCGCGCTCTTGATAGTTTCCAGGTGATAATTTAACAGTGTTGGGTCCTATTCAGCACCATAGCCATGCATCTCTCTCTAATCAATCAGATATCTTGTTGAGAGACACGGGTATTCTTCAATCCAACTAGGACTTGCCATCTGAGAGTACCTTGTCGAGGTACTTGGGTACAGGTACAACACCTTCAAGTTTACGAAAGATATATAATCAAATTGTATCGTAGACAATGCTCGACTCGGAGATATCAAAGTAATACAGCAAAAATAGGTGTTGGCCTTGCGGACTTCTGGCCCAAAAAACCCCCGGCCTACCAAATTTGCAAAATTAATAATGGCACCTGGTATCACAGCTGGTATTACGGCTAGTAACACGGCTGGTATCGCGACTGGCAGCTTACATCACTCTGGTTAGTCGCAAAACATTTTATGCGTTCCATGTCAGAAAGTGATCCTTTCACAAGACGACCACCCATATGCCAAGCTTTGAAAGCTATCATGTACCTAAGCCTATAAAAAATATATTGGACTGAACGATCCGAAAATGGTTTTCTGGGTCTCACGATCAAGAAACCATGGGCCAATCTCGAGTGGGCCAATCTCGAGTTTATTGACAGTTTATAACCTTGTCCACTAACAGTCAACACAATAGCGATGGGTCGCACTGCGAGACTAACTAAAACACAAGGACAACAGTAAATAAACTCGGAACAATATAATACACGCATACAATTTTGCATGTTGATATAGCCAAATGCTGACCAAAGTTGATTATAGCACATAGTAAAGGCTCCTACGGCATAGCTAACTAGTCTTGTGTCGATACAAATTAAGAAGGACCGAGAATAGATTCAGGCCCTAGTTAGGTTTGAGCAGTTCACTGGATCGCCTAGGTCCTAAATTAATTAACTCTTACCAAAAAAAATGAGTATGTCAGAGGTACCATTTATTAGTTAGATATCTTTGAAGTTAATAGAATATGGTACGCGCGGGGAATATTTAGAGATATTTTTGATCTGAAAAATTCAGTCTAACATTATAACAAACTATTAACTACCATTTGTGCCCAACAAAAATATTAAATTACAAGTATAGTTAGTTTTCTATCTCAGCTGTCGGAATATTGTGTGTTTATTGATTTCCTTAAAATCATACATTTTGGATTAGACAACGCAAGTTCAGGATGCATGGCAACAAGTGGAGAGGGCTCAACCTTCTGACACCAACAACTTGAAGTCCAAGGCTCGTGAGGTCCAATAAAGGGTGGCACTACGAAGTATTGGAATACTATTGTTAGGGGATCTTACGAAATAAATTTTGTATGTAGAACCGATGGTATATCGTAATAACATTGGGATCTATAAAACTTATAACTCTACTTACCCGAAATGATATCGGGCTTGATTGCAATTTATATGTTTGCAACTGTTCAGGCGAGGTAATTTCAACTTTATTATCGTTCCATTACTTTCGTTAACAACAGGTTTAAAATAATCCTAATGATCGGGAATCTTAAATGTTGGTGGTTTTATAAGCTGGACGACAAAAAATAAGAAAGTTTAGTTCATGAGGCTATAGTGAGATATATTCTCTTATGAAACGAGAAAGTGGGCATAAGGTAATCCGCGTGCAAGCTGTGTGATGCTGAATTATCAGGAAATTTTCTAAAAAAAAAGAAATAAAAAAAAATAAAAAAACATTGAAGAGTGAATAAGCCAATATTGGAAGCTATGCAACGAGAATAGGTGATAGGTGTTAGAGCATGTCCACAGGTTGACTACCATCCAGGCCAATCAACCCGGTGCGTTCCTTATCGAGGGTCTCTAGCCGTGGCGAATAGCGATGTGAATCAATCATTCGCTGAAGTATTTAAGTGACAGTGGAATGAAGCTGGGAGGTAAGCCCGTCGGCTTCTCGATGCCAGTGCCCTTTGGGATAAAGGAGTGTGGGTTCTAGGTCCGGTTGCAGTCGCTTTAGGGACGGCCCTGATATGAATACTCACTATTTGTATCTGCCCAAGATGATGGATAGAATTCACTTTCCGCATCACTGTGAGATTGAGAGTAGCTGCTACTCGAATCTCCTCGTCTGAGGTCTGGGTGCTGCCACCGGTACCCATGAGGATTCGCAGGTGATTGCCATCGGGGCGAAGGAGGCGATACCGGTGAGTACGCGGAATACAAACCTTGGTTCTGTTGGAATTGGCCGCCTCCATTTTGGAATTGACTTAGAGAATCTTGAACCCCATTTTGTTGATCCGCTATGAGGCTTGTCGCTATATTTCCCACAAGGTCACAATAATTTTTTGTATAGGCTCGCGGATTTAGCGCTAGAGACCCAGCTTGTGCTATTTCTTTAACGTATCTTTGCGGATCTGCATACGAAGCAGGCTTCGATTGGGGAGAACGCCCCGATTGTGCAGAAGAAAAACCTGTATTTTATAATTCATAATAAATTTGGTTAGAGAATTCTGCGAAGGGTGCCTGCTAACGCTCTCGGTGGATATGGTACTTACTGGTCCCGTGGGCAGAACCCTCCCTTACTCGCCTCCTAACTTCTAGGGCAGGAACGTTTAACAAGATCCTTTTCGCCACTACTGCTGCTGCTAAAGCGGCATACGATCGCCAATCATCATTTTTATGCGTGTCAGCGTAGTCAGATATTCCTCGGACTACCAGACATCCGTGCCTGGTGGTTACACCTGCGGCTTCCATCTCTACGCAAAGAGCCCCGGTATTTCCGCCAATCATGTCTCGAGCCGTTCCGTTTCTCATCAATTTATCACCTGAAGCTACGATTCCAGTATGAATTTTGGGATGGGTTCTGGGTCTATTAAAAAGGCTGCTTGCGTCGTGGCGGATCTCGCGGCGGATTTCCTTCGTCTTCAGGCAATTGCTACAGGGATCGGTTGATGTTGGATGTGGAGCTTTATGCTCGTAGTCTGCTTGAAAAAGTCGATCATTCCCGCTCCCTGGGTCTTTAAACCGTCTGTTATACTTTTTCACAGTGGCTCGGATTTCCTTGTAGATTTTCTGGTCGACTTCGAAGTCGGTAGCCATTTTCGTGATGGCTGATAGGAGTAACGGAGGAGGGTTATTCAACCAACCAATGCGTTCTATTATTCCATGTCCCATAACCTTTTCAAAATCGTATTTGACTACGGCTGAAGTTGTTGAGCTTGCTACTGGGGTACTGATGACAACGTCTCCGAGTCGAATATCGTTTTTATAAGATGGAATCCCGCCACCGATTCCAACAAGCAGTATGAATCTGAGTTGCGGGAAGGTCAGCCAAAACTCGGCTGAAACATTTGCAGCCATATTGTTCCCATATATTCCGTGTGGCAAGACAGTCAGAACGACGTTATGTTCGCCGTATCGACCATAGATGTAGACGTTGTGGCTTTGCCTCGATACTGGGAGACTTTCGTGCTCTTCGTCGAGCACGGCCCTAGCGGCGGACAATTCTATATCCAAAGCGCATATCCATGCGACGGTATAATCGGCCTGGCTGAGTTGCTTCCTGGTAGATGACATGTTGTAGAAGGTTGGATGAGGTAAGGCTAGAGCTTGAACCCCCGGATATCAGATAGGAATTATGGAAACGAACGAGAGAATCTATTTCGCAGACTACACTGGGAGTTCGAGGAAGGATATATATTGAAGTCAAGATGACGAGATCGAGGCTCACTATTATAGTATACTAGCAGGCTATATTATGCAGTGATGATAAGAGTTCGACATTATATTTCTGGGGATACTTTCCCACAGCCTCGTTGTAACCACCAAGATCATTTGTGCACCTCACTGAGCTCTCTTTTTCCAGCCGTGCCTTGGCATCCTTTGAGACCCGGCACGATTAACCTTCGCTGATTGGCTCGATGTTAGTCTAGATCTCTAGACTGCAGTTCCCGAGATGTTCATGCAAGATCGGAACGACGCGGTTCTTCAGTGGTTTATGTCGGAAGGTTGAGCATCTCTTACATAATATGGTCACATGTTATCACATTTGACCGTGCTGCTGGATACAAAACCTTATGTGTGATATTTAAGAAATCAAGGAGAACACGCCATTTTCTGACAGGCTATGAGCCCGGCTAGCGAACACTACATATGGTCGGGGAATATTATAGCCGAATTCGATATACTGTACATGCATGATCTAAACCCGTGCAACAATCTGGATGTAGGCAATGTATTACTAACAATCTGTAACATTTTTGTCTTTAGTTGCAATAACAAATGCTATAACAGATATGAACCGAAGTACCAAATCTCCATGCAAAAAATATGTTGTGTCGTCTGGTTACGAGATCATTAAATCTTGTGGAAAGTCTCAAAAAGGCCATTCTAACGTGGCTGGTTGCCACTGGATGGTCTGGGAGCAACACAATTTTGCGGACGAGGTTGAAATACCCCCGATAGCGAGAATTCCGAGATTGAAAAATTGTGCGACCCAGTTGTTATTGAAATATCTCGACGAGTCTAAGTTTTATCTGCAAATTATCAAGATCTTTTCGTGTTTAGAGATGAAACACCTACCAATTGACACGAATACCAGTCGCGTGAACAATGCTCAGATAACTACCTAAGAAGCAGTGCAGCAGACGGATAAAACCTCAAAATTTCCTTAATCGTGTACTGGACATAATGGATATAGTTTCAGTGCTAATAGTAATTCGAATAAAGAGTCTACAAGGTATTAGGAGCAGGAGAAAGTTTAAGCTTCGCGAAGAAAAAAGAAGCTGGCAAAGAGAAGAATTATACCACAATTACACTACGTTATCTCACTCCCCTTCGTTGACCAATTTCCGAATACGTAACCCTGGTCCTCACATTGCAAAGGAAGGGTTCTTGCATTCACTCGAACCGAGCCGCTCCCCAAAAAGATCAACCTTAGTCCTACATAATCACTCCTTGTTTCTTTAGCTTTATAGATCTTGAAAAGCGCGTTAGAGCAGGTATCAATTTGATCGATCTCCAATAGGAGCTCTGTGTGCGCCCAATAAAGCCATAGCGCGTTGTGATAGAACTCTGATTCGCTAGGGGAATCTTCAGCCAGATCGAAACAATCTAGCCTTGGTATGCGTGCTGGCATCTCGATCTGCCATTCTTCTTTCTTCTCCTTTCTTTTCTTTGATCGGTGTCTGCAGTTCATGTTTAGTTGAGGCGACCTGCAGGTGAGTACGAATGTAAGGGACACCTAGTATTCCTTGTTCTGGAGGTTCTGTATATGAAAAAGGCACGAGGTGCACTATTTATGCAGAGAAAATGAGACAGCTAGATCTGGACCGATCTAAACGACATCGAGATGAATTGTTTAAATCGATCTTTACACAAAAAACTATCTCAGAATGCACCTCTGAAGATCTAGGTATGTGATACAACCCTGCGGTTATAAACAGTGTGTTTTAATGGGAAGTCGGACACATTTTTTGGCATGATATATGCCGCCCCGGGGTGGGGTAAAATTTAGTGCCAAAACTATTTTTGCATTTTCGCAATTTGCAAATTATGATTTTGCAAAACCAAAAAGCCAACTCCACCAAAACTACGGGGGGTTATAGGGACAGACCTTTGCGCCAAAAAATTTCAAATGCAAACTT